>OV884005.1:7748759-8303341 GCA_930367185.1 Myathropa florea | reverse complement strand
ACCTCGCATGGGAATCAAGTCCCACATCGCTAAAAGTGGAGTTATTTCCCACCTCGCATGGGAATCAAGTCCACTTCGCTAAAAAGTGGAGTTATTTCCCACCTCGCATGGGAATCAAGTCCACTTCGCTAAAAGTGGAGTTATTTCCACCTCGCATGAAATCAAGTCCACTTCGCTAAAAGTGGAGTTATTTCCCACCTCGCATGGAATCAAGTCCACTTCGCTAAAAGTGGAGTTATTTCCCACCTCGCATGGAATCAAGTCCACTTCGCTAAAAGTGGAGTTATTTCCACCTCGCATGGGAATCAAGTCCACTTCGCTAAAAGGGAGTTATTTCCCACCTCGCATGGGAATCAAGTCCACTTAGCTAAAAGTGGAGTTATTTCCCACCTCGCATGGGAATCAAGTCCACTTCGCTAAAAGTGGAGTTATTTCCCACCTCGCATGGGAATCAAGTCCACTTCGCTAAAAGTGGAGTTATTTCCCACCTCGCATGGGAATCAAGTCCACTTCGCTAAAAGTGGAGTTATTTCCCACCTCGCTTGAGCAGTAAGTCCACTTCGCTAAAAGTGGAGTTATTTCCCACCTCGCATGGAATCAAGTCCACTTCGCTAAAAGTGGAGTTATTTCCCACCTCGCATGGGAATCAAGTCCACTTAGCTAAAAGTGGAGTTATTTCCCACCTCGCATGGGAATCAAGTCCACATCGCTAAAAGTGGAGTTATTTCCCACCTCGCATGGGAATCAAGTCCACTTCGCTAAAAGTGGAGTTATTTCCCACCTCGCATGGGAATCAAGTCCACTTCGCTAAAAGTGGAGTTATTTCCCACCTCGCATGGGAATCAAGTCCCCTTCGCTAAAAGTGGAGTTATTTCCCACCTCGCATGAGCAGTAAGTCCACCTCGCCGAAAGTGGAGTTATTCCACACCTCGCATGGGAATCAAGTCCACTTCGCTAAAAGTGGAGTTATTTCCCACCTCGCATGGGAATCAAGTCCACTTCGCTAAAAGTGGAGTTATTTCGCACCTCGCATGGAAATCAAGTCCACTTCGCTAAAAGTGGAGTTATTTCCCACCTCGCATGGGAATCAAGTCCACTTAGCTAAAAGTGGAGTTATTTCCCACCTCGCATGGGAATCAAGTCCACTTCGCTAAAAGTGGAGTTATTTCCCCACCTCGCATGGGAATCAAGTCCACTTCGCTAAAAGTGGAGTTATTTCCCACCTCGCATGGGAATCAAGTCCACTTCGCTAAAAGTGGAGTTATTTCCCACCTCGCATGGGAATCAAGTCCACTTCGCTAAAAGTGGAGTTATTTCCCACCTCGCATGGGAATCAAGTCCACTTCGCTAAAAGTGGAGTTATTTCCCACCTCGCATGGGAATCAAGTCCACTTCGCTAAAAGTGGAGTTATTTCGCACCTCGCATGGGAATCAAGTCCACTTCGCTAAAAGTGGAGTTATTTCCCACCTCGCATGGGAATCAAGTCTAACTTCGCTAAAAGTGGAGTTATTTCCCACCTCGCATGGGAATCAAGTCCACTTCGCTAAAAGTGGGTTATTTCCCACCTCGCATGGGAATCAAGTCCACTTCGCTAAAAGTGGAGTTATTTCCCACCTCGCATGGGAATCAAGTCCAACTTCGCTAAAAGTGAGTTATTTCCACCTCGCATGGGAATCAAGTCCACTTCGCTAAAGTGGAGTTATTTTTTTTCCCACCTCGCATGGGAATCAAGTCCACTTCGCTAAAAGTGGGAGTTATTTCCCACCTCGCATGGGAATCAAGTCCACTTCGCTAAAAGTGGAGTTATTTCCCACTCGCATGGGAATCAAGTCCACTTCGCTAAAAGTGGAGTTATTTCCCACCTCGCATGGAATCAAGTCCACTTCGCTAAAAGTGGAGTTATTTCCCACCTCGCATGGGAATCAAGTCCACTTCGCTAAAAGTGGAGTTATTTCCCACCTCGCATGGGAATCAAGTCCACTTCGCTAAAAGTGGAGTTATTTCCCACCTCGCATGGGAATCAAGTCCACTTCGCTAAAAGTGGAGTTATTTCCCACCTCGCATGGGAATCAAGTCCACTTCGCTAAAAGTGGAGTTATTTCCCACCTCGCATGGGAATCAAGTCCACTTCGCTAAAAGTGGAGTATTTCCCACCTCGCATGAGCAGTAAGTCCACCTCGCAGAAAGTGGAGTTATTTCCCACCTCGCATGGGAATCAAGTCCACTTCGCTAAAAGGGAAGTTATTTCCCACCTCGCATGGGAATCAAGTCCACTTCGCTAAAAGTGGAGTTATTTCCCACCTCGCATGGGAATCAAGTCCACTTCGCTAAAAGTGGAGTTATTTCCCACCTCGCATGGGAATCAAGTCCACTTCGCTAAAAGTGGAGTTATTTCCCACCTCGCATGAGCAGTAAGTCCACTCGCAGAAAGTGGAGTTATTTCCCACCTCGCATGGGAATCAAGTCCACTTCGCTAAAAGGGAAGTTATTTCCCACCTCGCATGGAATCAAGTCCACTTCGCTAAAAGTGGAGTTATTTCCCACCTCGCATGGAATCAAGTCCACTTCGCTAAAAGTGGAGTTATTTCCCACCTCGCATGGAATCAGTCCACTTCGCTAAAAGTGGAGTTATTTCCCACCTCGCATGGGAATCAAGTCCACTTCGCTAAAAGTGGAGTTATTTCCCACCTCGCATGAGCAGTAAGTCCACCTCGCAGAAAGTGGAGTTATTTCCCACCTCGCATGGGAATCAAGTCCACTTCGCTAAAAGGGAAGTTATTTCCCACCTCGCATGGGAATCAAGTCCACTTCGCTAAAAGTGGAGTTATTTCCCACCTCGCATGGGAATCAAGTCCACTTCGCTAAAAGTGGAGTTATTTCCCACCTCGCATGGGAATCAAGTCCACTTCGCTAAAAGTGGAGTTATTTCCCACCTCGCATGAGCAGTAAGTCCACCTCGCAGAAAGTGGAGTTATTTCCCACCTCGCATGGGAATCAAGTCCACTTCGCTAAAAGGGAAGTTATTTCCCACCTCGCATGGGAATCAAGTCCACTTCGCTAAAAGTGGACTTGATTCCCACCTCGCATGGGAATCAAGTCCACTTCGCTAAAAGTGGAGTTATTTCCCACCTCGCATGGGAATCAAGTCCACTTCGCTAAAAGTGGAGTTATTTCCCACCTCGCATGGGAATCAAGTCCACTTCGCTAAAAGTGGAGTTATTTCCCACCTCGCATGAGCAGTAAGTCCACCTCGCAGAAAGTGGAGTTATTTCCCACCTCGCATGGGAATCAAGTCCACTTCGCTAAAAGGGAAGTTATTTCCCACCTCGCATGGGAATCAAGTCCACTTCGCTAAAAGTGGAGTTATTTCCCACCTCGCATGGGAATCAAGTCCACTTCGCTAAAAGTGGAGTTATTTCCCACCTCGCATGGGAATCAAGTCCACTTCGCTAAAAGTGGAGTTATTTCCCACCCTCGCATGAGCAGTAAGTCCACCTCGCAGAAAGTGGAGTTATTTCCCACCTCGCATGGGAATCAAGTCCACTTCGCTAAAAGGGAAGTTATTTCCCACCTCGCATGGGAATCAAGTCCACTTCGCTAAAAGGGAAGTTATTTCCCACCTCGCATGGGAATCAAGTCCACTTCGCTAAAAGTGGAGTTATTTCCCACCTCGCATGGAATCAAGTCCACTTCGCTAAAAGTGGAGTTATTTCCCACCTCGCATGGAATCAAGTCCACTTCGCTAAAAGTGGAGTTATTTCCCACCTCGCATGGGAATCAAGTCCACTTCGCTAAAAGTGGAGTTATTTCCCACCTCGCATGGGAATCAAGTCCACTTCGCTAAAAGTGGAGTTATTTCCCACCTCGCATGGGAATCAAGTCACTTCGCTAAAAGTGGAGTTATTTCCCACCTCGCATGGAATCAAGTCCACTTCGCTAAAAGTGGAGTTATTTCCCACCTCGCATGGGAATCAAGTCCACTTCGCTAAAAGTGGAGTTATTTCCCACCTCGCATGGGAATCAAGTCCACTTCGCTAAAAGTGGAGTTATTTCCCACCTCGCATGGGAATCAAGTCCACTTCGCTAAAAGTGGAGTTATTTCCCACCTCGCATGGGAATCAAGTCCACTTCGCTAAAAGTGGAGTTATTTCCCACCTCGCATGGGAATCAAGTCCACTTCGCTAAAAGTGGAGTTATTTCCCACCTCGCATGGGAATCAAGTCCACTTCGCTAAAAGTGGAGTTATTTCCCACCTCGCATGGGAATCAAGTCCACTTCGCTAAAAGTGGAGTTATTTCCCACCTCGCATGGGAATCAAGTCCACTTCGCTAAAAGTGGAGTTATTTCCCACCTCGCATGGGAATCAAGTCCACATTCGCTAAAAGTGGAGTTATTTCCCACCTCGCATGGGAATCAAGTCCACTTCGCTAAAAGTGGAGTTATTTCCCACCTCGCATGGGAATCAAGTCACTTCGCTAAAAGTGAGTTATTTCCCACCTCGCATGGGAATCAAGTCCACTTCGCTAAAAGTGGAGTTATTTCCCACCTCGCATGGGAATCAAGTCCACTTCGCCGAAAGTGGAGTTATTTCCCACCTCGCATGAGCAGTAAGTCCACCTCGCAGAAAGTGGAGTTATTTCCCACCTCGCATGGGAATCAAGTCCACTTCGCTAAAAGGGAAGTTATTTCCCACCTCGCATGGGAATCAAGTCCACTTCGCTAAAAGTGGAGTTATTTCCCACCTCGCATGGGATCAAGTCCACTTCGCTAAAAGTGGAGTTATTTCCCACCTCGCATGGGAATCAAGTCCACTTCGCTAAAAGTGGAGTTATTTCCCACCTCGCATGGGAATCAAGTCCACTTCGCTAAAAGTGGAGTTATTTCCCACCTCGCATGGGAATCAAGTCCACTTCGCTAAAAGTGGAGTTATTTCCCACCTCGCATGGGAATCAAGTCCACTTCGCTAAAAGTGGAGTTATTTCCCACCTCGCATGGGAATCAAGTCCACTTAGCTAAAAGTGGAGTTATTTCCCACCTCGCATGGGAATCAAGTCCACTTCGCTAAAAGTGGAGTTATTTCCCACCTCGCATGGGAATCAAGTCCACTTCGCTAAAAGTGGAGTTATTTCCCACCTCGCATGGGAATCAAGTCCACTTCGCTAAAAGTGGAGTTATTTCCCACCTCGCATGGGAATCAAGTCCACTTAGCTAAAAGTGGAGGTATTTCCCACCTCGGATGGGAATCAAGTCCACTTCGCTAAAAGTGGAGTTATTTCCCACCTCGCATGGGAATCAAGTCCACTTCGCTAAAAGTGGAGTTATTTCCCACCTCGCATGGGAATCAAGTCCACTTCGCTAAAAGTGAGTTATTTCCCACCTCGCATGGGAATCAAGTCCACTTCGCTAAAAGTGGAGTTATTTCCCACCTCGCATGGGAATCAAGTCCACTTCGCTAAAAGTGGAGTTATTTCCCACCTCGCATGGGAATCAAGTCCACTTCGCTAAAAGTGGAGTTATTTCCCACCTCGCATGGGAATCAAGTCCACTTCGCTAAAAGTGGAGTTATTTCCACCTCGCATGGGAATCAAGTCCACTTCGCTAAAAGTGGAGTTATTTCCCACCTCGCATGGGAATCAAGACCACTTCGCTAAAAGTGGAGTTATTTCCCACCTCGCATGGGAATCAAGTCCACTTCGCTTAAAAGTGGAGTTATTTCCCACCTCGCATGGGAATCAAGTCCACTTCGCTAAAAGTGGAGTTATTTCCCACCTCGCATGGGAATCAAGTCCACTTCGCTAAAAGTGGAGTTATTTCCCACCTCGCATGGAATCAAGTCCACTTAGCTAAAAGTGGAGTTATTTCCCACCTCGCATGGGAATCAAGTCCACTTCGCTAAAAGTGGAGTATATTCCCACCTCGCATGGGAATCAAGTCCACTTCGCTAAAAGTGGAGTTATTTCCCACCTCGCATGGGAATCAAGTCCACTTCGCTAAAAGTGGAGTTATTTCCCACCTCGCATGAGCAGTAAGTCCACTTCGCTAAAAAGTGGAGTTATTTCCCACCTCGCATGGGAATCAAGTCCACTTCGCTAAAAGTGGAGTTATTTCCCACCTCGCATGGGAATCAAGTCCACTTAGCTAAAGTGGAGTTATTTCCCACCTCGCATGGGAATCAAGTCCACTTCGCTAAAAGTGGAGTTATTTCCCACCTCGCATGGGAATCAAGTCCACTTCGCTAAAAGTGGAGTTATTTCCCACCTCGCGATGGGAATCAAGTCCACTTCGCTAAAAGTGGAGTTATTTCCCACCCTCGCATGGGAATCAAGTCCACTTCGCTAAAAGTGGAGTTATTTCCACCTCGCATGGGAATCAAGTCCACTTCGCTAAAAGTGGAGTTATTTCCCACCTCGCATGGGAATCAAGTCCACTTCGCTAAAAGTGGAGTTATTTCCCACCTCGCATGGGAATCAAGTCCACTTCGCTAAAAGTGGAGTTATTTCCCACCTCGCATGAGCAGTAAGTCCACTTCGCTAAAAGTGGAGTTATTTCCCACCTCGCATGGGAATCAAGTCCACTTCGCTAAAAGTGGAGTTATTTCCCACCTCGCATGGGAATCAAGTCCACTTCGCTAAAAGTGGAGTTATTTCCCACCTCGCATGGGAATCAAGTCCACTTAGCTAAAAGTGGAGTTATTTCCCACCTCGCATGGGAATCAAGTCCACTTCGCTAAAAGTGGAGTTATTTCCCACCTCGCATGGGAATCAAGTCCACTTCGCTAAAAGTGGAGTTATTTCCCACCTCGCATGGGAATCAAGTCCACTTCGCTAAAAGTGGAGTTATTTCCCACCTCGCATGGGAATCAAGTCCACTTCGCTAAAAGTGGAGTTATTTCCCACCTCGCATGGGAATCAAGTCCACTTCGCTAAAAGTGGAGTTATTTCCCACCTCGCATGGGAATCAAGTCCACTTCGCTAAAAGTGGAGTTATTTCCCACCTCGCATGGGAATCAAGTCCACTTCGCTAAAAGTGGAGTTATTTCCCACCTCGCATGGGAATCAAGTCCACTTCGCTAAAAGTGGAGTTTTTTCCCACCTCGCATGGGAATCAAGTCCACTTCGCTAAAAGTGGAGTTATTTCCCACCTCGCATGGGAATCAAGTCCACTTCGCTAAAAGTGGAGTTATTTCCCACCTCGCATGGGAATCAAGTCCACTTCGCTAAAAGTGGAGTTATTTCCCCACCTCGCATGGGAATCAAGTCCACTTCGCTAAAAGTGGAGTTATTTCCCACCTCGCATGGGAATCAAGTCCACTTCGCTAAAAGTGGAGTTATTTCCCACCTCGCATGGGAATCAAGTCCACTTCGCTAAAAGTGGAGTTATTTCCCACCTCGCATGGGAATCAAGTCCACTTCGCTAAAAGTGGAGTTATTTCCCTCCTCGCATGGGAATCAAGTCCACTTCGCTAAAAGTGGAGTTATTTCCCACCTCGCATGGGAATCAAGTCCACTTCGCTAAAAGTGGAGTTATTTCCCACCTCGCATGGGAATCAAGTCCACTTTGCTAAAAGTGGAGTTATTTCCCACCTCGCATGGGAATCAAGTCCACTTCGCTAAAAGTGGAGTTATTTCCCACCTCGCATGGGAATCAAGTCCACTTCGCTAAAAGTGGAGTTATTTCCCACCTCGCATGGGAATCAAGTCCACTTCGCTAAAAGTGGAGTTATTTCCCACCTCGCATGGGAATCAAGTCCACTTCGCTAAAAGTGGAGTTATTTCCCACCTCGCATGGGAATCAAGTCCACTTCGCTAAAAGTGGAGTTATTTCCCACCTCGCATGGGAATCAAGTCCACTCGCTAAAAGTGGAGTTATTTCCCACCTCACATGGGAATCAAGTCCACTTCGCTAAAAGTGGAGTTATTTCCCACCTCGCATGGGAATCAAGTCCACTTCGCTAAAAGTGGAGTTATTTCCCACCTCGCATGGGAATCAAGTCCACTTCGCTAAAAGTGGAGTTATTTCCCACCTCGCATGGGAATCAAGTCCACTTGCTAAAAGTTGAGTTATTTCCCACCTCGCATGGGAATCAAGTCCACTTCGCTAAAAGTGGAGTTATTTCCCACCTCGCATGGGAATCAAGTCCACTTCGCTAAAAGTGGAGTTATTTCCCACCTCGCATGGGAATCAAGTCCACTTCGCTAAAAGTGGAGTTATTTCCCACCTCGCATGGGAATCAAGTCCACTTCGCTAAAAGTGGAGTTATTTCCCACCTCGCATGGGAATCAAGTCCACTTCGCTAAAAGTGGAGTTATTTCCCACCTCGCATGGGAATCAAGTCCACTTCGCTAAAAGTGGAGTTATTTCCCCCCTCGCATGAGCAGTAAGTCCACTTCGCTAAAAGTGGAGTTATTTCCCACCTCGCATGGGAATCAAGTCCACTTCGCTAAAGTGGAGTTATTTCCCACCTCGCATGGGAATCAAGTCCACTTCGCTAAAAGTGGAGTTATTTCCCACCTCGCATGGGAATCAAGTCCACTTAGCTAAAAGTGGAGTTATTTCCCACCTCGCATGGGAATCAAGTCCACTTCGCTAAAAGTGGAGTTATTTCCCACCTCGCATGGGAATCAAGTCCACTTCGCTAAAAGTGGAGTTATTTCCCACCTCGCATGGGAATCAAGTCCACTTCGCTAAAAGTGGAGTTATTTCCCACCTCGCATGGGAATCAAGTCCACTTCGCTAAAAGTGGAGTTATTTCCCACCTCGCATGAGCAGTAAGTCCACTTCGCTAAAAGTGGAGTTATTTCCCACCTCGCATGGGAATCAAGTCCACTTCGCTCTTAAAGTGGAGTTATTTCCCACCTCGCATGGGAATCAAGTCCACTTCGCTAAAAGTGGAGTTATTTCCCACCTCGCATGGGAATCAAGTCCACTTAGCTAAAAGTGGAGTTATTTCCCACCTCGCATGGGAATCAAGTCCACTTCGCTAAAAGTGGAGTTATTTCCCACCTCGCATGGGAATCAAGTCCACTTCGCTAAAGTGAGTTTATTTCCACCTCGCATGGGAATCAAGTCCACTTCTCTTAAAGTGGAGTTATTTCCCACCTCGCATGGGAATCAAGTCCACTTCGCTAAAAGTGGAGTTATTTCCCACCTCGCATGGGAATCAAGTCCACTTCGCTAAAAGTGGAGTTATTTCCCACCTCGCATGGGAATCAAGTCCACTTCGCTAAAAGTAGAGTTATTTCCCACCTCGCATGGGAATCAAGTCCACTTCGCTAAAAGTGGAGTTATTTCCCACCTCGCATGGGAATCAAGTCCACTTCGCTAAAAGTGGAGTTATTTCCCACCTCGCATGGGAATCAAGTCCACTTCGCTAAAAGTGGAGTTATTTCCCACCTCGCATGGGAATCAAGTCCACTTCGCTAAAAGTGGAGTTATTTCCCACCTCGCATGGGAATCAAGTCCACTTCGCTAAAAGTGAGTTATTTCCACCTCGCATGGGAATCAAGTCCACTTCGCTAAAAGTGGAGTTATTTCCCACCTCGCATGGGAATCAAGTCCACTTCGCTAAAAGTGGAGTTATTTCCCACCTCGCATGGGAATCAAGTCCACTTCGCTAAAAGTGGAGTTATTTCCCACCTCGCATGGGAATCAAGTCCACTTCGCTAAAAGTGGAGTTATTTCCCACCTCGCATGGGAATCAAGTCCACTTCGCTAAAAGTGGAGTTATTTCCCACCTCGCATGGGAATCAAGTCCACTTCGCTAAAAGTGGAGTTATTTCCCACCTCGCATGGGAATCAAGTCCACTTCGCTAAAAGTGGAGTTATTTCCCACCTCGCATGGGAATCAAGTCCACTTCGCTAAAAGTGGAGTTATTTCCCCAGCCTCGCATGGAATCAAGTCCACTTAGCTAAAAGTGGAGTTATTTCCCACCTCGCATGAGCAGAAAGTGTACTTATTGCCCACCTCGCATGAGCAGTAAGTCCACCTCGCAGAAAGTGGAGTTATTTCCCACCTCGCATGGGAATCAAGTCCACTTCGCTAAAAGTGGAGTTATTTCCCACCTCGCATGGGAATCAAGTCCACTTCGCTAAAAGTGGAGTTATTTCCCCACCTCGCATGGGAATCAAGTCCACTTCGCTAAAAGTGGAGTTATTTCCCACCTCGCATGGGAATCAAGTCCACTTCGCTAAAAGTGGAGTTATTTCCCACCTCGCATGGGAATCAAGTCCACTTCGCTAAAAGTGGAGTTTATTTCCCACCTCGCATGGGAATCAAGTCCACTTCGCTAAAAGTGGAGTTATTTCCCACCTCGCATGGGAATCAAGTCCACTTCGCTAAGAGTGGAGTTATTTCCCACCTCGCATGGGAATCAAGTCCACTTCGCTAAAAGTGGAGTTATTTCCCACCTCGCATGGGAATCAAGTCCACTTCGCTAAAAGTGGAGTTATTTCCCACCTCGCATGGGAATCAAGTCCACTTCGCTAAAAGTGGAGTTATTTCCCACCTCGCATGGGAATCAAGTCCACTTCGCTAAAAGTGGAGTTATTTCCCACCCTCGCATGAGCAGTAAGTCCACTTCGCTAAAAGTGGAGTTATTTCCCACCTCGCATGGGAATCAAGTCCACTTCTCTTAAAGTGGAGTTATTTCCCACCTCGCATGGGAATCAAGTCCACTTCGCTAAAAGTGGAGTTATTTCCCACCTCGCATGGGAATCAAGTCCACTTCGCTAAAAGTGGAGTTATTTCCCACCTCGCATGGGAATCAAGTCCACTTCGCTAAAAGTAGAGTTATTTCCCACCTCGCATGGGAATCAAGTCCACTTCGCTAAAAGTGGAGTTATTTCCCACCTCGCATGGGAATCAAGTCCACTTCGCTAAAAGTGGAGTTATTTCCCACCTCGCATGGGAATCAAGTCCACTTCGCTAAAAGTGGAGTTATTTCCCACCTCGCATGGGAATCAAGTCCACTTCGCTAAAAGTGGAGTTATTTCCCACCTCGCATGGGAATCAAGTCCACTTCGCTAAAAGTGGAGTTATTTCCCACCTCGCATGGGAATCAAGTCCACTTCGCTAAAAGTGGAGTTATTTCCCACCTCGCATGAGCAGTAAGTTCACCTCGCCTAAAGTGGAGTTATTTCCCACCTCGCATGGGAATCAAGTCCACTTCGCTAAAAGTGGAGTTATTTCCCACCTCGCATGGGAATCAAGTCCACTTCGCTAAAAGTGGAGTTATTTCCCACCTCGCATGGGAATCAAGTCCACTTCGCTAAAAGTGGAGTTATTTCCCACCTCGCATGGGAATCAAGTCCACTTCGCTAAAAGTGGAGTTATTTCCCACCTCGCATGGGAATCAAGTCCACTTCGCTAAAAGTGGAGTTATTTCCCACCTCGCATGGGAATCAAGTCCACTTCGCTAAAAGTGGAGTTATTTCCCACCTCGCATGGGAATCAAGTCCACTTCGCTAAAAGTGGAGTTATTTCCCACCTCGCATGGGAATCAAGTCCACTTCGCTAAAAGTGGAGTTATTTCCCACCTCGCATGGGAATCAAGTCCACTTCGCTAAAAGTGGAGTTATTTCCCACCTCGCATGGGAATCAAGTCCACTTAGCTAAAAGTGGAGTTATTTCCCACCTCGCATGGGAATCAAGTCCACTTTGCTAAAAGTGGAGTTATTTCCCACCTCGCATGGGAATCAAGTCCACTTCGCTAAAAGTGGAGTTATTTCCCACCTCGCATGGGAATCAAGTCCACTTCGCTAAAAGTGGAGTTATTTCCCACCTCGCATGGGAATCAAGTCCACTTCGCTAAAAGTGGAGTTATTTCCCACCTCGCATGGGAATCAAGTCCACTTCGCTAAAAGTGGAGTTATTTCCCACCTCGCATGGGAATCAAGTCCACTTCGCTAAAAGTGGAGTTATTTCCCACCTCGCATGGGAATCAAGTCCACTTCGCTAAAAGTGGAGTTATTTCCCACCTCGCATGGGAATCAAGTCCACTTCGCTAAAAGTGGAGTTATTTCCCACCTCGCATGGGAATCAAGTCCACTTCGCTAAAAGTGGAGTTATTTCCCACCTCGCATGGGAATCAAGTCCACTTCGCTAAAAGTGGAGTTATTTCCCACCTCGCATGAGCAGTAAGTCCACTTCGCTAAAAGTGGAGTTATTTCCCACCTCGCATGGGAATCAAGTCCACTTCGCTAAAAGTGGAGTTATTTCCCACCTCGCATGGGAATCAAGTCCACTTAGCTAAAAGTGGAGTTATTTCCCACCTCGCATGGGAATCAAGTCCACTTCGCTAAAAGTGGAGTTATTTCCCACCTCGCATGGGAATCAAGTCCACTTCGCTAAAAGTGGAGTTATTTCCCACCTCGCATGGGAATCAAGTCCACTTCGCTAAAAGTGGAGTTATTTCCCACCTCGCATGGGAATCAAGTCCACTTCTCTAAAAGTGGAGTTATTTCCCACCTCGCATGAGCAGTAAGTCCACCTCGCCGAAAGTGGAGTTATTTCCCACCTCGCATGGGAATCAAGTCCACTTCGCTAAAAGTGGAGTTATTTCCCACCTCGCATGGGAATCAAGTCCACTTCGCTAAAAGTGGAGTTATTTCCCACCTCGCATGGGAATCAAGTCCACTTCGCTAAAAGTGGAGTTATTTCCCACCTCGCATGGGAATCAAGTCCACTTCGCTAAAAGTGGAGTTATTTCCCACCTCGCATGGGAATCAAGTCCACTTCGCTAAAAGTGGAGTTATTTCCCACCTCGCATGGGAATCAAGTCCACTTCGCTAAAAGTGGAGTTATTTCCCACCTCGCATGGGAATCAAGTCCACTTAGCTAAAAGTGGAGTTATTTCCCACCTCGTATGGGAATCAAGTCCACTTCGCTAAAAGTGGAGTTATTTCCCACCTCGCATGGGAATCAAGTCCACTTCGCTAAAAGTGGAGTTATTTCCCACCTCGCATGAGCAGTAAGTCCACTTCGCTAAAAGTGGAGTTATTTCCCACCTCGCATGGGAATCAAGTCCACTTCGCTAAAAGTGGAGTTATTTCCCACCTCGCATGGGAATCAAGTCCACTTCGCTAAAAGTGGAGTTATTTCCCACCTCGCATGGGAATCAAGTCCACTTCGCTAAAAGTGGAGTTATTTCCCACCTCGCATGGGAATCAAGTCCACTTCGCTAAAAGTGGAGTTATTTCCCACCTCGCATGGGAATCAAGTCCACTTCGCTAAAAGTGGAGTTATTTCCCACCTCGCATGGGAATCAAGTCCACTTCGCTAAAAGTGGAGTTATTTCCCACCTCGCATGGGAATCAAGTCCACTTCGCTAAAAGTGGAGTTATTTCCCACCTCGCATGAGCAGTAAGTCCACTTCGCTAAAAGTGGAGTTATTTCCCACCTCGCATGGGAATCAAGTCCACTTCGCTAAAAGTGGAGTTATTTCCCACCTCGCATGGGAATCAAGTCCACTTAGCTAAAAGTGGAGTTATTTCCCACCTCGCATGGGAATCAAGTCCACTTCGCTAAAAGTGGAGTTATTTCCCACCTCGCATGGGAATCAAGTCCACTTCGCTAAAAGTGGAGTTATTTCCCACCTCGCATGGGAATCAAGTCCACTTCGCTAAAAGTGGAGTTATTTCCCACCTCGCATGGGAATCAAGTCCACTTCGCTAAAAGTGGAGTTATTTCCCACCTCGCATGGGAATCAAGTCCACTTCGCTAAAAGTGGAGTTATTTCCCACCTCGCATGAGCAGTAAGTCCACCTCGCCTAAAGTGGAGTTATTTCCCACCTCGCATGGGAATCAAGTCCACTTCGCTAAAAGTGGAGTTATTTCGCACCTCGCATGGGAATCAAGTCCACTTCGCTAAAAGTGGAGTTATTTCCCACCTCGCATGGGAATCAAGTCCACTTCGCTAAAAGTGGAGTTATTTCCCACCTCGCATGGGAATCAAGTCCACTTCGCTAAAAGTGGAGTTATTTCCCACCTCGCCGAAAGTGGAGTTATTTCCCACCTCGCATGGGAATGAAGTCCACTTCGCTAAAAGTGGAGTTATTTCCCACCTCGCATGGGAATCAAGTCCACTTCGCTAAAAGTGGAGTTATTTCCCACCTCGCATGGGAATCAAGTCCACTTCGCTAAAAGTGGAGTTATTTCCCACCTCGCATGGGAATCAAGTCCACTTCGCTAAAAGTGGAGTTATTTCCCACCTCGCATGGGAATCAAGTCCACTTCGCTAAAAGTGGAGTTATTTCCCACCTCGCATGGGAATCAAGTCCACTTCGCTAAAAGTGGAGTTATTTCCCACCTCGCATGGGAATCAAGTCCACTTAGCTAAAAGTGGAGTTATTTCCCACCTCGCATGGGAATCAAGTCCACTTCGCTAAAAGTGGAGTTATTTCCCACCTCGCATGGGAATCAAGTCCACTTCGCTAAAAGTGGAGTTATTTCCCACCTCGCATGGGAATCAAGTCCACTTAGCTAAAAGTGGAGTTATTTCCCACCTCGCATGGGAATCAAGTCCACTTCGCTAAAAGTGGAGTTATTTCCCACCTCGCATGAGCAGTAAGTCCACCTCGCCGAAAGTGGAGTTATTTCCCACCTCGCATGGGAATCAAGTCCACTTCGCAAAAAGTGGAGTTATTTCCCACCTCGCATGGGAATCAAGTCCACTTCGCTAAAAGTGGAGTTATTTCCCACCTCGCATGGGAATCAAGTCCACTTCGCTAAAAGTGGAGTTATTTCCCACCTCGCATGGGAATCAAGTCCACTTCGCTAAAAGTGGAGTTATTTCCCACCTCGCATGGGAATCAAGTCCACTTCGCTAAAAGTGGAGTTATTTCCCACCTCGCATGGGAATCAAGTCCACTTCGCTAAAAGTGGAGTTATTTCCCACCTCGCGTGGGAATCAAGTCCACTTCGCTAAAAGTGGAGTTATTTCCCACCTCGCATGAGCAGTAAGTCCACCTCGCCGAAAGTGGAGTTATTTCCCACCTCGCATGGGAATCAAGTCCACTTCGCTAAAAGTGGAGTTATTTCCCACCTCGCATGGGAATCAAGTCCACTTCGCTAAAAGTGGAGTTATTTCCCACCTCGCATGGGAATCAAGTCCACTTCGCTAAAAGTGGAGTTATTTCCCACCTCGCATGGGAATCAAGTCCACTTCGCTAAAAGTGGAGTTATTTCCCACCTCGCATGGGAATCAAGTCCACTTCGCTAAAAGTGGAGTTATTTCCCACCCCGCATGGGAATCAAGTCCACTTCGCTAAAAGTGGAGTTATTTCCCACCTCGCATGAGCAGTAAGTCCACCTCGCCGAAAGTGGAGTTATTTCCCACCTCGCATGGGAATCAAGTCCACTTCGCAAAAAGTGGAGTTATTTCCCACCTCGCATGGGAATCAAGTCCACTTCGCTAAAAGTGGAGTTATTTCCCACCTCGCATGAGCAGTAAGTAGACCTCGCCGAAAGTGTACTTATTGCCCACCTCGCATGGGAATCAAGTCCACTTCGCTAAAAGTGGAGTTATTTCCCACCTCGCATGGGAATCAAGTCCACTTCGCTAAAAGTGGAGTTATTTCCCACCTCGCATGGGAATCAAGTCCACTTCGCTAAAAGTGGAGTTATTTCCCACCTCGCATGGGAATCAAGTCCACTTCGCTAAAAGTGGAGTTATTTCCCACCTCGCATGGGAATCAAGTCCACTTCGCTAAAAGTGGAGTTATTTCCCACCTCGCATCAAGTCCACTTCGCTAAAAGTGGAGTTATTTCCCACCTCGCATGGGAATCAAGTCCACTTCGCTAAAAGTGGAGTTATTTCCCACCTCGCATGGGAATCAAGTCCACTTCGCTAAAAGTGGAGTTATTTCCCACCTCGCATGGGAATCAAGTCCACTTCGCTAAAAGTGGAGTTATTTCCCACCTCGCATGGGAATCAAGTCCACTTCGCTAAAAGTGGAGTTATTTCCCACCTCGCATGAGCAGTAAGTCCACCTCGCCGAAAGTGGAGTTATTTCCCACCTCGCATGGGAATCAAGTCCACTTCGCTAAAAGTGGAGTTATTTCCCACCTCGCATGGGAATCAAGTCCACTTCGCTAAAAGTGGAGTTATTTCCCACCTCGCATGGGAATCAAGTCCACTTCGCTAAAAGTGGAGTTATTTCCCACCTCGCATGGGAATCAAGTCCACTTCGCTAAAAGTGGAGTTATTTCCCACCTCGCATGGGAATCAAGTCCACTTCGCTAAAAGTGGAGTTATTTCCCACCTCGCATGGGAATCAAGTCCACTTCGCTAAAAGTGGAGTTATTTCCCACCTCGCATGAGCAGTAAGTCCACATCGCCGAAAGTGGAGTTATTTCCCACCTCGCATGGGAATCAAGTCCACTTCGCTAAAAGTGGAGTTATTTCCCACCTCGCATGGGAATCAAGTCCACTTCGCTAAAAGTGGAGTTATTTCCCACCTCGCATGGGAATCAAGTCCACTTCGCTAAAAGTGGAGTTATTTCCCACCTCGCATGGGAATCAAGTCCACTTCGCTAAAAGTGGAGTTATTTCCCACCTCGCATGGGAATCAAGTCCACTTCGCTAAAAGTGGAGTTATTTCCCACCTCGCATGAGCAGTAAGTCCACCTCGCCGAAAGTGGAGTTATTTCCCACCTCGCATGGGAATCAAGTCCACTTCGCTAAAAGTGGAGTTATTTCCCACCTCGCATGGGAATCAAGTCCACTTCGCTAAAAGTGGAGTTATTTCCCACCTCGCATGGGAATCAAGTCCACTTCGCTAAAAGTGGAGTTATTTCCCACCTCGCATGGGAATCAAGTCCACTTCGCTAAAAGTGGAGTTATTTCCCACCTCGCATGGGAATCAAGTCCACTTCGCTAAAAGTGGAGTTATTTCCCACCTCGCATGGGAATCAAGTCCACTTCGCTAAAAGTGGAGTTATTTCCCACCTCGCATGGGAATCAAGTCCACTTCGCTAAAAGTGGAGTTATTTCCCACCTCGCATGGGAATCAAGTCCACTTCGCTAAAAGTGGAGTTATTTCCCACCTCGCATGGGAATCAAGTCCACTTCGCTAAAAGTGGAGTTATTTCCCACCTCGCATGGGAATCAAGTCCACTTCGCTAAAAGTGGAGTTATTTCCCACCTCGCATGGGAATCAAGTCCACTTCGCTAAAAGTGGAGTTATTCCCCACCTCGCATGGGAATCAAGTCCACTTCGCTAAAAGTGGAGTTATTTCCCACCTCGCATGGGAATCAAGTCCACTTCGCTAAAAGTGGAGTTATTTCCCACCTCGCATGAGCAGTAAGTCCACCTCGCCGAAAGTGGAGTTATTTCCCACCTCGCATGGGAATCAAGTCCACTTCGCTAAAAGTGGAGTTATTTCCCACCTCGCATGTGAATCAAGTCCACTTCGCTAAAAGTGGAGTTATTTCCCACCTCGCATGGGAATCAAGTCCACTTCGCTAAAAGTGGAGTTATTTCCCACCTCGCATGGGAATCAAGTCCACTTCGCTAAAAGTGGAGTTATTTCCCACCTCGCATGGGAATCAAGTCCACTTCGCTAAAAGTGGAGTTATTTCCCACCTCGCATGAGCAGTAAGTCCACCTCGCCGAAAGTGGAGTTATTTCCCACCTCGCATGGGAATCAAGTCCACTTCGCTAAAAGTGGAGTTATTTCCCACCTCGCATGGGAATCAAGTCCACTTCGCTAAAAGTGGAGTTATTTCCCACCTCGCATGGGAATCAAGTCCACTTCGCTAAAAGTGGAGTTATTTCCCACCTCGCATGGGAATCAAGTCCACTTCGCTAAAAGTGGAGTTATTTCCCACCTCGCATGGGAATCAAGTCCACTTCGCTAAAAGTGGAGTTATTTCCCACCTCGCATGGGAATCAAGTCCACTTCGCTAAAAGTGGAGTTATTTCCCACCTCGCATGAGCAGTAAGTCCACCTCGCCGAAAGTGGAGTTATTTCCCACCTCGCATGGGAATCAAGTCCACTTCGCTAAAAGTGGAGTTATTTCCCACCTCGCATGGGAATCAAGTCCACTTCACTAAAAGTGGAGTTATTTCCCACCTCGCATGGGAATCAAGTCCACTTCGCTAAAAGTGGAGTTATTTCCCACCTCGCATGGGAATCAAGTCCACTTCGCTAAAAGTGGAGTTATTTCCCACCTCGCATGGGAATCAAGTCCACTTAGCTAAAAGTGGGGTTATTTCCCACCTCGCATGGGAATCAAGTCCACTTCGCTAAAAGTGGAGTTATTTCCCACCTCGCATGGGAATCAAGTCCACTTCGCTAAAAGTGGAGTTATTTCCCACCTCGCATGGGAATCAAGTCCACTTCGCTAAAAGTGGAGTTATTTCCCACCTCGCATGGGAATCAAGTCCACTTCGCTAAAAGTGGAGTTATTTCCCACCTCGCATGGGAATCAAGTCCACTTCGCTAAAAGTGGAGTTATTTCCCACCTCGCATGGGAATCAAGTCCACTTCGCTAAAAGTGGAGTTATTTCCCACCTCGCATGGGAATCAAGTCCACTTCGCTAAAAGTGGAGTTATTTCCCACCTCGCATGGGAATCAAGTCCACTTCGCTAAAAGTGGAGTTATTTCCCACCTCGCATGGGAATCAAGTCCACTTCGCTAAAAGTGGAGTTATTTCCCACCTCGCATGGGAATCAAGTCCACTTCGCTAAAAGTGGAGTTATTTCCCACCTCGCATGGGAATCAAGTCCACTTCGCTAAAAGTGGAGTTATTTCCCACCTCGCATGGGAATCAAGTCCACTTCGCTAAAAGTGGAGTTATTTCCCACCTCGCATGGGAATCAAGTCCACTTCGCTAAAAGTGGAGTTATTTCCCACCTCGCATGGGAATCAAGTCCACTTCGCTAAAAGTGGAGTTATTTCCCACCTCGCATGGGAATCAAGTCCACTTCGCTAAAAGTGGAGTTATTTCCCACCTCGCATGGGAATCAAGTCCACTTAGCTAAAAGTGGAGTTATTTCCCACCTCGCATGAGCAGAAAGTGTACTTATTGCCCACCTCGCATGAGCAGTAAGTCCACCTCGCAGAAAGTGGAGTTATTTCCCACCTCGCATGGGAATCAAGTCCACTTCGCTAAAAGTGGAGTTATTTCCCACCTCGCATGGGAATCAAGTCCACTTCGCTAAAAGTGGAGTTATTTCCCACCTCGCATGGGAATCAAGTCCACTTCGCTAAAAGTGGAGTTATTTCCCACCTCGCATGGGAATCAAGTCCACTTCGCTAAAAGTGGAGTTATTTCCCACCTCGCATGGGAATCAAGTCCACTTCGCTAAAAGTGGAGTTATTTCCCACCTCGCATGAGCAGTAAGTCCACCTCGCAGAAAGTGGAGTTATTTCCCACCTCGCATGGGAATCAAGTCCACTTCGCTAAAAGTGGAGTTATTTCCCACCTCGCATGAGCAGTAAGTCCACTTCGCTAAAAGTGGAGTTATTTCCCACCTCGCATGGGAATCAAGTCCACTTCGCTAAAAGTGGAGTTATTTCCCACCTCGCATGGGAATCAAGTCCACTTCGCTAAAAGTGGAGTTATTTCCCACCTCGCATGAGCAGTAAGTCCACCTCGCAGAAAGTGTACTTATTGCCCACCTCGCATGAGCAGTAAGTCCACCTCGCAGAAAGTGGAGTTATTTCCCACCTCGCATGGGAATCAAGTCCACTTCGCTAAAAGTGGAGTTATTTCCCACCTCGCATGGGAATCAAGTCCACTTCGCTAAAAGTGGAGTTATTTCCCACCTCGCATGGGAATCAAGTCCACTTCGCTAAAAGTGGAGTTATTTCCCACCTCGCATGGGAATCAAGTCCACTTCGCTAAAAGTGGAGTTATTTCCCACCTCGCATGGGAATCAAGTCCACTTCGCTAAAAGTGGAGTTATTTCCCACCTCGCATGAGCAGTAAGTCCACCTCGCCGAAAGTGGAGTTATTTCCCACCTCGCATGGGAATCAAGTCCACTTCGCTAAAAGTGGAGTTATTTCCCACCTCGCATGGGAATCAAGTCCACTTCGCCAAAAGTGGAGTTATTTCCCACCTCGCATGGGAATCAAGTCCACTTCGCTAAAAGTGGAGTTATTTCCCACCTCGCATGGGAATCAAGTCCACTTCGCTAAAAGTGGAGTTATTTCCCACCTCGCATGGGAATCAAGTCCACTTCGCTAAAAGTGGAGTTATTTCCCACCTCGCATGGGAATCAAGTCCACTTCGCTAAAAGTGGAGTTATTTCCCACCTCGCATGAGAATCAAGTCCACTTCGCTAAAAGTGGAGTTATTTCCCACCTCGCATGGGAATCAAGTCCACTTCGCTAAAAGTGGAGTTATTTCCCACCTCGCATGAGCAGTAAGTCCACTTCGCTAAAAGTGGAGTTATTTCCCACCTCGCATGGGAATCAAGTCC
The DNA here is from genome assembly GCA_930367185.1 of Myathropa florea. NCBI lineage: Eukaryota > Metazoa > Arthropoda > Insecta > Diptera > Syrphidae > Myathropa > Myathropa florea. Next base: position 8,282,911 of record OV884005.1, on the reverse strand, counting down.
ACTTCGCTAAAAGTGGAGTTATTTCCCACCTCGCATGGGAATCAAGTCCACTTCGCTAAAAGTGGAGTTATTTCCCACCTCGCATGGGAATCAAGTCCACTTCGCTAAAAGTGGAGTTATTTCCCACCTCGCATGGGAATCAAGTCCACTTCGCTAAAAGTGGATTTATTTCCCACCTCGCATGGGAATCAAGTCCACTTCGCTAAAAGTGGAGTTATTTCCCACCTCGCATGGGAATCAAGTCCACTTCGCTAAAAGTGGAGTTATTTCCCACCTCTCATGAGCAGTAAGTCCACCTCGCAGAAAGTGTACTTATTGCCCACCTCGCATGAGCAGTAAGTCCACCTCGCAGAAAGTGGAGTTATTTCCCACCTCGCATGGGAATCAAGTCCACTTCGCTAAAAGTGGAGTTATTTCCCACCTCGCATGGGAATCAAGTCCACTTCGCTAAAAGTGGAGTTATTTCCCACCTCGCATGGGAATCAAGTCCACTTCGCTAAAAGTGGAGTTATTTCCCACCTCGCATGGGAATCAAGTCCACTTCGCTAAAAGTGGAGTTATTTCCCACCTCGCATGGGAATCAAGTCCACTTAGCTAAAAGTGGAGTTATTTCCCACCTCGCATGAGCAGTAAGTCCACCTCGCCTAAAGTGGAGTTATTTCCCACCTCGCATGGGAATCAAGTCCACTTCGCTAAAAGTGGAGTTATTTCCCACCTCGCATGGGAATCAAGTCCACTTCGCTAAAAGTGGAGTTATTTCCCACCTCGCATGGGAATCAAGTCCACTTCGCTAAAAGTGGAGTTATTTCCCACCTCGCATGGGAATCAAGTCCACTTCGCTAAAAGTGGAGTTATTTCCCACCTCGCATGGGAATCAAGTCCACTTCGCTAAAAGTGGAGTTATTTCCCATCTCGCATGGGAATCAAGTCCACTTCGCTAAAAGTGGAGTTATTTCCCATCTCTCATGGGAATCAAGTCCACTTCGCTAAAAGTGGAGTTATTTCCCACCTCTCATGAGCAGTAAGTCCACCTCGCAGAAAGTGTACTTATTGCCCACCTCGCATGAGCAGTAAGTCCACCTCGCAGAAAGTGGAGTTATTGCCCACCTCGCATGAGCAGTAAGTCCACCTCGCAGAAAGTGGAGTTATTTCCCACCTCGCATGGGAATCAAGTCCACTTCGCTAAAAGTGGAGTTATTTCCCACCTCGCATGGGAATCAAGTCCACTTCGCTAAAAGTGGAGTTATTTCCCACCTCGCATGGGAATCAAGTCCACTTCGCTAAAAGTGGAGTTATTTCCCACCTCGCATGGGAATCAGGTCCACTTCGCTAAAAGTGGAGTTATTTCCCACCTCGCATGGGAATCAAGTCCACTTCGCTAAAAGTGGAGTTATTTCCCACCTCGCATGGGAATCAGGTCCACTTCGCTAAAAGTGGAGTTATTTCCCACCTCGCATGGGAATCAAGTCCACTTCGCTAAAAGTGGAGTTATTTCCCACCTCGCATGGGAATCAAGTCCACTTCGCTAAAAGTGGAGTTATTTCCCACCTCGCATGGGAATCAAGTCCACTTCGCTAAAAGTGGAGTTATTTCCCACCTCGCATGGGAATCAAGTCCACTTCGCTAAAAGTGGAGTTATTTCCCACCTCGCATGGGAATCAAGTCCACTTCGCTAAAAGTGGAGTTATTTCCCACCTCGCATGGGAATCAAGTCCACTTCGCTAAAAGTGGAGTTATTTCCCACCTCGCATGGGAATCAAGTCCACTTAGCTAAAAGTGGAGTTATTTCCCACCTCGCATGGGAATCAAGTCCACTTCGCTAAAAGTGGAGTTATTTCCCACCTCGCATGAGCAGTAAGTAGACCTCGCCGAAAGTGTACTTATTGCCCACCTCGCATGGGAATCAAGTCCACTTCGCTAAAAGTGGAGTTATTTCCCACCTCGCATGGGAATCAAGTCCACTTCGCTAAAAGTGGAGTTATTTCCCACCTCGCATGGGAATCAAGTCCACTTCGCTAAAAGTGGAGTTATTTCCCACCTCGCATGGGAATCAAGTCCACTTCGCTAAAAGTGGAGTTATTTCCCACCTCGCATGGGAATCAAGTCCACTTCGCTAAAAGTGGAGTTATTTCCCACCTCGCATGGGAATCAAGTCCACTTCGCTAAAAGTGGAGTTATTTCCCACCTCGTATGGGAATCAAGTCCACTTCGCTAAAAGTGGAGTTATTTCCCACCTCGCATGGGAATCAAGTCCACTTCGCTAAAAGTGGAGTTATTTCCCACCTCGCATGGGAATCAAGTCCACTTCGCTAAAAGTGGAGTTATTTCCCACCTCGCATGGGAATCAAGTCCACTTCGCTAAAAGTGGAGTTATTTCCCACCTCGCATGAGCAGTAAGTCCACTTCGCTAAAAGTGGAGTTATTTCCCACCTCGCATGGGAATCAAGTCCACTTCGCTAAAAGTGGAGTTATTTCCCACCTCGCATGGGAATCAAGTCCACTTCGCTAAAAGTGGAGTTATTTCCCACCTCGCATGAGCAGTAAGTCCACCTCGCAGAAAGTGGAGTTATTTCCCACCTCGCATGGGAATCAAGTCCACTTGACTAAAAGTGGAGTTATTTCCCACCTCGCATGGGAATCAAGTCCACTTCGCTAAAAGTGGAGTTATTTCCCACCTCGCATGGGAATCAAGTCCACTTCGCTAAAAGTGGAGTTATTTCCCACCTCGCATGGGAATCAAGTCCACTTCGCTAAAAGTGGAGTTATTTCCCACCTCGCATGGGAATCAAGTCCACTTCGCTAAAAGTGGAGTTATTTCCCACCTCGCATGGGAATCAAGTCCACTTCGCTAAAAGTGGAGTTATTTCCCACCTCGCATGAGCAGTAAGTCCACCTCGCCGAAAGTGGAGTTATTTCCCACCTCGCATGGGAATCAAGTCCACTTCGCTAAAAGTGGAGTTATTTCCCACCTCGCATGGGAATCAAGTCCACTTCGCCAAAAGTGGAGTTATTTCCCACCTCGCATGGGAATCAAGTCCACTTCGCTAAAAGTGGAGTTATTTCCCACCTCGCATGGGAATCAAGTCCACTTCGCTAAAAGTGGAGTTATTTCCCACCTCGCATGGGAATCAAGTCCACTTCGCTAAAAGTGGAGTTATTTCCCACCTCGCATGGGAATCAAGTCCACTTCGCTAAAAGTGGAGTTATTTCCCACCTCGCATGGGAATCAAGTCCACTTCGCTAAAAGTGGAGTTATTTCCCACCTCGCATGGGAATCAAGTCCACTTAGCTAAAAGTGGAGTTATTTCCCACCTCGCATGGGAATCAAGTCCACTTCGCTAAAAGTGGAGTTATTTCCCACCTCGCATGGGAATCAAGTCCACTTCGCTAAAAGTGGAGTTATTTCCCACCTCGCATGGGAATCAAGTCCACTTCGCTAAAAGTGGAGTTATTTCCCACCTCGCATGGGAATCAAGTCCACTTCGCTAAAAGTGGAGTTATTTCCCACCTCGTATGGGAATCAAGTCCACTTCGCTAAAAGTGGAGTTATTTCCCACCTCGCATGGGAATCAAGTCCACTTCGCTAAAAGTGGAGTTATTTCCCACCTCGCATGGGAATCAAGTCCACTTCGCTAAAAGTGGAGTTATTTCCCACCTCGCATGGGAATCAAGTCCACTTCGCTAAAAGTGGAGTTATTTCCCACCTCGCATGGGAATCAAGTCCACTTCGCTAAAAGTGGAGTTATTTCCCACCTCGCATGAGCAGTAAGTCCACCTCGCAGAAAGTGGAGTTATTTCCCACCTCGCATGGGAATCAAGTCCACTTGACTAAAAGTGGAGTTATTTCCCACCTCGCATGGGAATCAAGTCCACTTCGCTAAAAGTGGAGTTATTTCCCACCTCGCATGGGAATCAAGTCCACTTCGCTAAAAGTGGAGTTATTTCCCACCTCGCATGGGAATCAAGTCCACTTCGCTAAAAGTGGAGTTATTTCCCACCTCGCATGGGAATCAAGTCCACTTGACTAAAAGTGGAGTTATTTCCCACCTCGCATGGGAATCAAGTCCACTTCGCTAAAAGTGGAGTTATTTCCCACCTCGCATGGGAATCAAGTCCACTTCGCTAAAAGTGGAGTTATTTCCCACCTCGCATGGGAATCAAGTCCACTTCGCTAAAAGTGGAGTTATTTCCCACCTCGCATGGGAATCAAGTCCACTTCGCTAAAAGTGGAGTTATTTCCCACCTCGCATGGGAATCAAGTCCACTTCGCTAAAAGTGGAGTTATTTCCCACCTCGCATGGGAATCAAGTCCACTTCGCTAAAAGTGGAGTTATCTCCCACCTCGCATGGGAATCAAGTCCACTTCGCTAAAAGTGGAGTTATTTCCCACCTCGCATGAGCAGTAAGTCCACTTCGCTAAAAGTGGAGTTATTTCCCACCTCGCATGGGAATCAAGTCCACTTCGCTAAAAGTGGAGTTATTTCCCACCTCGCATGAGCAGTAAGTCCACTTCGCTAAAAGTGGAGTTATTTCCCACCTCGCATGAGCAGTAAGTCCACCTCGCAGAAAGTGGACGACATTTCAGGCGGACGAGGAACACACTGGTACAGAGTATTTTTCTTCGAAGTCTGATGCTTTCAACGCCGCTGTGGTACGGATGACAGACTGCCCTCCCGCAGCCAAACTCTGGACGAATCATGCTCATTGTGGCGATGATTGCCACACCAAAGATGAGTTTTTCATTTTGTCACGAATAAAGGAAACCACTTGAGCATAGTTTCCTCATAGTTGTCATTTCATCTCAAGACTGTTTTCATTCTCGACTGAATGGCTTCGCCAAGAAATAACTCTCAACCCTCAATAATTTCCCCGACTAATTCCATTCACAAAGGCCCCAAGCTTATCCCGCAGAGAAGTCGAGCTCCATCGCGAATTTCCACTCCACCCTGTGCTCACTTTTAATCGAAACACAAATTCGCTGCTGAAATCCTCGGTGGTGGCGAAATTGAAAGAAGACGGAATTCCAGAAAGACTTCTGTGATATTAATTTATTCCACAAGCCCGAGCCCTCACATCTCACCTCGCATTCATCTCCACGGCATCGTCCCAGGACCTCACCCAGCGTTTCCATTTCTTTCATCAATTTCCGCTGGCTCCGTGACTTTTTTTCCTCTTCTCGTTTGCATATCTCCGCCTGGGAGTGTCTGTGCGGAGTGTTAAGTAAAAATCACGTGAATCACTGAAGGACGATGGGGGATTAGGAAATCCTTTTTTTTTGCTCTCTCCCTCCGTCCCATGATTCTCCTTAAAGATGCCAATTTCCATGAAAAACATCCTTGCACTCAATAACGGTGGCGCAGTGGTCCTAGTTCAAAGATAACCAGACCAAATGGAATGCCGACGAAAGGTGGAATTGGGAAACAGAGCGAGAGGGAGAGAGAGGACTTTGCAATCCTCCTGCACAATCTTTATTTAATGCTCCAGCCATCGGGCCAAGAAAGGAGTCAATGCGCCGACCCATGCCTTGGCGTGGGCTGATGCGGCTGAGGAGGAAATAATTTACTTTCCCAAGATAATCGCACAGGTTGAGGCTGGCTGTGTGTGTTTCTGGTGGCAATCCATTCTGGGCCGGGGAGACGGGGAGACAGTTCTATTTAAAATCACTTAGTGAAGGCATTTAATGGGATGTTCTGCTGGGATTATCCGTCAGATTACGAATGTGCTTTGGCGTGTCTCTTCGATTCAGTTGAAAGGAGCTGCTTTGAAATGAAAAGCACTTGAGCTTGTGTGGGGACGCCTAGTGCTCTGTCTGTAAATGGATCATAGATGGAGGACACACTGAAAGGGGCTCAAATGGGGAGAGGGTTTGAAGACTGTCACCCGGTTTCGGGATATCTCTGTCTCTTTGAAAAGATGTTGATTCGAAGAGGCTTCGACGCTAAATTTTGAACTTGGACAAGGCTGATTGGCAACAGAGTCCGTCCCCGAGAGGGAGCAGGAAGATTTTAGCCGGGCGCAGGGCTGTTTGTTCAAATTCAGTTTCAGGCAGTTCTCGTCAAAATGTGTCATTCAATCGCTGTTCAGCAGTAGAAATTCTTCTAACTTCTTCCCACCATTTACGACATTTGGAACTGTCAAAACTCTCCTTTAAATCGAAGCATAAGTTTAGGGAAAAGAGTCTTTCTGCGTCGTCATCACCAAATCGTTGTTCATCGTTTATAGCCAAGGCGTCGTGGACTTTGTATGACTTTCTGGCGAGGGTGTTGAAATGTAACGTCTGGTGAAGACATCTCATAACAAACATCTAATTCAGACTGGTTACAGACTAAAAAGCAGAAATTGTTGCCTTTTCTTAGGCGAAGAAGCTTCCCAGTTCTCTTCTAGATGACGCCACATATGACTTACTTACTTAAGGCGGCACTACAGTCCGGGATGGACCTGGTCCTTAACCAACAAGCGTCTCCAGCCAGCTCGATCTTTAGCTAGCTGCCTCCAGTTTCGCACGCACAGCTGGTTGAGGTGCTTTTCCACTTGCGTGCGCCACCAGAGTCACGGCCTTTCTCTACTGCGCCATCCCTCGGGGGTGGATTCGAAGACTTTCCGGGCCGGAGCATTGGTTTCCATTCGCTCTACATGACCTAGCCATCTTAATCGTTGGAGCTTCACCCTTCTGGCTAAGTCGATGTCGCTGAACAGCTCGTACAGTTCGTTGTTGTATCTTCTCCTCCACTCACCTTCTATGCAGACGGGACCGAAAATCACCCGAAGAATTTTCCTCTCGAAGCAACCAAGAGTAACCTCATCCGCTTTGGACAAAGTCCATGCTTTTGCGCCATATAGCAGGACTGGGACAATTAGGATCTTGTACAGGGTTACTTTGGTTGTTCGAGAGAGGGCTTTGTTTATCAATTGCTTTCTTAGCCCAAAGAAGCAGCGATTAGCAAGAGTTATTCATCGATTGATTTCAGCGCTGGTGTCATTTTCTGAGTTAATAGCGGTGCCTAGGTAGACAAAGTCCTTGACTACCTCAAAGTTATAACTGTCGGCTGTGACGTTCTGTCCGAGACGTCGGTGTTGGGTGTCCTTTCTGGTTGACAGCATATACTTGGTCTTGCCCTCATTTACCGTTAAATCCATCTTCGTGGCCTCCGTCGCAACACTCACAAAAGTGCCATTGACATCACTCTGTATTATTCCGATTATGTCAATATCGTCGGCATATGCGAGTAGTTGGACGGACTTCTGAAAGATTGTGCCTCTGGTGTTGGCGTGCGACTTTTGCACAATTCTTTCAAGTATGATGTTGAAGAAGTCGCATGACAGCGCGTCGCCTTGTCTGAATCCAAACGGACGAGTTTGGTTGGGATGCCAAAACTAGACATTGCTCTGTATAGCTCGTCTCTATAGATGCTGTCATTTGCGGCCTTAAAATCGATGAAAAGGTGGTGGGTATCGATTTGCTGTTCCTGGGTTTTTTCCAAGATCTGCCGCAGCGTGAATATTTGGTCGATGGTGGATATTCCTGGCGTAAAGCCACACTGGTATGGACCGGCCAGGTTGTTGACGAATGGCTTTAGGCGTTCACACAACACGGCAGATAAGATCTTATATACAATGTTCAGAAGACTGATGCCTCTATAGTTGGCGCATTTTCGATGGTCTCCTTTTTTGTGGATCGGGCAAACAATGCTGAGGTTCCATTCATCGGGCATGCTTTCTTCCGACCATATTTTACAGATGAGTTGGTGCATGCTCCTTACCAAGTCATCGCCTGCTGCTTTGAAAAGCTCAGCCGCTAGGCCGTCAGCTCCAGCATTATTATATTGTATTCGTAGTGTCAATAAAAAAAATCCGTGGCCTGTGGAGACAGTTATTCGGATTGTATGGTGGCACTCAACGTGTTAAGGGAAAGAGTCTTTCTGCGTCATCATCACCAAATCGTTGCTCATCGTTTATCGTCAAGGCCTCGTGGACTTTGTGTTACTTTCTGGCGAGGGTGGTGAAATGTAACGTCTTGTGAAGACGTCTCATAACAAACAAACAAAAAAAAAGTAGGAATTGTTGCCTTTTTTAGGGGAAGAAGCTTCCCAGTTCTTTTCTAGATGACGGCACATCTGAACATCGGGTTTTTCGCCGCAAATGGTGTAGCTGTAAACGTAGCTTAACTTGATTCGTGTAGGACACGCAGGTAAGAGAGTCTGGGCTAAGGGTCCGTTCATTTCCATTTGTTTCTCCACCCAATACACAGGGATCGTGGATTTGGTGTAATTTCCTGACGATGGAGCGTTTTGTGAAGACATCTCGTGACAGGCATCAGATTCAGATGAAAAATCACAAATAGTTGCCTACTCGTCGGCGGATGAGAGCATCTCAGTTCTCATCTAGATGATGCCACATATGAACATCAGGTTTTTCGCCGCAAATGGAGACCTTTCTCAAAAATGTGACGAAAGGTGCTTGATCTGTTTCGAGGAGGGCCCTATGAAGACGGGGTCTGGAGTAAAGGCTCAAACGACTTAGTTCGAGTAGCATTCTCAGATGACAGGGTCTAGTCCATTTATTTCCCCATCCCAGTAGAATGGCATCGTAGACTTGGTATCACTTCCTGGCGAGGCTGGTAAAATGGAACGTCTTGTGAAGACATCTTATGACAGGGAATACATTCGGACTGATTACAGACTAAAAAGCAGAAATTGTTGCGTACTTTCAGGCGGAGAAACTTCCCTGTTCTCGACTAGATGACGCCACATATGAAAATCAGAGATTTCGCAGCAAATTGAGTCCCATGACAAATGTTACTTAAATTGCTTCAAGTAGGACCCTCAGAAAACAGCATCTGGGGCATTTATTCTCCCTCCTCCAGTACTCAGGCATAGTGGACTTGGGACCACTTCCTGGCGAAGCCAGTATATTGGAACGCTTTTTGAAAACATCTCCCGATAGGCATCAGATTCAGAGTGGTTGTAGCTTAAAAAGCAATGCTAGTGATTAGCAGGGTCTTGGGAAGACATTTCCCGACAGGCATTAGATTCAGACTTCAAAAACAAAATTTGTTGCTTGCTCTTAGGCGGAGAAGCTTCGTAGTTCTCAACTAGATGACGCTACATATGAAAAATCTTGATTTTGTCATCAAATTGATTATTTTGTCGAAAAAAGACAAGCATCGCTTGACTTCCTTCGAGAAGGACCCTCAGAAATCTCAGGATCTCTACCAAAGACCAAGCTTTTTTCATTTCTTTTCCCCACCCACTCCAGCGCCAGAAGTCATTTGATTAGGATCCATCAAAACTTCTCAGATTTTCGTCATTCCTCCCATCCACCGCCGGCAGGCATCACAATCTCCATCGACGGGCGGACTTGGGGGACATTCTTTGTTTTAATTAAAAGAAACGTTTCCCGTTCATGAATTTCCCTTCCACTCGGTGGGTATTTACTCAATCACCAGTGAAAAATAAACGACCAGCGAAAATAAAAAAAAACGAGAACAACGAGAAAATGTTAATTGCAATCCACCTCACCCCTCGTCCGTGTCGGGAGTGTTGTATCGCTTGCCTGGGATCCCTTTCAGCATTGATTACCGGACCGTGGCGGTGGTGGTGGAGTCGTTTTTTTTTTTGTCACTTTACATCTCACGAGCTAACAACTCGAGGAATCTGCTGGAAATTCCTTGTGCGATTGTGTACACATTTAACCGATTTTTTGTCGAGGAACAAACAGATCCGGGGACAGCGCCTAAGCGGAGGCATACTTTGTCGTCTTTTTGGACGGTTAAGCGGATGCCCACACGCTGCAGCGGAGGGGTTGTGTGCCGCCCGTTTGGACTCAATTTGGGTCACATTCCTCTAACGATGCTTGAGTCCTGATTGGAGTCCCGAAATGAATGTTTGTACATCACCCACCTGAGCCCACTCCCCACCCCCCGCCCCCTATCTCCCGTGTTCCGGCAAAAACTTCAACGATCTCTGAAAGATAGAATAAATTATTTTCACAAGAAAACTTTGAACAGGATTTTAAGGAGCGGGGAGAGCGAGAGCGGCAGCAACTTAAAAAGAATATCGTTCCGTGGGTTTGATGTACATATCTTCAATTTGCATCAGGTGGCTGACTGAGCAGGGGAAACTTTTCCACTCAAGATCCACTCGCCTCTTATCTGGGGTGGGTTGGCGCCGCGATGCTGAGAGGGATGCATACAGTGGTTCAACAGCAATTAGAGTGTACTCATGCTCCAGGAGCAAGTGAGTTTGTGAAGTCATTTTGCTTTTTCCTTCTTGTTAGTGAATTCTATTTATTTTTCGAACAACTTTCGAAGTCGTCCCGTAGGGGTTTTGATGTCTTACGAGGTGTAGGCGAGTTCAAACCCAGTTCAACCCCATCGGCGGGGCGACTGTGGGTGTCTTGAGTGCGGTGAGAAGTTTGCATTATTGATGAGATGCTCGGGCATAGGATAATTTAATGTCGTTTAAATCTGGACTGAGGTATTTGCTTCCTGGTTGTTGTGTCATTTGTTCAGTTCAGGGCTTCTTCTTCTTCTTCTGATGGCGCGTCAAAAGGGCAAAGGGTCTTTCTGCTTCGTCATCACCAAATCGTTGCTCATCGTTTACAGTGGGGGCGTCGTGGACTTGGTGTCATTTTCTGGCGGGGCTAGTAGATTGAAGCGTCTTGTGAAGACATCTCATGAAAGGGATGAGATTCAGGCTGACTGTAGCTTAAAAAGCAGAAATTGCAGCCTACTCTTAGGAGGAGAAAGTTCCCAGTTCTCATCTAGATGACCCCACATATGAATATCAGATTTCTCGCAGCTAATTGAGCCCTTTATCTAAAATATGACAAACGTTGCTTAACTTGCTTCAAGTAGGACCCGCAGAAAAGAGGGTCTGGACTAAAGGCTCGTTCCTTTCTATTTATTTCCCCACCCTGTACACAGGCATCGTGGACTGGGCGTCATTTCCTGGTAAAATGGGACGTCTTGTGAAGACACTTCATGGCAGGGATCAGATTCAGACTGGCTGTAGCTTAAAAAGCAAAAAATGTTGCCTACTCTGAGGCGGTGAAGTTTCCCAGTTCTCATCTAGATGACTCCACATTTGAAAATCAGGGTTTTTGCCGCAAATTTAATCCCTTCTCTAAAATGTGGCAGAAGTTGCTTGACTTCCTTCGTGTAGGGCACGAAGAAAACAGAATTGGGTCCATTCAATATCCCTCCCAGTACACAGGCGCCGTGGACTTGGTATCATTTCCTTGCGAAGGTAGTAAATTGGAACGTCTTGTGAAGACATCTCCCGATAGGCATAAGATTCAAACGGACTGTTGATTAAAAAGTAAAAATTCTTACCTTCTCTTAGGCAATAGTTCAGGGCATCTTCCTCGTCTTCTGGCAGCGCTTCAGTCCGGGTAGACTCGAACCTCCATCAACTTCAGGGCATCAGAATTCTTAAATATTCTCATTCAGCTGTTTTGCATCGGCTTCTTCAGAACAGGAAGAATGAGTCAAAATCGAGTCAAAGCTAGTCAAAATCAAGTCGAATACTAGTCAAAATCGAGTCAAATCGAAGGACGAGTCAAAAACTAGTCAGAATCGAGTCCAATCGAGTTACAAACAATAAAGAGTCAAAATCGAGGCAAAATTGTGCCAAAACCCAGTCAAAAACTTGTCAACATCGAGTTAAAAACTAGTCAAGAACGAGTCAAGAACTTGTCAGAAACTAGTCAAAAGCTAGTCAAAATAGATCCAATACCAGGTCAAAAACGAGTCAGAAACTAGTCAAAATCGTGTCAAAACCCAGTCAAAAACTAGTCAAAAACGAGTCAAAAGCTAGTTAAAATCGAAGCAAAATCGAGTCAAAAACTAGTCAGAATCGAGTCAAATCGAAGACTAGTCAAAATCGAGTCAAAAGCTAGTCAGAATCGAGTCAGAATCGAGTCAATTCGAAAGACTAGTCGAAAGCTAGTCAAAAACGAGTCAAAATCGAGTCGAAAACTGGTCAGAATTGAGTCAAATCGAAGACTAGTCAAAAGCTAATCAAAATAGATCCAATATCCAGTTAAAAACGAGTCAGAAACTAGTCAAAATTGTGTCAAGACCCAGTCAAAAACTAATCAAGAACGAGTCAAATCGAAGCACTAGTCAAAGGCTAGTCAAAATCGTGTCAAAACCGAGCTAAAACCCAGTCAAAAACTAGTCATAATCGAGTCAAAAACGAGCCAAAATTGAGTCAAATTCGAGTCAAAACCGAGATAGCGGACGGTTGTCCATCATCTGGCGCTTGCTGGCAGAAATTCGACTTCTCCATAGCGTCCAATTGTGCTGCCATTTCTCTCACCCCAGCTGAAGGACCACAAATCTAACGAATCACCTCGAATCCATCAATAACCTCTCTGTCAAGTGTCTCCCTGTCAAGTGTCGTCTTTCTTCCTGCAAATTGTCCCTTCCCCACCCACAATCTTCACACAAACTCACACACACACAGCCACCAGGCAGACACAAATACCCTCGCAAGAGTCGAATGCAAATGAAACAAGCGTCACAACTGATTTCAACAAGCACTTGTTGCCCTGTTAACTTGTTCCCGTCAAGATTTCCCAGCTCGAGTGAATCTCATTTTTAAGCACTTACTCAAGACCCCTCCGCCGTCGCGAATTTGTATCGTGTATCTGCTCGATTGTGTGACACAATCCCGACACTTGCTACACAAAGATGAACGCAGATCTCTCCTCACGCCACCGCCCACTTCCCGGCATCTATTGTCGTGCGGGATAATTGAAAATGTCAAATTTACGGAATTGCCAAATTAAATTATACGTTCTCTGTGCCTCGCGCAGCACAAATGTATCTCATCGCTGACACACTTCGAGGGCGGGGAGCGGGGGGCGTTTGGCACAAGAAAGTATGCCACTTGACACCGAATGAAGGAGGGAGGGCGTGCTTCATCCCCACGTCGTCGCAGCTGTGTCCTCTCTGGGAAGATATTCATTCGACTTGAGCCCGTGTACACTCCGGAGCTGCTGCTGGTTGTCAGGGATTGAGTTTCACAGCTTCTGCGAGACAAAGGTCTCACACGGAAGGCGCCCGCATTTGCATAGCGGTGTCAGTTACACCTGCCGTGGATTTTGGCAACGGATATGAACCTCGGCAGTGGGTGGGTCGAGACAACTAAATTGAGTCCTAATGGCCATCCTGTCAAGTGGATCCATCTGTCCATCGTGCCGGAGAAGGAGAGCTCCATTAGTGTAGTGCATCTTGTGTCGATGGCATGCACGAATGTCCTTGAAAGGACTTGATAAATTCGGGCTTTTCTTTTTCTTTTGGAAAGTCTTCCTGGAAATGCCTCTGCTGGTGGTGGTGGTGCTGGTGGTGCGAGTGCAGGTGGGGAGTGAGCTTTCAGGAACACACAATCGACGACAGTTGAAAGTGCACGCAGGGGTGGCTGCAGGAGCGTGGATTTGGGAGGAGGAAATTTGCATTAGGACCAACAGAGTGGATGCGAGTGTGAACATGTCACCTCGGGAAGATAAATGGAATGAATTTTAATTCCGGTATTTTCTCAGAATCGCCAAGAAACGCACAGTACGGGGGAGAAGTTGAACGACACCAGTTTCTTCGAATGTGAGTCGGGGCTGTGGTGAGTTAATGGAGCCTGCACAACGAGCTGAGGGTGGGAAGGATGAACTTTTGAGAAAACTGATCTAAAGGGTGTTCTTTTCCGAGTTGAATGGATTTGAATTTGGAGCAAAACGCCAACAGATCCCAATTTTGTCATGAATGATGAAGGATGTGGCCACTCCGGGAGTGTCTCTTGCAACTGCATCCTTGATTTCCAATTTCCAACCACTTTTTAGAGCAATCGTTTCAATTGTACACTCGATGTTGGTACCCAAGCTTTAAATTCTCAAAAACCATCGTTCATTGGCATTAAATGTGCTCTTTCGTTAATTCAACGAAGTCGATTGAACGGTTGAACTTGATTGAACTCGAAAGTTATCTGATCAATTCAGGCCCACATCTCACGAATAGTGCACTCGAGCCTTAAATTGTCAAATACCCTCGTCCACCGGGTTTAAATACACTCTTCCCTTGATTGAACTCGGTTTAATTCGATTGAACTTGGTTGAACACGAAAGTCAGCCGATCGGCCTAAGTCCAAATTTCTCGAATTCTGCACACGATGTTGGCTTCAAATACAAATGCGGCCTTAAATGTGGACTTTCGTTGATTGAATTCGGTTGAACTCGATTGAACTCGGTTGAACTTCAAAGTCAGCCGTTCAATTTAGGCCCCCGTCACTCGATGTTCATTCGATGCTATCTTTCGACAAGCAAATCTCTCGTCCGTCGACCTTCAATCCGCTATTCCATTGACTGAATTCGGTTGAACTCGAAAGTCAGCCAATTAATTAAGGCCCGCGTCTCTCGAATTGTGCACTCAATTTTGGCTTTCGAGCTTTAAATTGTCAAGTTTACTTCTTTATCGCTCCACCACTGATTGAAATCGGTTGAATTCGATTGAACTCGGTTGAAATCGAAAATTAGTCGATCCCTTTAGGCCTGACCCCTCGAATTGTGCACTCAATGTTGGCTTCCGAGCCTTAGTTTGTCAAACTCTCGTCCGTTGGTATTGAATCCGCTCCTCCACTGGTTGAACTCGATTGAACTCGACAGTCAGCCGGTCAATTTAGGCCCACGTCTCTGGAATTGTGCACTCGATGTTGGCTTTTGAATATTAAATTGTCAAAAAGCCTCTTTCACGGCATTGTATCCTCTCCTCCATTGGTTGAACTCGATTGAACGGTCAATTTAGGCCCGTATCTCTCAAATTGTGCACTCAATGTTGGCTTCCGAGCCTGATTTTGTCAAAAACTCTCGTCCGTTGGCATTGAATCCACTTCTCCAGTGGTTGAACTCGATTGAACTCGACAGTCAGCCGGTCAATTTAGGCCCGCGTCTCTCGAATTGTGCTCTCGGTGTTGGCTTCTGAGCCGTAAATTATTAAATACCTTTGTCCATCGGCGTTAAATGTGATCTTTCATTGTTTGAACTTAGTTGAACTCGATTGAATTCGAAAATCGGGCACTAACTTCTCCCAAAATCAGTCCCAATCCCCATCTGAAGTGCGACAGTTCGGCTCCACTGTGACCGACGAAGCACACCTCGATTATCCTCTGCACAAATCTAAGCCTGTTCCATTCGTGTTGTTAGGCTAAGTCCACTCAACTCCAAACAGCAGGTTCCTTGGGGCCGAAGGATGTCGTCGACTCACACCCAGTCCCCTCTTCATTCTCCGCCTCAGATTCGAATCTACGGGCACGGCAACCCCACAGCAGTGGCCCCCATGTTTATTTGTTTATTTATGAGTTTCGATTCTGTAGATTTATCTACGGGTAATGATTGTTTCTTGAAATTTATACTCCTCCCGTGGCTGCGGCCGGCGGCGGCGGCGGTGCTGTGCACATGGCACATTCACATCGTTAGGTCCGACGGCTGGTTTGTGTCTGGGGGCTGCCGCCGCCGTCTATTTGCTCGACTCAACTCGAATGTGAAACGAGCGACCCCTTTTTTGCTGTCGGTGGGGTTGTGGACTCGTTTCTTCGATTGGGCCCTCGCCGGTGAATGCCAAATGAAGTGGAAACAAAATTGACGTATGGACAAACAACACAAAAGTGTCCATGCATGAGGGTGGCTGTGCTGAGTGACGTCAAAAGGAAATTGAATTGAGGACGATGGCCATCTAGGTCAGCGAGCTGTGTGGACATTTTGAAGAGCGAGAATCCGTATCTAATAGGTTTTTATCTATATCTCTTCAGACAGCGTTCGAGAATAAGAGTGAGAGAGACAGAGAGGGAGAGAGAGAGAGCAATTTGGTAGGTCTTCGGACAGTTTTGATGTGCATCCACGTGGCAGAGTGTCCACCGGAAGGGGAAGGGGAAATGAAAAGATGTATCTTTTGTTGGTGGAGATGATAAGAGGCGGTTGGAAATGGTACTAATGGGTTTTTCTTTCTCGAGTGATGGACATTGACGATAGGAGGGATGACTTTTGGAAGAGATGGACCGCTTTCAAGGGCTTATCAATCGATAGGTGACGCTTGAGTGAGTTGATGGAGTGATTTCATTCAGGTTCTTGATTGCTGCTGCACGCGAAAGTCCGCAACGAAACCGAATTTTCAACGAAAGTGTCCATCAAATCGCTTGTTGGGCGCCATTTTTGCGATTTCTCTTTTTTGTGGTTTCTAAAGACACGCAGCTCTTTAGAGCTGCTCTTCTGTCATCTAGGCGATATGATGGGAAGATGTGTCTGGTGGGTTATATAAGTCTTTCGGCGGATGGCTCACTGGGTCTAGCTGCAGAGGGCCGTAGGTCTAACTAGAGACCCAGTAAGCCATTGGCTTGGACCCAGTTGAAGAAATGGACATCGAAAGGGTTTTGAATGCACGAGCACTCGTCTCGTCTGTCTGACGTACAGTGCTCGTCTGTGCTCAAATGCAAGTCCATCGTCTCCCTAATTATGTGTCAAAATCCCATTGCTGTCCAACTCTCCTCGTCCGTTTGTCCACATCTGTGATGCACCGGACACCGCGTCCTGATGCCACCCATTCCCCTGCACGCTGACGTGCATCAACTGACAAGCACTCGCTTGAGGTGAAGTTGTGATTGTGATTATCGCACCTGCCACACACATAATTTGACTCAATTTGCTGGCTAATTTCACGGGTAAGCCAACGGAATTTAATATCCACCTTAACTGCGTCAGCCTCGCCACCAGCGCCCACTCTGACGAGTGTTTAGTTTCCACGTCGTACGCGCTGCTATCTCTGATGAGCAAGGGATCATCGGTTGATTGAAGTGAAAAACTATCCCTAGCCCTGGTCGCGGTCTATCGCAAGCCGACCAGATGCGGATGAAGGCAACAAGATACACGCGTCGGTATGATGTGCAGCAATTTTCAGCCAAAATCAATCGAACCGTATTGAATGGCAGTGATTATCGTGAAACTTGCACCATTTACCCATCCCAATGGCCTGCGACTGGCACACAGCGTTCGGCGCACGTATCAACCTTAAGTGACTGACCACTGACCATCAGTGCGGGCATCGATGCCATCAGTTATGAGTCAGTGGGATAGATAATGGACGCTGGCTGGTTTGTTTCGAATTCTCTTTCGGCACACAGGCACGCACTGGAGCTTGGACAGGGATGGGCGATGGTGGCTAATGAAGAAGTGCAGCCTGTGTGAAGGGGATTTGGTGCTTATAGCCCTGATGAACCGTCTGGTGATGGCTGGTTTGCAATGAAAGGGAATTGCAAGTGGTGGAGGTACATAACTTTATCAGGGAAAAAAGTGATTGGAGGAGGGAGGGCTTGTGGAAGGACCTCGTTTTGTACGTGGCCTAGAGCGGGGGGTCTTTGAAAGGTTCCAATGTTGAAGAACTTGATTTTTGTTGTACATGGCTGGGCCTTTCAAATGCTGAAGAGCTTCACTTTTGTTGTACATGGCTTATGAGAGCGACAGTGAATACGTTTTGTTCGTTCAGTGAATCTTGGGTTACTTCATAATGAAATGCAATAGGAAAGTAGGGCCCCACGGTACCGAATATAAACAGGAATTGGTTCTAAAAGTGGAAGAAAAGCAAAGAAATATCTCTTACCACCGTATTTCGTAGTTTATATCGAACCCCATCGTCTCGCTGTCATTTTTCTCTTTAAAGGATCTCGCCACTTCACTCCTTCTAGGAGTTATTCAAAGATTCTCCAAGGCCATCTAGTGGCCGTCGCACATTAAGATCAAGTCACCATCTCATCCTGCAACCCGGTTAGAAATTTTGGGGCATACTTCTAGGAGTTCAACTCAAAAACCCAGTCCGTTTTTGTGAAGCCAAATGTTTAAAACAAAAATGTGGTCACATGTGGTCTACACTCAAGTCAAGTCGCCATCTAGGCCATTATATCTTATCCTGCAACCCGATTCAAAATCTAGGGCATACTTCCAGGAGATCTATGCAAAAACTCAGTCAAGTTTCTGTGAAGCTAAAGGTTTAAAAAAAGGACTATTTAGTGGCTACTGCTCACTCGCCATCTACGGCATCATATTCCACCCTAATATCTGGTTCAAAATCTAGAGCATACTTCTAGGAGTTAAATTCGAAAAACAATTTTTATTCAAAAATGCAAATTGGTGACTCCAGTCCACATCTTCCGTGAGTTATTCAAAGATTTTTCAAAACCATCTAGTGATCCCCGTACACTCAAGTCAACGCGAACGCGATTCAAAATCAAAAGCATACTTTTAGGAGCTCTCCTACAAACCCACACACCGTTCAGTTAAAAAAAAACTCTTTCTCTCGCTAAATGTTGTTCAAAAATGTAAATTGGTGACACACAACTCAGAGTCTCTTCAAGCCCCGTCAAGCCCTCAGACAAATTGCTTACAATAGTTTCATTTCCCCCAAGGAAATCCTAAAGAAGGTGCAGTCATAAATTGAACAGCTCCAAGCCCCACACTTCACTGCACTCCACTCGAACAGAATGTAACGATACTTTGTTTCAACAGCACTTCGAGGACAAGAAGAAACAGCAACCCCTTCGAGTGGAGCCAAACCAATTTCCTCCGCAACCCCACCAGCGAACCCGTTCGGTAGCAAAACACTTCAGAGTTTGCAAAATGCCAACAGCAAGAATAAAATATCAAGAGAAGACGACTTTCGAGAGTATCCAGTGTGTGATCCGGGATCCTCACCTTCGCATTCACTTCTCGATTGCATTACAACGACATGCTCGTCGCCGTCGTCCTGTGTGTACTGTGGTCATGTAACAATTTTGCAGTCGAATCGGTTGCCCTCCAGAAACAAAAATAAGAACTTCACTCCCCTCCACTGTGTGCTTGTGTTTTCGTTTTGTCTGAAGGATAAAACTTTCACAAATTACTTCCACACATCCCAGTGGCACTGGCTTTAAGTACCGCCCACCCACCGACCCAAGACCCACCCGAGCTCGATGCACAGACAATTCCTGGGAACTTTACGGTTATGGGACTTTAAAGTCACCACCCCACGCAGAGCCAGAGACTGAGACTGGGACCGAGTAATTAAGGAGCAGTCGGCGGTGGTGGGCGAACAGAAAAATGTCAATTCTACGTGAAAACACTTTTTATCCCTTCCCCATCCCCCGGGGGAGCGGAAAACAAATCAGGAGTGAATGATAGCCATTCGGTCGTTTCCCGGAGGATTTCGGTGTGTCTTCTAAACGATTCCCTCAACTCTCTCTCTCCTTCGCTCCCTGCGACCCGTGGCACATGCCGAAAATTCATTTGCATGTGTGCGTGAGTGTGTGTGTGGGTGTGCGCCTGGGTGTGTATTTATTAAGTTCATTTGTCTTCCCTTGACTACGGGGCGACTGGCTCGGTGGCAGTTCCACAGGTCCTGAGCGAGCAAAATTTGTTTAAGGGAGCGGCCGGAAATTTACATTCCTAACAAAGTCCTTGTCAAATGCAAATGTGGAAGGAATTTTAAAATGTTTTCCTTTGCCCCGCCCCCCTTCTTCGGAAAACTTCGGGGATACGCACATTCATACGCCAGCAGCAGCAGCAGCAGCAGCAGCAGCAGGAGAGTCGGCGGCCTTTCTGTGAAAAGGACACCAGCATTCAACGGCGGCGCCGTGCCAGAATCCGCTGACTCGTGCCTCGAGAGTGACGGAAAGGAAATGAAACTTTCAAAAGGACGATGATTTGAATTTAAAGAAACGAAATGGAATTAAAAGTGCTAATTTGGATGTGTGCCATTGTGAATTCACGAGTGAGCCTGCGAGGGAGAATGACGAAAGGATAATGCCACCGGTCGGAGATAAGGTCGCTTTTGAAACTTGTGCAGAGGTCTTCTCCGAGTGGGGACAGTTTACGAGCTTCGCAGAGTGGTGGGGATCTAATTGACGCGAGGATGAGAGCTCATGGAGGCAATTATAGAAGGCAGCTGAAGGTTGCTGGGACACAAGTTTACAACTAATCCAGCAGACGATGGGATTAGGTCGATGTTTTGGGCTGTAAAGGGGTCACCGAATGGCGGTGGGAGTGGGGGGCGTTGAGTGCTGTGATGGACGATGGAAGAGGAACTCTGAAAAGTCTTAAGACTGGACGGGAATGGAATAATGCTTCATATACTCGACTCGACTATACTCGACTGCGGTCGACTATACTCGACTGCGGTCGACTATACTCGACTGTGGTCGACTATACTCGACTGTGGTCGACTATACTCGACTGTGGTCGACTATACTCGACTGTGGTCGACTATACTCGACTGTGGTCGACTATACTCGACTGTGGTCGACTATACTCGACTGTGGTCGACTATGCTCGACTGTGGTCGACTATACTCGACTGTGGTCGACTATACTCGACTGTGGTCGACTATACTCGACTGTGGTCGACTATACTCGACTGTGGTCGACTATACTCGACTGTGGTCGACTATACTCGACTGTGGTCGACTATACTCGACTGTGGTCGACTATACTCGACTGTGGTCGACTATACTCGACTGTGGTCGACTATACTCGACTGTGGTCGACTATACTCGACTGTGGTCGACTATACTCGACTGTGGTCGACTATGCTCGACTGTGGTCGACTATACTCGACTGTGGTCGACTATACTCGACTGTGGTCGACTATACTCGACTGTGGTCGACTATACTCGACTGTGGTCGACTATACTCGACTGTGGTCGACTATACTCGACTGTGGTCGACTATACTCGACTGTGGTCGACTATACTCGACTGTGGTCGACTATACTCGACTGTGGTCGACTATACTCGACTGTGGTCGACTATACTCGACTGTGGTCGACTATACTCGACTGTGGTCGACTATACTCGACTGTGGTCGACTATACTCGACTGTGGTCGACTATACTCGACTGTGGTCGACTATACTCGACTGTGGTCGACTATACTCGACTGTGGTCGACTATACTCGACTGTGGTCGACTATACTCGACTGTGGTCGACTATACTCGACTGTGGTCGACTATACTCGACTGTGGTCGACTATACTCGACTGTGGTCGACTATACTCGACTGTGGTCGACTATACTCGACTGTGGTCGACTATACTCGACTGTGGTCGACTATACTCGACTGTGGTCGACTATACTCGACTGTGGTCGACTATACTCGACTGTGGTCGACTATACTCGACTGTGGTCTAAGGTGGCATACCCAAGTAGAGTGGGACCTTAACCAACTTGGCATTCCCAATTGAAGACAGCTAAGAAAAGGTCGTGCTAGCTGGAGGGGCCCTTTGGTTGAGATCCAAGTCCTCCTCGGACTGTGGCGCCACAAGAAGAACGAGAAGATTGAATGCTTGTTGAACAAAATCCCTGAGGCGTATGTGGAGCCTGTTTCCACGGGTAAATGCAGGAAACTTAAGAATTTTTGTGAGAAGAGGGTCTTTTTTCAACGAATTTCTGTTTAGCAAATCGAGAGGAAATGGACAACGCAGGCTTAATTGAATCTAAAATGACAAAAGGAGTAGGAGTGGCCAAGCCCTTCCACCTTCAGTCACACCATCAAGGAGTGAAGTCCTCTCCCAACAACGTCTCAGTTTGCCACTCCCACAATCTTAATTCCATAATCGACAGATCTCCTATCTGCTTGCGACTAAGGCAACGCTTCATCGCCTCCGTCGAATCTAGATTATTCTAACCTCATCCCCAGCGCCATCTACATCTCGAACTACGCAGAGGATAAGAATAAAGTGTTAATTTTCATAATAGACCCCTTCCCCGTTCCCATCCCCGTCCCCGTCACCGTTGTGTGCTCCTGATGAATCCAAATTTTAATCCTGATTAAAATTCACATCACAGACTTCATTCAAAGGATATGATTAGAAGCAAACATCACACACAGGCACACACGCAGCGCCAGTAGGCAGACAGATTTAAACCTCTATTGAGACATCCTCGCCGCAGTGAACATCATCGGAATCAATTTTCATGCAAATTATCAAACAAAAGCCGAACCCTTAATCAAATATTCATCTCTTAAGTAGAAATTGTGTAGCCAGGGCGGGGGGTCACAGGATTCTGTGATCCCCCGAGTGTCACCCCCCTCTCTCTCTCTGCTCCTAATTTAAGTTATTAAATTTCATTAGAGACAGAGAAGGATGAATGACACCCTCCCCTTCGCAGTAAATAACTTGATTTCGGTTCCCGGGAATGGCATCCTTTCGAGCAACCATGTGGATGTGTGTACCAGTGTGCCCCTCGTCTGGGCTGAGGAACGCTTTAATTGGCTCAAATGAATCCTTACGGCTGAAACTATTTACGTTTTTGGCAAAAACTTCACCTCGTTGGCAGGGGTTGCGCCAGTAAATTCACAGTACAACGAGCGAGCGTATTAATGTGAAGCAGACAACGACACAAAAGGGACAGGAGTGTGTGAAGCGACTGCGAAAGGAACTGAGCTGAACTCTGAACTGTTGAGGATTCTCCCGCTACCGAAGGCCCAAGGGTTTAATTGTATCGTCCCAACCCTTCATCCACCGCCGCCGCCGCCGCCGCCGCCGCTAACTCGTGCTTTATATCCCCATTGAAGTCCTTTCTTCCGAATGAGTGGACTCATATGAATGTTCCCATGTAACTGACCCCACAACAAATTTCCCATTAATACGAGGAGGATTCTGGTTTCTATCTATTCCCCACACACACACGCGCGCAGGCACACACGCGCCAGTCTATGCCGGATGGTCCAGGCGGAAAATATCCTTTTTTTTTTTGCAGTGAAATCCTAGCCGAGAGAGAGAGAAAAGAAAAGAAAGGAACTTTTGTCTAAACAAACGTCGAGTCCTGGAACATGGGCTTCATCGAGATTGTGTCCGTGTGTCCGTGTGTGTGTGCGAAGGGTTGATCAGTGCAATCCAACAAAGGATAATGGATATAACCCAGAGTTTGAAGGGCCCGAGCGAGGGGTGAGAATCATAAAATATCTCAACGAGCAGCACTCCAACAAATGGAGTGCGAGGCAATAAGGACTCGGTGTGCAGTGTGAGCTGGTTAGTTTCATATTTTCGGTCAATTTTTTAACGAGATCCTGCTTGAGGAATGGAGTCTAGAGAACACAGAGATTCATTTAGGTTGTGTACGTTTTTCTTTTCCACTTGAGCTTTGTGGGATAGGGAGAGGATTTTAGGGAGCCACCAGTAACGTCACGGCACTGTTGTTACGCGTAACGGTTCTCATTAGTGGATCCCATTCCCATCTGCTACAGCTATTCCTCCTAGAGTAAAGTCTTCAAGGATATGTTTAGATTCCTTAGAGCTTGAGTTGAGATTTGGTGGCTTATCTTGAATTTCTGACTAATTCGTCACGCGTCACGTTTGAAGTCTAGTGGAGGAAATTCTGAGGTTGTTAGCAATCTGGTCAAGATTCGAATGCAGAAGTTACCAACTTAAGGGCCATTTACCTTCTTACGACAAAGTTTGTGTACTGAGTTGACCGTAACGCGTCACGTGACGTTTTGGGCGATGGCAGTGTAATCACAGTATTGTGTCCTTGAAAAAGATGGAATTTTATATCCCTTTCTTTGTAGACTGTGGAGTTGTCTTGATACGAGAGGGAGTTCGTCACGCGTCACGTGACGGGGCGGGTGCTGGCTGCATAATCAAAGTACTCTGTCTCTGAAGAAGGTGGATTGTGACACCTCTACTGGAAACTTTAAAGTTGGCTTAGTGGGGTTTCATGAATTTCTGGCAAATTCGTCACGCGTCACGTTTGATGTTTTACAGAGCAAATGAGGATCTTATTCCCATCTGCTGCAGCAATTCCTGCGAGAATAATGTCTTCAAAGACATGTTTCAATTGCTAGTAGTTTTTGTTTAGATTTCTTGGAATTTCTTGAATTTTTGTCTTGTCCGTCACGCGTCACGTTTGATGTTTTGAAGAAGAATTTAGGACTTTATTCCCATCTGCTGCAGGAAAATATAATTTTCTCCTTGTCTTCAAGATTATATCTCAATGCTTTGGAGTTTGCGTTGAGATTTGGTAGAATTTCTTGAATTTCTGGCTAAGTCGTCACGCGTCACGTTTGATATTCCACAAATGGGGATCTTATTTCCATCTGCTGCAGCCTCCAGCAGTCATGTCTTCAAGGTTATGTCTTAATTCTTTGGAGTTTGTGTTGAGATTTGGTGGAATTTCTTGAAATGCTGGCTTATCCGTCACGTGTTGTTTTGCATAGCAAGCGTTGTGGTTGTTAACAGTCGGATCAAGATTCAAATCAATTCATTGATCACTCAAGGTCCATCTGCCTGTTTACGACAAAGTTTGCTGAATGACTTCATCGTCACGCGTCATGTGACGCGGTGGGCAATGGCAGTGTGACCACAGTATTGTGTCCTTCAACAGGGTGGATTTTGACACCTCTTCGGAAAATGTAAAGTTGTTTCGAGACAAGAAGGAGGTGGCCAAGACTTGATCGTCGTGCGTCACGTGACGCGATGGGCGATGACAATGTCATCACAGTACTGAGCTTGAATTGGACGGATTCTGACACCTCTTTCTTTGAAGACTTTAGAGTTGTCTTGAGACGAGGAGGAGCTGGACAAGACTCGTTCGTCATGCGTCACGTGACGCGGTGGGCGATCACAATGTAATCACAGTGCTGAGCTTAAAATAGACGGATTCTGTTACCTCTACCTTCGGAGGCCTTAGAGATGTCCTGAAACGAGGTGGAGGTCGTCATGAACTGATCGTCACGCGTCACGTGACGTAATATTGTGTCCTTGAAGAGGATGGATTCTGAAACCACTTCCTTTGCAGACTTTGGTGTTGTCTTTAGATGAGGGGGTGGTTGTCAAGGAGTCGGCTAGGTTGAGTTTTGATTGAATGAGACTTGGAAGAGCTAACAAATGTTGTGACACGGCGCTGAACTGACAAAAATCACAAGACTCGCAACATTTCTCATTGAATCCTCAAAAATCCAAGAAGAGACTTAGAGTTAAGGCCTGGGGACTCGGCTGAAAGCGAAATTGGAGAGAAGACAGGCAAGAAGCTCGCTCGAGTTTGTTTGTGGAAGCGAAGCCGAAGTATGCTCACTGACTTTAGATGGATGTACTTGACTTTTTGAGGCTTTCTGAGGCGCTTGGTTCCGGATAGTGTCGCTTTGCTACATTTAGAGACTTTCTTTTGCTATTCTGCTCTTCCTGGGGCACCTGGTTGTCGCTAGTGTCCTTTTGCTACAATCGGAGACTTACTGGTGTCAGTCCGGTGCCACCTGGTTCCTGGTAGTGCCATTTAGAGGCTCCCTGTGAAACGTGAAAGCAGTCAGCCAGTCAGAGTCATGCAGAGACTACCTTTGGCACGTTGAAGTAGTCAACCAGTCAGAACCATGCAGGGACTCCCTGTGCCAAGTCGGAGCACTCTGTCAGTCAGAACCAGTCAGACTGCACTTTCATCTTAAATTGTTGCATGAAAATGACAGAAAAAAACCCCTCTCTCTATCAATTTGCCCACGTGCCTCCGTAGGCTTTCATAAATTAGACCAACACAAGCAATTGCCTCTCCATACGAAGGAAGCCCAAACCCAATTCCGCATCGCCACTAGGTCACTCTGCCGAAATGTCATGCAAATTAGATGCGTAATTGTGGGTCGAAATCATCACTTCACTCGGAGCGCAGACGAAATTGCTTTTAAATTGGTCATAAACACAAGGACTCCCCCGAGGGTGCTCCTATCGCCCACTGCCACTTCCTCCACCGCCGCTGCCGCCGCCGTCGGCAAGCAGCCCAAAAAAAAAGGCAGAGTCCAAAACAAAACCAAGGACCAAGGACTAATTCAAAATTCTGCCGGCAAAATACTAACAAATTCCCTCCAATTTATCATATTCATCTCACCTCACCCCCCCCCACGGCCAGTCGTCCTCGCTGCCGTCTCGGTGATGAGCACAGCTCCTTCTTTCGAGTGTGGATCGTAAGTTAGTTAGCTCTCCAGCTCCCATTCAGGCTCGAGAGCGACTGGAGGACTAATGGCCTAATGGCTTCTTTCATTTTTTTTCGCTTCCCTCGTTTTTGTTAATTTTATTTAAATTTTCATTCGGCAGCATCGGCAGTAAGTTATGCACTGAATGCTGTGTGCCATGAACAAATTAACCTCCTCACACACAGCGGGGGGGGGGGGGGACATTCGCGAACGTCACACGAGCAATTTGTAACGAAATTAGATTCAAAGAGGCACGGAGCCAAGACCAGTGACGGAGCCAAATCCAGAGCCAAACGAGAAAATTCAATAAATCCACGAAACAAGACGAACCATCAAGAGACGGAAGATGACATAAAATTTTTCGATTCTCGAATTATCCTTGAAGTGATTCTTGTTTTTCCCCGACGTCAACTCGCTGAGAGTGTGTACGAGTGTCTGCGAGTGTGTGTAATGGCTTTTCTGGCACAAACGTGTTATTCTTTCGAGCGAAATTGAAATTTAATTTCATTTCACCGAGGGATTCCGATAATGCGGACGACATCCGTGCCAAGGCGAGGCGAGGCAGCGTAGGAGGACATAGACGACGAATCGCGTAGAAATATTTTCATTTTTAACTGAAATTTGCTTGCGAGGAAAAGTGAGATGCCTCGACGGTGGCGATTCGTAACCGTGACAGTGACAGAGTGATGGAAAGCGTCACGGTTCTTGAGTGACGGTTTAGTTTGTCACAGAGGAGTCACGCATTTAATTTCCTGAATCAAAAAAAAAATGATTTTCTCATCGAGAACAAAGATTTAGTAACGTCACGGTACAGTTGTGACGCGTAACGATTCTTATTTGTGCATCTTACTCTGATTTGCTGCAACAATTCCTCCAGCAGTCATGTCTTCAACGATATGTTTCAATTCTTGGTGGGTTGAGTTGGAATTTGGTGGAATTTCTTGAACTTTTGTATCATCCGTCACGCGTCACGCCGAGCAAATGAGGATTTTATTCCCGTCTGCTGTAGGAAAACAGCAGACGGGAATCTTGTCTTCAAGATTGGCTGTCAATTCTTGTTGGCTTGAGTTGGGATTTGGTGGAATTTCTTGAATTTCTGACTAATCCGTCACGCGTCACGTTTGATGTCTAGCGGAGGAAATTCTGTGGTTGTTAACAGTCTGATCAAGACTCGAATGAAGAAGTTAACAACTTAAGGTTACTTACCTGTTTACGACAAAGTTTACGTATTAATTTGAGCGTCACGCGTCACGTGCCGCTGTGGCAATGGCAGTGTGACCACAGTATTGTCTCCATAAACAAGATCAATTCTGACACCTTTTCCTTTGGAGACTTCAGAGTTGTTTTGAGACGAGGTGGAGGTCGTCTTGACTTGATCGTCATGCGTCACGTGACGCGGCGGGCGCTGGCAACGTAATCACAGCATTGTGTCCTTGAAGAGCGTGGATTGTGGCACCTCAACTGGAAACTTTAGAGTTGGCTTAGTGGAATTTCTTGAATTTCTGTCTCATCCGTCACGCGTCACGTGATGTTTTGCAAAGCAAACGCTGTGTTAACAGTCGGATCAAGATTCAAATGAATAATTTGACCACTCAAAATTCATTTGTCTCTTTACGACAAAGTTTGCGTAATGACTGAAGCGTAACGCGTCCTCAGGCCTTTCTGCGCAGCAGTGTCCCACACTGCGTGTGTTAAATGTCCGCCCGTGCTTTCACAAGCGTCCGATGTCAACTGCAATCATCTAAAGCTAAAGCCACGTGAAAGGACATTCGAAATCCTCAGCTCATGTCAGGCCTCCTCCGCCACTGACCGGAAAGGGAAAGGCTAAACACGAATTCCCATTTCACTGGTCAACCGGTGAATGGAGAGTTCAGGCCAGAGAGGCATTAATTGGAGATAACCTTCGCCGTCTACAGTGGATAACATTAGCATCACTGAGAGCCCTGCCAAGTTGGAAGTTCATTATGTCAGGATACGAGTGCGCTAGACTTCTGAATGGCCAACGACGAGGACGACGAGAATGAGGATGGGGGGTACCATGGCGAGGATAACGACGTCGTGTGTCCGCGAGAGTGAGAGTGGGAGAGAGAGCGGGGGGAGAGTGGAAAAGTTGAGGCATTTTCATTATCGTCCTGACCCGGTTTTGAGGTCGTTTTTATTTTTGGCTCCTCGTCGCCGCCGTCATCGCGGGGGAAATGGAAAACAATTTCGAATTCGTTTCGAAATTTTTCATTAGCCAACAAAAGCGAATCCATCTCGTGGAACCTAATTTGCTCCGAAGAAGCCAATTACGTCGGGGAATCTATTTCCGTCATGAGTTCTGATGGACGGGGGAATGCACGTGCGTCGTCTCTCCCTGAACCTGATGCGATGCAGGGGTGCACGTGCATCCAGCGATAGCTTCTCGATGTCAAATTTGTCACAGCTGAGGAGTGTCCTTCGTGCACCCGTTGCTGCATCACAGACGAGACCACACACTTGCCACAACAACCCGAGCTCGACTCACTTAACGCCATCCTTATGGTTTCCATCACAACCACCAGCCGGGATCGGCAGCAAACTCCCCCGGATAATGTTCAATAAACGTCAGCCAACATCACAGCAGGGCTTACCTGACTCAACACAATCGCTTCGACTGCACTGATTCTTCTGGTCGATGCCTCGGGACGCATCAAAGCGCAGCGAAAGAACGAGGCAAAGGAGAGTGGGAATCGCTCTGATGACACAAAATCAATTTCACGAATATTATCACACCCAAAGCGGTTAAGGAGATCTCAGCAAGTGGCCGGGCTGCGGCAGGATATCCTTGTGTAGGATGCGAGAGAAGGGACGACGCGGGGGAAGGGGTGACATATTGCGAGAAAGGATCCCTTCGTGTATCGCCCGCCTGGATATTTATGAAAACTGAACCGTGCAGGAGGTGAGCTGAGGCACATTTATCCGGAGAAATGGATGGCAGAGGAACAGTGCCTGATGGAGGATATAAATTTGATTGACTGCATGCTGTTCATTGTCCCGAAAACGAGGTTAGACGGGCCGACGACGAGTGCGTGCGGCGGCGGGATGAAGCGAAGGAATTGATAAGCGAACGGATATCCTGCTGGGGACAGAGAAGGGACTTCAAAAAAAGAAAAAATCAATGATCATCTGGGAGAGCGACCATGGAAGGGGCTGCTGGGGGAGCCGTGACGAGCTGTTTGAGGAGATTGCGACGATGGAAAGGGCGGAATGAGCCTTTGAGGACTTTGCGACAAGAAAATCTGAGTTAGCGACGATGGAAGGGGCTGAGGGAGTTGTCATAACGATTCTGGAGTGGTCTGAATCTGAGGCTTCAGAAGGTCACCCAAAGTGGTTGCTTTGACCTTCGAAAGGTCATCACCAAAGAACTAGTCAAGGCCAGCGAGCAATGAAAAGGGAAAGGGATCCTTTGGAATTAACGAGGTCACCACCATCATTCGCAACGGCATCAATTTCAACGCTCGCCCAGGACCCCTTTTCGTGGATATACCGCAGACCGCCTCTCATCCCTCAGTCCGACCGACCGAATGGATTAGTATCCCTTTCCTACGTGACTCCCCATCACCGACATCATTAGTTCATCGTCAGTGATCCCCAATTAATGTAATCCTTTCAGGAATCAATTAAGCGCTCCCCTCGCCGCCTGTCGGCACCCCACCCAGCGCCGCACCAGTTCAACACTGCTCCGAGCCATTAGGATTAATTGTGGTACACACTTATCGCGTTACCGCACCCCAGGTCCGTTCCCCCGTCCCCACCGAAAAACCGATGGCGACGACAGTTATTTAATGAACTGCCAGATCAACCCTAAGACAACATTATCCTCGGTCCCATCGCAGGGGCTCGGCGCACGGAGTGCGTGCATCCACATGATGCGGACCAGGTGATGGAATTAATGAGGTGGACCTCCCTCCCCCCGGTCCCGGTCTAATTACGTAATCCTGCGATTGTCAACTTATGCCGAGCAAATGACTAAAGTTCAAGAGCCTCCCCTCCCTCCACTGGGAGTCTGTGGAAGTTCCTGCAGGAATGTGATGTTTTAAACTTTCTGACACCTGTCCACCCGACACCGCACATGTGCGAGTTTCAGGAATTCAAATGATGGACCCCCCCCTCCCGGCCGGGTGGCGTCTCCCACGGCTGTCCCCGTCGTGGGATGCGAACTGTGGAGTCATCATAAATAATGCCATCACGCCGGCATGCTTTTGTGTGCGGGAAGTCTGTCCTGGTCGAGCGGGCATGGGCTGGGGCTGGCGGTGGGTGAGAGATGCCGAAGGAGTTCACCTGCACAGTGAAACTGTGTCGTGGTTTGTATTAAATTTGACTCCGGAGTGGGTGAGACTGGTGGCAGGCGGCGGCGCAGCCTTTGGGACTGTTCGCCGGCTGAATTTATTATTAAAATTGAAAACAGATATGTAAACATGATTAATGTCATGTTCGAGGGCGTGGGCGAGGGTGAGGGAGAGGGTGAGGGTGAGGGTGAGGGAGAATGTATTGGGGAATTTCGTCGGAATGTCCTTGAAACGACGGCTGACTGGAGAGATGTCCCACAAGTGGAATTTTAATGATCTTCTGATTGGTTCGTGTCAAGCCAGAAGTATCCGATGTCATCTTGTTTCCCTGGGTTTTGTTTCAGAGAATGGGGTCCACGACATGATTTGGAATCTTCTTGTGTCACCAGTGAGGGAGAAGGATGCGGTTGGTTGGAGTGCAGACGTTTGTTTTGTGTCTTTGTTGGGAATTTTCTACAGCACGACGTCAAAAAAGTCGATTGGCAGGGGGCCGTGGAATAACGCCGAGTGAAATAAAGACGAATTCAAAAATTTGGCGTTATTTCGCTTTCATAAAGTGTCCAAAATTCGGCGTTATTTCATGGCAGCCGAATTCAAAGACTGGGCGTTATTTCACTTGGCGTTATTGCACGGCAGCCGACTTCCAAAATTCCAAAATTTGGCGTTATTTCACTCGGCGTTATTTCACGACAGCCGAATTCCAAAATTCGCCGTTATTTCACGGCAACCGACTTCCAAAATTCCAAAATTCGTCGTTATTTCATGGCAGCCTGAATTCCAAAAACTCGGCGTTATTTCACTCGGCGTTATTTCACGGCAGCCGACTTCCAAAATTCCAAAATTTGGCGTTATTTCACTTGGCGTTATTTCACGACAGCCGAATTCCAAAATTCGCCGTTATTTCACGGCAACCGACTTCCAAAATTCCAAAATCCGTCGTTATTTCATGGCAGCCTGAATTCCAAAAACTCGGCGTTATTTCACGGCAGCCGAAATCCAAAATTTGGCGTTATTTCACGGCACCGATTGGCAGCTCCTTGTCTTTCTTGGAACATTTCTTGACGTTAAAGGCCTCGCAGAGAGAGTTTTCCTGTGATGAATGTCTTATCCGGGAACTCTACGAGCTGGACAAAGACGTGGAAGCCAAAGATCTGTCGACTAAACATGCTCGGCCGCACCGATTGCATGAACAACAGTGCGTCAGAGAGGAGAGACTTCGAATCCGGTTCGAGAAGGAGAGGAAGACCGAACCTCCGATACAAAGACGGAGGGATCGGGTGTGCAAGAGAGGAAACCGAATCTCCGGTATGAAGATCAAGTGATTGGATGTAGAAGAACTGGGTCCTGATGACTCGAAGCAGCGTGCCCCGGACCGTCAATTGAAGACGGCAATGGCTCAGGATGCGTGCCCCGGGCCGTCAATCGAAGGCGGCAATGGCTCAGGATGCGTGCCCCGGACCGTCAATGGAAGACGGCAATGCCTCAGGCTCAGACCCTCCATTGGTCGTTGGTCTGGTAAGCAAGTCAGTCATAACTTGACATGGCGCCGTATAGCTCATCGGGGAGTATGTGGTCTTTTACGATTGGATGGCGCAGTTGGTTAAGTGCCTGCCCCAAGTTAGAGGGGACCCAGGTTCGAATCTGGTTCAGTCATCATTTGCCGTTGGGATCAAATTAATGGCCCTGGAGTAGGTTGCTACCTGGCAGTACAATGGACCAATTTTCAGTCTGAGTATTTCAGTAGTGTTTCAAAAATCCTTCCACCAAAAAAATATGGTCTTTCCTCCCAGGATGAGCTGTTTGCACAGACCTTTGTCTCACAGTCTAATCTCAGGCGACACTTGGCGGATGTCTTGGTGATCGGCTGAGTCCCGATGATGATGGTCCGCCGGTACTCTCATATAGTCAAGTTAAATTTCTGGTCTAAAAGAAGGGCTTAACCTTAAATTCCCCCTCGTCGCAACATCTGTCGAGAGTTACCGCGAATTTTTTGAGTCTCTTGACTGTCATGAGAAGCTTCTGAAAATCCTAGCTCCTGTAGGTGCCTTAAGTCACAAGAGAATGAAATGAACCACACCACGGCACGAGGGGCGTTGCAAAAACTCTGCAAAATCTCTTGGTGGCCTGCAATTACCAAGCTTGTTCACAGAAGATCTAATCATAGTCCCGCTGTTGCAGATACTGGCGCTTCTTTGGCAGCTTTGTTGTCGAGAAAAGCGACTGCCGCACGACTGGCTTAGCTCGTAGGTCTTCTCCTCTCACTTGAACGACTGGATGGCGCAGTTGGTTAAGTGCCTGAGGAAGTGAGAGGGGTCCCAGGTTCGAATCCCAGTGAAAGCAAAGTTAATACGCTTTTATCCGGTTTTTCAAATCTGGTCGAGTCACCATTTGCCGTTGGGATCAAATTAATGGCACTATCACTGGAGCGGTCGATCAGTGGTAGTAGTCTGACTGTGGGCATCACAATGGACCAACATGGTCTAAGTGTGCTGGTGAATTTACTAGCAGCCCCCTAACCTAAGCTACTCTCACTTGTTCACCGAAGCTGCCCCCGGTGGCTCCGTCTGGCGTTTGTAATGCTCTTTGTGCACTGAAGGAGTCACCATCATCCGGACTCAAAAAAGAGAGTCTCAGTCTGTCTTGGATATCATTCAGGTGGTGGGCCGCTTCTTTTTCTTCTTCAGAGTCCATTGCTTAGTGCTTCAAGACCCACTCTCGCCAAGCATCGGAAATTCCCACTCCGTTGTCCCTTTGCCGGAAGGAAACCGCCCTCTTACCAGATCGATCCACGACTCAGTCGTGTCGATACGCACACAAGTACTTATTCTTTTTCTTGTGGGTATAGAGTCCGGGATGGACCTGGGCCTCAACCAACAAACCTCGGCAGCTACTGTGCTGCTACAAGTACTTCTTCTTCTTCTTCTTAAGGCGCTACAGTCGGAGGTGGACCTGGGCTTCACTCAACATGCCACTCCAGACAGCACGATCTTTTGCCAGCTGTCTCCAGTTTCGCACACCAAGCCGGCCGAGGTCCCCCTCGACTTGTATGCGCCACCTTGTTCGTGGACACGTCCTCTGTTGCGTTGTCCCACAGGCTACAAGTACTACTGCAGCCCAAAACTGCTTGCACGCTTAGCACCTTGCATCCTAGCCTCAAAATGGTACGTGACGAGGGACATTACTTGTCTTGTCAAGCCTGAGGAACGAACGACATTAAGAGGCCCCCCCAATCTTCACTCTCCAATCACAGACGAACAAAAACCACAAAACACATGATTAAATGCAAGATGAGAGTTTGTTCACGAAACACTCCCACTCCTCCATCCATCTACATTCCCCGCGTCCCATCTCCTGACTCCATTCCAAAAACTTCATCGATGGCCAAAGTTTGCGTGCCCTATTTGCGCCCTCAAAGGTAGTCTTTTGCCAGGGAAATCGATGGAAAATATGATTAGACGCAAGGAACAGCTCCACCATCACTGAGCCACTTACGATTTCATATTCATTTTGCCATCGAACCACTAATCGAATAACTAAGTCCAATATCGACGAAACTTCCAGGCAGCTTTAGGCCGGACGACAGAGAAGCCGAACAGCGGCAAAAGAAAAAAGGGAAAACTTCAAAAAAGTATCTAGGAAAACTTTCTAATTCCTTTTACTTATCCCATGGGGATATAAGCACCGAAATCATCGGCAGTCCCTTCGCCCACTCTCCGTCCACCGTGGCAACGACGGAGAAGACGAGCAACCAACGAGGGGAAGAAGAAGAAAAAAAATCTGAAAAGGCAAACTTAACTCATAACTTTTAGCTTATTCCCTAAAATGTTTCGCAAAAGATTCTCCATCCAACTCTCCCCAAGATTCGTCCCCTCATCCATGCCCATTCCCATCCCATCCCCCACTGGTCCCTCGACGGAATTCTCCATTCCCTGTTGATTGTGCGAAGGGAATTGGTGGCCGATGAGGATGTCTTCCAGACGGACACCGGGGTAAAAGGACACCGCAAATGGAATATTTCGCAATTTAGGCCGTTTGTCCATTCGTTTCCTGGACAATCCATGGAATTCGAGTCCAGGATTTCAGTCTCATTTCGTGGAGGCAGTTGTACATTCTTTTAAGAGTTGATGGCACTTCAAATGGAATCGAAGGGGATCAACTTCAGTCAGGAGAGTGGGTGGCGTCATTTGTCGTTCTATTTTTGGACTTTTGGCACAAAAATAGTCGAACATGTGACGTTTTGTTCGCTGAGTTCTTCTTTAGAGATGAATCATGGTTAGGAAGGGTGTTTGTGTTGGTTCCCCGGACGGTCATTGCTGCAGAATAAGACATAAGGATCGCTTGGCCTGTTTTTGGATTTTTAGTACAAAAATAGTCGAAAATGTGACGTTTTGTTCACAGAATTCTTCTTTAGAGATGGATAGCGGTTAATAAGAACATTTTTCTTTGAGGATTGCCTGTTGTCCTCACGGTCATTAGCGATTTCGTGCGACGATCTATTTTAGTTTTTGGAATTTTAGTACTTTTTTAGTACAATTTTGGACTTTTAGTACAAAAATGGTCGAACATTTTAAATTTGTACTTCTGACTAGAAAATGGGTACTTTCCTGAGCCAACAAGGTTCATCGATACTTCCTTGAAACAACAAGAGCACCTACGCGCTCTTCGTGTGTCGATCTATTTTAAGGATGGATTGGCCTGTTTTTTAACTTTTAGTACAAAACTAGGCGAAAATGTGACGTTTTGTTCGCAGAGTTCTTTTTTAGAGATGAATCGCGGTTAAGAAGAAGATATTTTAGTTTTTCGACTTTTAATACTTTTTTTTAGTACTTTTTGGGCTTTTAGTAGAAAACTGGTCGAACATTTTAAATTTGTGCTTCTGACTAGAAAATAGGTACTTTCCTGAGCCAACAAGGTTCATCGATAGTTCCTTGCAACAACAAGAGGGTGTAGGTGGCTTCGTATGTCGATCTATTTTAAGGATCACTTAGCTTGTTTTTCGACTTTTAGTACAAAAATGGTCGAACATTTGACGTTTGTTGGCAGAGTTCTTCTTAAGGAATGGAGAGTATTTTTCTTTGAGAATTATGGCCTGGTCAAGGCATGACTGCAGTCCGTGTGTCACTTGCGGTTTT
The DNA here is from genome assembly GCA_930367185.1 of Myathropa florea. Taxonomy (NCBI): domain Eukaryota; kingdom Metazoa; phylum Arthropoda; class Insecta; order Diptera; family Syrphidae; genus Myathropa; species Myathropa florea. Next base: position 8,247,509 of record OV884005.1, on the reverse strand, counting down.
TCATACTCCTTCTGGTCGGGAAATAGACACTTTCCTGGGCCAGAAAAGTTAAAAAAGAAGCTGTTCCTTGAAACAACAAGAGGGGGTAGGAGGCTTCGTGTTTCGCTCTTGTTCGCTGGGATTTTAAGGATCGCTTGGCCTGTTTTCGGACTTTTAGTACAAAAATGGTCGAAAATTTGAAGTTTGTACCTTTGGCCAGAAAGTAGGTAATTTCAAGGTCCATCGATCATTCCTTGAAACAACAGAAGGGTGTAGGTGGCTTCGTATGTCGATCTATTTTAAGGACCGCTTGGCCTGCTTTTTGACTTTTAGTACAAAAATGGTCGAAAAGTTGACGTTTGTACTTCTGGGCAGAAATTAGGTACTTTCCTGGGCCAACAAAGATCGTCGATTCTTCCTTGAAGCAACAAGAGGGTGTAGGCGGATTCGTGTGTCGATCTATTTTCAGGATCGCTTGGCCTATTTTTTGACTTCTTGGTCGAAAATGTGAACGTTCGTTCGGAGACCTCACCCTAAGAGATGGATCGCGGTTAGGAAAATTGTCTTTCTTTGAGAATTGCCGGTTGCACACGCGATCATTGCAGCAGCTTAGGATTTAAGGAGATCATGCCTCATCTCATCTCATTTCCTGGACCAACAAGGTCCGAAAAGAGCACGTTCCTTAAAGTGTGTCCTAAGGTGCATCGATTGTTCCTTAAAGCAACACCAAACTAGTCGTCATTTCACGGACGTTTGAATCCATCTTTTGACACCAAAAAGTCTACTGACTGAAGTCGAAAGTAGAAGCGCCAAAAAATGCCTCCATGAAATGGCTGGGTAACTCCAGAAGTCTCCCATTCCATGACAACTCACTCCATTCACTGCCTCTTCATGAAACTCTGTGAAATTCCTGAAATTTCCGACACTCCCGTACAAAAAAGTCTCCCATCTGGAGCTCCATCTCAATAAATCGGGCATAATGCAAAAATCTGTGACGCCCCATCGCCTACGGCCACTCCAAATTCACTGCCGAATCCGTCTTCCATCATCATCATCATCATTTTTAAGTCGAGATTTCAAGGCTCATTTATTCGCCGGCTTCCTGTTCCTTACGGCATCCCTTTGAGCCTCCCTTTCTCTCATCTCGCCTCAATCCAGCACCAAAACGTCTCGATTTGTAGCGGCAATCCATCAACTGTGTCCCCTCCCATCGCCCATCTCTCGCTCTGGAAAAAAATGCGAAACATAAATTTAATTTCCACCTCTCCTCTTCATTATCCCCCTCAACCTCAACCACCACCATCCACCACACCTGCCGCATTACTCAGCTTTTGTGTTCGGTTCAAAGGAGGGAACCATCCAAAGATAACCGGCAAAAAGGCCACATCCCTCATCTCTCTCCCCGGGATCACAGCAATAAGCTGATTACTGCTGGATGCAACCGAGAAAAATCCCCCCCTGTCGCAACTCGCAACTCCAGAGCCCGGAAGGATGAACAGACCGAACCGATGCATCCTGCGCCAGGCGGAGTAAAACAATGGCGCGAGCACCCCACCGAACCCAGCAACAGTCAACTGGATAACAATGAAATTATGGTCCTTCTGGCGTGTCCTTCCGCCGCCCGGGCAACCGACGAAAGGCGAACGCAAGGAAAACACATTTTATTGCCTGACTAGTGATTTACTGGTATCCAAGGTGCATTGTCGCATTGTCTCGTCCCGCAACAACAAACTGAACACCGTCGCTCGCCCTTCGGTGGTAAATTGAGTCAACGCCAACATCGTCATCATCATCATCATCATCACCGTCGTCGTCGTCATCATCATCACCGTCATCATCGTCGTCGTCGTCGTCGTTGGTGGAACGCAAATAAATTTCCCATGCAATGCAAGGAGACAAAAAGGACTCAATCGGGACGATGCGCGTCGTGGAAATGGAATTAAGGCCGTGAAAGCGGGCTGCCGGCTCAGTGAAAGCCACACGGCATTGAAGGGAACACAATCCACGGGTTTGTCCTCCGCTAAAACAATCATTTTCACGGATGATGTCATCAATTTGAATCTCATATTCTCCTGACATCTGAAGAGGCTTCTTCCGCGAGTCCTTTGGCGTTCAGTCTTCGGCCGGGCTGAGGTGCGAAGCGAATTGCGAGGGTGTGCTTTGTTGACAGGATTGAGAACTCGGAGCTGTCAGGAGGAGAAAGGGGGACGGGTGGATGCGATTGAGTTCGATTGAGGAGACAGTGAAGACTTGTTCATGCGAATGGACGTCAAAGGAGCTCATTTAACAATCTGATCGGTGTCGATTTCATTAACCAGATCCTGGTCTCATCGCCAGGGCAAGATGGAAAGCTCTAGAGAACTGAAGGCTGCATCCCAAAGACTCTTAGGACCGGACGAAAGCCTTAGTTTAGTCTCAGCCAGTTCATGGATCGTTGACAGCAAAGAAAAAAACGTCTTATTGATATGTAGCGTCCACTTATTGCTCCAGCGATGGAAATTACAAAAAAAGCAACGTACCTTAATGGTTACCTTGAGGTATCCCACGTATGGCGTCAACGGTAATTTTTTTGACATCTTCAAGCGACAACTTGACTGTTGTGTGTCCTGAGTCATCGACTCCCCCCACAAAATGGCGTCAACTGTAATTTTGTTGACGTTGTGTGTCCTGACTCATCGCGTCCCCCACAAAATAGCGTCATCTGTCATTTTTTGACGACTTCAAGCGACAACTTGACTTGTGTGTGTCCTGACGTGGGTAGATATTCCCGGGCACTGGACAAAATCCACGGAGAACCACGAAACTCTAGCTAAAAAAATCTTTGAATTTTAGGGCCCTGTTACAAAGAACCCTGAATGGCGTAAGCCCTGCCAACCGCAGTTCGACGGAGATTGGATTCCGAACCATCTCATGCAGACACAGCTCTTGGATTTGTGATGAAACACTGCGACTTTTCTCGTTCTATCTCCTCCAGTGATCATTTGGAATACCACAAGGTGGCATAGCGTGCCCCGAACTTTTCACAGGAGACTCAAAATTGGTTTGGTGATGGATTAAATGACTTTCACTGTTCAGTCTCCTACGACATTTAGCGTTCAATCTCCTCCAGTAATGAAACCGTCACTTGGACTACCTCAAGGTGGCCTACTATCCCTCAACTTTTTTGTACAAAACTCAGTTTTGAATTCGTGATGACGTTCACGGATCAGTCTCCTCCGTAATGTCAACACTTTTCTTGTTCAAACCGTCACTTGGAGTACCACAAGGTGGCCTACTATCCCCCGAACCTTTCGCAGCAAACTCAAACTTAGATGGGTGATGAACGAAACGACTTTTATTGTTTAATCTCCTCCGGTGATGAAACTACCACTCGGAGTACCACAAGGTGGGATGCCATCCCCCGAACTTTTTACAACAAACTCACATTTCTTCGGCATCCTCTGGTGCACACCCAAAATCAGCCATTTTTCAAGAGTCCTTAAGTGTTTGGTGTTGTCTACGACACGATGCGACACCAAAAACCCGCATCCCAAGTCTCAACTGCTGTCAGATTCACACAAAACGATCTCCCGTATCACGAACTCTGTGCCACCACACGCCGGCTGATGATAGGGATCCACAGAAGCCCACTTAAACTTCCACGAAGCGCACTTGTTGGATGGATATGTTCAGATGAGAGACATAATTCCGCTCAAACATCTTCCTCACACGACCAAATCACGCCCTCGCCCTCCCGACGAACACATGGGAGCAGAAAAAACGCAAGGAGACAGCAAGCATTGTAGTAAAGCCGACTCAGCCAATCCCTCAGCCAGTTGCAAAATACTGTGTATCTCGACAAAACGCAGACAACGGCCTCGAAAGTTGTGCATTTAAGCAGATCGTCAGAGCCCTCAGCCAGCCTTCAGCTGCTGCCATATCCTCGCCGAAGACGACTGCAAGTGGCACCAACGCACGCAGAGACAGAGAGAGAGACACAGGGACCGAGTCAGATGTGTGAAAATTCATTTGCAAGCAGCAAACATCGTGTGCTAATGAATTTTCCAACTTTTCCTCAAGTTTAACGTTTTCTCAGAGAAGAACTGTGGCGGCGGTGTGATGGAGGGGAGTGCATAAAGGTGAAGAACTCACTGGAGTTTAATTAAGACTTCATCCTCCTCGCCTGGGGGGTGTGTTCGGGGAGTAGGTGTGGGTGGACGACTCTAAGAGGAGTCCTTCATTTTTGAATTGCATGTCAATAGAGGGTCAGACGAACCAACTGGGGTCAGGTTACATTTTCATGGACGCTGTGATGATGCAGGACTTTGAGGGTTGGTGTTGACCTGTGCAAATCTTTTTCACGAGGGCATCGCTGTCAAGGGAGAGTGTGACTTGCTCTTGTGGACCAGAGTGATGGGGAGTCACTAGGGCTTTGTCCAGTCAAGAGAGAGGCGAAAGGAAAAGGATTTCCCACATTGCAGCAGAATGAACCCGACAAAATGGAGCCAACCGTCATTTTTTGACGTCTTCAAGCGACAACTTGACTGTTGTGTGTCCTGAGTCATCGCGTTCCTCACAAATAGCGTCAACTGTCATGTTTTTGACGTCTTCAGACTGTTGTGTGTCCTGAGTCATCGTCTTCCCCACAAAATGGCGTCAACTGTCATGTTTTTGACGTCTTCGACGGGTTTTAGCTTGTTTTGGATCAGAGGCGGTGTTCCTTTCTCAGACAATCCCAATTTGAGGACGCCCTCTTCTGAAAATGTTGATTCCATCTTCAGTCAATTCGCTTCTGATCAATGCACAATCAAGCAAATCTCGTCTCTCTCTCTCTCTCTCTCTCTCTCTCCTTGCTTGTGTCAAAATGCGGTCGTTACTCCCTGAACGTTTATAATTCCGCCCACTGGTTGGCAACTGTCATTTTTGGGCGTCTACAAGCGACAACTTGACTGTTGTGTGTCCTGTCGTCAACTGTCATGTTTTTTTTTGACGTCTTTAAGCGTGTCGCCATTTTGTGGGGGACGCGATGTGTCCCCCCACGTCGGATGTGATGGAGACGCGATGACTCACGTCTTACAACAGTTCTCCCAACGTCCATATCAATAAAAAAGAGAAGCACAAAAAAAATCTCTACTCACTTTAATTTGGCCATCAGAAGATACAATGAAGCACATGAATGACCATCGTTCCGCTAGAGTTCATTTTTCATTGTAAACATTTCCACTTAACTCACCCACTTAACCCGTTAAATGCCGTCACTTTCTCAAGCGGACGCCCATTTGCGAGGGATCCTCGCATTAAGTGCCGTTAATGTGAATCATAAACCACCGCGTCATGCATTCTCTCCCATTCTCTGTCTCTCTCTGTCGCACACAGTGCAGATCTGACATTTATAACGGTATAACAGCAAATGTATTCCACTTTATCGCTCAGAACTTTAACGAGTGTGTCCATGAATTCGTCCATCAGCAATATTTAAGGACGCGCACTTTTATTCACTGCCATGTGCGTGGAGCGGTCCTGAGTGTCCTTTGTATTGCCTCGGATCATTGTAATGCCGCTTCACTGGACCATGGTCACATCGGTCATAAAGCTTTATCGCCGCGAAGGATGTTGTGCTGGGGGAGGGGAGAGTGGTCAGAGGTCAGATGACGACTGACGAGGTGGACACATGTTCCTGCAAGAATCATAAGCATTTTTGTCGGTTTACGACTGACCTCGGCATGTGCATGGATTTGCATTGCGGCGCTGATTGGCGAGCGCCATCTCTCACCCGTGGTCCATCAGCGGCAGCCTCTGCTTCCGGTACGAAGCCAAAGTTTATCGGAATCGAGGAGATCCCTTTTTCATCCGATTTGCGCCTCACTGCGTGCTGTGCTGTAGCCAAGGGATCCCATTAAGGATAATTCCGCTCTGTCTTTGTGGACAGCGATAGTGGCGACGGCGACGACGATGGCGGCGGTGGCGGCGGCGGTGGCGATGGCGGCAGTGGCAGTGGCGGTGGCGGCGGTGGCGTTGGCGTTGGCGTTGTGTAAGTTCGCAAGAAACTTCTCGTCAGTTTTATCGTGCCGTTGTTCTATTATCGCCACCGAGGGGATAGGGGAAATTCGAAGGCGATTACAACTTGGATCGAAAGGAAATCCTTTTTGGGCTGAAATTCCACGCCCCGTGGGCGGCATTATAGACGTTCAGGGAGTAACGACCGCATTTTGACACAAGCAAGGAGAGAGAGAGGGAGAGAGAGATAGAGAGAGAGAGAGAAAGAGAGAGACGAGATTTACGATTCGGGTGCTTAGAGTGCGTTGGAGTGTGGAGCTTAGGACAGAGCCTAGGCTTACTGTTGTTATTTAACCTTTCATTGCACGGTAAAGTCGTGGACCTTAGGAAGAAGCCATCAAAGATGAAGACAGAACCACAAGGGATGCTTCTGAAACCTGAATCTGGGCGGGGATACACGAGGATACTCACGGATTCACTCTAAGGACTCTGTCGAGTAGTGGAGCGGAAGCAGTACATTTGTAGGAGACTAGAGAAGGAAGGAAGGGCTCTGGACTAAAAGATGAAGCAGTCGAGTATCGCCCTTCCTGCAAATGGGATGCCATTTTGTACCTTAGTGTCCTCCTATGAAGACATTCATTGGCAGGAATGCCGATTCCCACTGCTTCATCTTTTAGTCCACAGCCCTTCCTTCCTTCTCTAGTCTCCTACAAAGGTACTGATTCCGCCTCACAAGAGAAGGAAACCGTCAGTGAAGCCCTTTGGACAACTTTACAGAAGGGAGCTGTAGGTAGGTAGGTAAGAGGATGTCCTTGCGACTGGTGTCGTGGCCTTAGACCAACAATTGGGTCCATTGTGCCCAAGGGAGATGTACATACAAGCTAATCAGTCAAGTTTGTAAACAAGAGCAGTAAACTGTCACTACCGACTTGGGCTAGTCTTTGAAAGACACAGCGGCTTCTTAGATGTGGCTACGGTGGGTCGACAAACCCCACAGGCGGACCAGTAGGGATGCAGTAAAGTGGGAGGGTTATGATCCTTTTATTCCGCACCATAACCTCGTCGTAAAGAAAGAAGAAGAAGAAGAAGACGGCGGTTCGTCCTTCAGACAAGATTGTCACCGTCCTTTTCTGGTGGTGCTATAGTCCAGGGAGGCCCAGAGACTCATCCCATTTTCTGTAACTGTCTCCAACGGCACACAACAAATTGGTGGAGGTCTCCTTTCACTTGTGTTCGTCACTTTCAACGTGTACGTCCTCTGTTGCTCTGTTGCCTCAGCACGTCCGCAAACTCTGAGGCGGAGATTCTTCGGGGCGGAGCCATCACGTCCACAGGCTCAGAAACGGAGGTTCTTCAGGCCGGAGCATAGCCATCTCAGGCGTTGGATTCCTACCCTCCTGGCTGTACTCGCTCTACAGCGCCGCAAAGTTCGTAGTTGAATCAAACAGAAACTGGAGCAACGATCGCAAGCAGGACTCTCGAACGGACGAGATAACCGACAGTCTTGTGCTAGTCTTTCGGAAAGTCTCTCCAGCTCACACAATCTCTAATTATCTGTCTCCAGTTGCACACACCAGTGGCTAGACGTCCTTCTCCCCTTGAGTGCATCACTTCAATCGTAGATCTCATTCGTTGCGTTCTCCCACAGGCGCACAGTCGAAGACGAATGACGTCTGCTTACAAACTTGCTTATCAGGCCTCTCTCTCTCCAGTGAGAGTCTGAGACTGAGCACAGACGCAAGCTTACTATACAAAAAATACATCAAAAGGTGAAGTCAGTGGCACATACCCTCGAACTCGAATTAGACGCGAAAAGAACTCAGTTCCTTGGACCTTGGAATGACCTAATTAGCTCGATCCACTGATGGGCATCTGAGTGAGAGAGGTAGGAATCCTCCATATCCTTGGAGAACAATCGAACTGACCAATCATCATCCAATGGACAATGTTCGGGACGCTGCCCAAAATATGGTGCAGTTGTGAAAATGACCAAACAGTTCGATCGCTGAAATCGCCACTATCTCGAGAAGAAGTCTAGGTTAAGATCGAGTCTATGTCTACGCCTAGGTACAGTCTGCGTCCAGGTCTAGTCTATTCTACGTCTTGCCCGCGTCTAAGTGTAATCTACGTCCGGGTCAAATCTACGTCTGGGTCTAGGTCTAGTCTACGTCTAGGTCTAATCATTTTGAGGCTTTTACTGGTCCTGTCGTGTCTCTAACGAGAATCTTTAAGAGCGAATGGACCAGGAATCAATTGATGGCAGCATGAAATGACTGAAACGGCAGGGGATTGGTTAGACATTTCCTAGATGCACGAATCTTCTTTCTTTAGCCACCATTCTTCCTCAACTGTCTCCAATTGTTGAAGTTCTCCTCGGCTTGAGACCGCGACCATAGTCGTGAACCCCCTTTCCTGCAGACTCAGAGAGTCGAAGATTCTTCGCACTGGAGTTGAGTTGTCCTTGAGCTCTACTGTTTCTGTTCCATCCATAGATGCCTGGCTACACTCGTCTCGTTGTGGAGCACGTGTACTTCGTCGGCTCTTCCTCTCCAAACGCCATACACGTGAGCAGAACTTTTCTTTGGAAACGACCAGCGTCTTTTTTCGTTTTTATACTCTCCAAGCCTCCTGATCAGCCCTCGAAATGGTGTAACTGAAAGGGGTGTCTGAACGTGGCACCAATTGAGTGTACATCGATCAGAAGCGAACTGGCTGAAAATGGAATCAACATTTTCAGAAGAGGGCGTCTTCAAGCTCTGATTGTCTCAGAAAGGAGCACTGCCTTCGATCCAAAACCAGCTAAAACCCTTCAAAATTCAATTGCCTCCCAAAGACTTCTCATAGGACACTCCCACAACGTCCTCGTCCATCAAACTGCAACCGAAAACTTTAAATAGACAACAAAAATCACCCTTTTGCCACGATTCCCACGAAACGAGTGTCAATCTTCCCTTCGGGCGTTGTCCGCGTCCAAATTCAATTCCAACTCCACCAGCGATTCAATTTCCCACCGCTGACACCCGTCAGCGTCAGCTACACGTGTGAAAATGCACACATTCGCCCCAAAAAAAGCGAAAAACAAAAACTCCACAAATTAATTTAACGACAAAACAGTTTCGAGTCTCGAACCAATTTTCATTTTTCAACAGCATTTGACAAATATTTCTAGTTCCGACGTTAATAATTAATTGAAACGGGATCAGTCGCGGGGATGGGCGTCATTTAAAGCGTATTTTTTCCCTTTTAAGGAATTTAATCAATTCCCATGGCAGTCGGTGTTTTTTCGCCTCTTTTTTCGGGGCCCTGTTGGGGAGGAATGCTCTCCCGTTGACGAGCGCCATTTGATAAATTATTCATTAAACGAATTCTGTTTTAATTAGTTCATTAGTCGCTGAAATTGTTGGATCTATTTGCGGTATTCGTGGGGTTTTTTTCGGTTGGGATTGTTTGCTGGGGTCGAATGCGGTGGGAGGGAGTGTTTGCAAACTAAGCCACTTGAATGGACTGATGGCGTCATGAGGTGAGGGAAACAAATTAACTTCAAATATTTTTGCCTGTTGCGAGGAAGTGAGAGATGAATTAAGAATGTTTGGAGAGAAGTGGTGATGAAGTTGTGTTTGGACAAGGAAGCCGTGGGCACTGAATTAGAAGAGGATTTTAGAGGAAATAATACTGAGCCTACGAACGGTCACGTTCGTGGATTTGGAGGAAATAATACTGAGCCTCCACTGGGTCACGTTCGATTCCGCTTGAATGATAAACCTCAGATCTGGATCGACTTCTTGTTCTGCTCTGCGTCACTTTTCCCTTAGATCTTTGTGGTTCCTTGACTAGAGGCGGCTTTGCGTGGCCACGTTCAGAAGCCACCCTTTTCTGGGCTGATCCATGCACAGGACAACATCGGACAACGAACGAAGATGGTGTTCGTTTCGATGGCAAAGTTCTGCTCACGATCTGATGCGTTGATGGCGATTGGAGAGGAAGACCCAACCACGGGTTATACGGGCTCCACAACGACGTGGGTGTATGTTCGTCTATGGAATCGAATCTCCTTGTTCTGCGAGTGTGCTTCAAGAATATTGTGAACCTCTTCCAGTTCTATAGGCAAAAGAAGCCTTTTGCAAAGACAATGCTTCTTCAAACGGAAGGGGCTATACTCCGATGGTTTGGTCACGTGCCACGAATGTCCCCATCATCACGACTTCCGAGGCGTGCCTTAAGTGCGATTTCATCACGTAGGCGACCGTTTGACAGACCCATGACGAGATGGTTGGCCAAAGGTCCAAAAAATCGCCTGCCGTTGCGCTTGGGCATAGCTCCTGATGAGTTAGAGTGGAGAATCGAGTGGCCTGGAGATCTCGCAAGATCCTGGGATCCCCTCTTTTTTTCGGAGAGTTTTTGAAGCCCTACACTGGAGCACTGAGACTCAAAACTGGTCCATTGTACTGCCAGGTAGCAACCTACTCCAGTGCTGTTAATTTGATCCCCACGGCAAATGATGACTGGACCAGATTCGATTTCACTGGGATTCGAACCCGGGGACCCCTCGAACTTGGGGCAGGCACCTTAGTACGCTTCTCCGACAAATTCCCTCTTCATTCATTGATATCCCTCAACCCTAAGCTCATCCTAATTCCCGAGAAAATTGTTTCAGAAAACCAAGATCAGGCATTTCATGCGGCAAATTTGGACCCCACGAACTTCGCTTCCAAATGCCCAACCACAGCACTCCTGTTACAAAATCTTGCTTAAATCCGCTTCTAAATTCAATTTCCTTTCCATTCTGATATCCCACATCCTCCGATTCGTCCTGGATTCCGACAAAATCGTTTCAGAAAACCCAATGTTGTCCATGATCATCCATTTCATGCGAAAAAGTAGGTTCCTCCGAACTTTGCTTCCCAAAAACCAACCACAGCGCTCCCGTTACAAAACTGTACCTTATTCCGCTTCTACATTCAATTCCCTTTCCATCGTGATATCCCACATCCTCCAACTCCTCCTACTCCAGAGAAAATCGTTTCACAAAACTCTGCAATCCTCAAATCGTACTCGACAAAGCTTCGTTCATTTTCGGCAAAAAAATGCGACCCGGTTGTGTTATGAGTTCACTGCATTTTTTCGTGTGAAACGTGTCATTTTTTCAAAACTCGATTTTCTGCGTTTTTCAACTGAAATTTTGCCTAGAATTCATGGGGCTGAGTGTGAGAATGGTGATTGAAGGGAATTCAATCGAAGGATTCACTGGAAATCCTTGGAAATGCGAGAAAAGTGAATATTTCGTTTTTCATGACGTCAGAGGGGCACTCATTGAATTCGGTGAAAATGCATGAATCATTGCATGTCTGGCAATGCTTGGTGTGCATGACAGTTGTGTGGGTTATTGAATGAAGTGATTTTCATCATTTGTCGAGGAGAGATCGAAGGAATATGCTGCTGAATGTGTGTGGGAATTATTTTCACATGAATTTGGTGTATTTTTGTGTGGGAAAACTGAAGAATTTGATAGTTTTTCATCGAAACTTAACGACGGTTGGTTGGCTGTCAAACTAATGCATTGCCCATGCCAAATGATGGAGTTGCCATGCGTGGTGTTTTTATGGGGGGAAATTGTGCTTGTTATAAGGTGGCTTTGAAACATTTTAAGCGAAGCGAAAAAAGGTCTTAGACAAGGCGACGCGGTGTCATGTGATTTCTTTCACATCGTTCTTGAGAAGATCGTGCAAAACCCACTGGCAAACACAAGAGGCACGATCTTCTAAAAGTCCGTTCAGTTGAAGCTTAGGTTAGGTAGCTGGGTGCCCTTGCTGACATTAGAAAATGTCAACGGCTCACTTAGACCACTATGAGTCCATTGTGCTAGCTTACGCGGATGGGATTGACGTGATAGGGCGAACACAGCGAGCCGTCAATGATGCGTTTGCTGACATTGAAACTGAAGCGGCTAAAATGGATCTGGCGGTAAACGAGGGCGAAACCAAGTCTATGCTGTCATCGAGAAAGGACGCACAACATCGACGGCTTGGCCAGAACGTCACCATAGGCAGCTATAACATTGCGGTAGTTAAGGACTTTGTCTACCTTGGCTCCGCAGTAAACAGTACAAACAACATCAGCACCGAGATCTAACGCAGAATAACTCTTGCCAACCGCTGTTTTTCTGGGTTCAAATGGCAATTGAGTAGTAGAGCCCTTTCTCGGAAGATCAAGCTGACTCTATACAAGACCTTGAGCATCCCAGTCCTGCTGTACGGCGCAGAGGCATGGACAATATCCCAAGCGGATGAACGGTCTCTTGGCATTTTCGAGAGAAAAGTTCTGCGGGCGGTCTTAGGTCCTGTTTGCGTTGATGGCATTTGGAGGAGAAGGTTCAACTTGTATGGCTTGTATTAAGCTTCAATAAATAAATAAATAAATAAACCACGAACTGTATAGGCTGCACAGCGACATGAGTCTAGCCAGGCGTCTACGGATCCAACGCCTAAGATGGCTAGGCCATGTAGAGCGTATGGAGAACTTAGAAGAGTCTTCGACTCTGAGCCTGTGGGACAACGCAACAGAGGACGTCCATGTACAAGGTGGCGCACACAAGTCGAGGGGAACCTCGGCCGGCTTGGTGTGCGAAGCTGGAGACAGCTGGCGAAAGATCGTGCTGCCTGGAGAGGCATGTTGGGCGAGAAGAAGCATTTGGAGAAGAAGATTCAACTACGCACTGTATGGGCTGTATAGCGACATGAGTCTAGCCAGCCCCGTGTGGTCGGGGTATGCGAGAAGCGGGCGCAGAGCCCAAGTTAGCATTTCAGGGATGCAACGCCTGGGAGGACTAGGCCATATAGAGCCCATGTACAACACTGCTTCAGTCTTCCACTGCTTGCCCGTTGGACAACGAAGCCCGCGAAACCGATGGCGCACACAAGTGGAGAAGGACCTCAGCCACCTTGGCGTGCCTAATTGGATGCCCGCTGGAGAAGCTTGTTGGTTGAGGCCCAGGTCCACCTCGGACTGTAGCGCCCTACGAAAAAGAAGCGAAGCGAAATCATCGAAAATAACATATAATTTGACTGATTTTGGTTTTCTGAAGGCTTTGCGTTTGGGACTGGCTCAAGCTACGAAGATGTCATGCATGATTTAGTGAATTTTAGCAAACGGATCACTCTTAAAGAGGCATTGCTACAGTGTACAGAGAAATGGAGTTGTGGCCATAACGTCTTGTTCTCGTGTAACGAAGTCTGCTGAAAGGGGATCAGAAAAGACTGAAAGACACGGTTGAAGCATACAACCACTTTTGTGGCCACAGCTTCGAATGGTGGACGAGAATTTGTGCCCTAAATGTCAACGAATACACTCCCCTAACAGCAAAACCCTCTCCGTCTTAATGAAGCCATCAAGGACATCATAGTTGGAGTCTGGTAAGTGCATGAACCGAAATCGATTTCAGTGGAATGGAGTTCATTTTCTGGAGATGCACACACTTGGTCGTAATCAAGAAACTTTTGCAAGATCCAAATGCGCTCCCTCCCCCGCATACTCAGCCACAAACTTCGACATCCAATTGGACTTTTGCACATAAAACGAAAACCAATTTCACCAAGGCAACACCGTATCGAAGGAAACCCCCCCCCCACAAAATTGCCACAGATAATTACACCTCATTAACTTGACGTCATGAATACCAGTCGTTGTCCTTCTGTTTCTTATCCCATCGCCATTAATTAATTGATTTTCGTTGAGAGCCACGAAAAAGGATCAACTTTGCTGTATCCAATCCCAATCATCCCCCTTCCCACGACTGTAACCCTACCTGACCGCCAAGGATAACACAATTTAATGAGGCACTTCGTTAGGAGTTTGTCCAGAGCTCAGATGACGAATGACGATTGGAAATGTGATAAATGCGTGGGAAATGAATTCACCCTCAAATGGGGAGCGTTAAAATCCACTCTACCGTGTGAGGGGGACATTTGTTCCCTCTTTTGTTCGCTCCTCCACCCACCCCGACCGCATGTGCTCTGGATTTGCGCTCAATGGTCTAATTAATTTCGAAATCGAAAGCTCTAAACAGCAGCCGCATACGTGGCTGCATGCCACCGGTTCGGATCCATTCATCATTCGATAAACGACGACATGTGACTGTGGTGGGGGGGTGGCGAGGGGCAGAAAGGATTTATCGACGTGAGTGAAATATCGACGACAATGGTGTTTAACACATTCCCGGGGGGAAGTGAAAAATAATTGAGGCGATATGTGATGTATTGAATTAGCCTGGCGATTGAGTGCGACAATCTTGTGAGCTGGACAGGGGGATGAATGGAGATTTGAACAGGCGGGGGCTTGACTCAGTCCGATGGCGGTGGTCGTTGGAAGGGTTTGCGCCGTGAAATCATGCCAGAGATGAGGGAAGGAGTTTCTGGTTACATTCTCATCATTTTTCGTTGCCCGCAGGTTCCATGGAAGGGGTCGCAACACGATTGGATGGTGCTGTTGGTTAAGTGCCTGCCCCAAGTTCGAGGGGTCCCCGGGTTCGAATCCCAGTGAAATCGAATCTAAACGACTGGATGGCGCAGTTGGTTGGCCTGCCCCAAGTTCGAGGGGTCCCCGGGTTCGAATCCCAGTGAAATCGAATCTAAACGACTGGATGGCGCAGTTGGTTGGCCTGCCCCAAGTTCGAGGGGTCCCCGGGTTCGAATCCCAGTGAAATCGAATCTAAACGACTGGATGGCGCAGTTGGTTGGCCTGCCCCAAGTTCGAGGCGTCCCAGGTTCGAATCCCAGTGAAATCGAATCTGGTCCAGTCACCATTTGCCGTTGGGATCAAATGAACGGCACTGGAGTAGGTTTCGACCTCACAGTACAATGGTCCAGCTTTGAGTCTGAGTGCTTTAGTAGAGTTTCAAAAAATCCTCCGAAAAAAAAAAATACGGCACCCAAGATCGCACGCAAAACTATTCTCTCGAGACGGCCAGGGGCTTCTTCTTCTGCGCCGTAAAGCAGGACAGTCAAAAAAAAACCAAAAATCCCGAACTCCCTTCCGGAACGCGTAACCAGAACTATGGGGAAAACTGAGTTATGGCCTTCGTTCGTAAACCTTGGCCCACATGTCGATTCAGAGGAATCGACCCTTGACCCAGCCACCGCACGGGCTCGGTGGCCAACTCTCCCCGAAGCGCTTAAAGTGGAACGAATAAGAAACGACCAACACAGTGGACGGGCACCGGGAGATCCCGAAGCATTAGCAGTTGCCTGTCGTCTGATCTAAAAATTGGTCAAAGGATTCTGTCACAAATCTTTGTACACTTCCTTGACTAGCACTTCTTGTTCTTCACATCGTGGAGATGATCTTGATCATGGTCCTTTTGGTGTCATTTACTCTGGAAATGATTCGCCTAAGAGAGCCTTCGAATTTCAGGCATCTGAGGAGAGATGACTGAACCTCCCGTACGTGGGAAGGTTGAAGTGGCTGAGGATTTCAATTAAGCTAGGATTGATCCATTCTGCCACCACAATACCGCCTTTAGTCGACTTTCGGGAAACCATTTAAAGCCTGCGATGTAGCGACTTGGACCTCATCGAGGTCACAAATGTTTTCAAGAAGTTGAAGAGAAGAGAGAAAAGACTCCAGGCTCTTGCAACTTCCGAAACAGGATTTCGCATTAACATGGCCCAAACATAAGTTTGAAGCGCGCCACACGCTTCTCCACATCTTCTCTCTCACTCTCGACGGATCATGCGATGATCCGGGCAAGTACAGAGAAGTTGTTCCTCATCTAAGCATCTTCCGTTGGTTTTGGGAATCAATTGCTTGCCACGACTGTCACGGGTGCAAAGTAGACCAGCTTCAGACATGTCCTTCCAGTCGATGTCACACTCCAACTAGCAGATTTAAGGTCACCTTAGGACTCATCTCAAGTCATCTGCTGGCAGTCTGCATTTTTCAGTCGCTTAATAGACCCATCTCATTTTCAATGACCCGCATGTTCCACTAAAGGGGTCGCGGGGGCAATGCATGCACGAGAGATCTCCAGGCCACTCGATCCTCCGCCATCGACTCTAACTCATCAGGAGCTATGCCCAAGCGCAACCAGGCGAGTGTTTGGACTTGGTCTAACCATCTCATCCTAGGTCTGCCAAGCGGTCGCCTACCCGATGGAATCGCATTCAAGGCACGCCTCGGAAGTCGTGATGACCCAATCTTGACAAAATCCGCAAAGAACTCTCATCAGTTTCTACGACGAATCACTCAAGACAAAGCTTGTTCCCTGAAGGCCTGAATGATCTGCAAATCCTTCAGTTCAAGAAGTCCATTCAAAGGTTACTGCCTCGGTCTAGCTTGCGCACCTTCTCACAGAGATATGTGTCGCTCCACAGTGCCTTCCACTGTGCAGCTAAACTGGCAAGCAACAATGGCCAACAAGTCCCGCGGCCATCTCCACAAGTGAATAACCTCACAGTCGTCGTCATCGTCGTCGCCGTCTACATTTCAAAGCAAAGTAAACGAATGCGTGTGTGGTTTGTCACCACATCTCACCCAAGACCCTTTGGGTGTCTCCATTTGTCCTTGATGCAGAAGAATGAGAGAGAGAAAAAAAAACCGCCTTAAAGGACACCTTTCAGCGAACACACACGAATCCCCCTCTCCCACCAGTCGACCGCAGACAAACAACTCAATGATTGTGTGCGTCTGTGCCGTGTCCTTTGAAATTCACACAAAATACCGCATCAAATGACAAAGAAACGCTTTCGTTTTGTTAACCCATCCCGCCCCAGCGGCTGAACAAAGGACTTCCTCGTTTAACCTCCTCAAACAAAGCACACACATGATGTAACCGCATTCGCACTCCCACCTCTCCGCCCCGTCAGCCTCCTTAGAATAATAATAGCTGCGGCAGGCGGAGGAGAGAGAGAGCAGATCCCATCCTTCTGAGACGTTTAATTCCTCCTCCAGCTGTCGGCGCCTCCGTCCATGGAGTCTCTTTCATCTGCGGAGATGATTTCGTCACTGCGACGTGCGACAAGATGGATACACGTGAATACGAGTTCATTCATTTTCTATTCGAATGGGCTTCGTTTACTGTGCACGAGGAGGGGGGGGGGGGGGGCGAAATTGATGAGGAAGCCGGCGATGGGGAGGTGGCGCTAGACAAACAAACTGACACACGGCTTGCTGAGGCGAAAGGGGATGAGGTGAGAGAGAAAAGTTGGAAAAAGTGATCCCCATTTCGCGATTTGAATAAAGCGCTTGTTTTGATAAACCACAACGGAGGGAAGGACTAGAACACAATTTCGTCCTTGAGCTTGAAATTCAAAGACCGAAGGCCTCTGAGGGCAACTGAAGGTCTCTCAAAAGCACTTTTTGAACTCCAAGCGCCGTTTTGATGCGACCATTTTGAGCAAAACCGCTATTCAATGAGGCGGCGTTGTCACAGGGGACCGCCAACTAACCGGCAAATGTGCCATCAGCGGAGATGACGCCGTCAATAACTGTATTTCACTTGGAAAACTTAAAACACCATAACAATTCGACTTAACGACTCTCCTGCGCCACTGTCGTCCTTTCAAATCCCTCCCCCTGCTGTACACACGCCATATTCCAACACGTGCCCATGCCCCCTTCCCCCCACACACCATCCGACTAAGAATTGCGTTTGCGTTTGGCTTACCTAACAATAATTTGACAGGCGCGCACACTTCACTTTGACAGTCGTCCGCTTCAAGGACCTCTTCATCGCACACAAGCCAGAAGGACCCATCAGCGGAACGAGTCGCATCCCATCATCCACCGAGAGAGTGAGAGGGGAGAGGGAGGGAGAGAGAAGCGTGTGGCGTACTTCAAACTTATGTCTGGGCCATGTTAATGCGAAATCCTGTTTCGGAAGTTGCGAGAGTCTCGTAAGACGCAGGCAGCCGTTAGATGTCTCATTTAATAATGAATAAGGATCAATGGCATTCGCGTCCTCCTCGCATGCCGGAGAATGGTCCGCTTCGTGTTATTGTGAAGGAGGATTGGATTCTTTTTGGCGGGGGATAAACTCTAACAACACCCCCGGGAGCATACGCTGCTCCATTCCGTTGCCAGGCGGGAGCACCGATGGTCCTTCCGTATCGTAAAATGTCAGAGAACGTTTGAATTAATAATTAAGGATATCATTGGCTAATCGCGGGCCGGGATAACCGAAGGATTTTGCCGGCAAATGATTGTGAGTTAATGGATTTGAAGGACTCTTCAGTTTTCGGACTTACTTTGCGGTCGAGACTCGATTGTGGATGAGAATGATTTTTGTTGTCTTTCAGCACGGGGGCCATCGGTGGGCGGAGGGAGAGATTTATGACGAACAAGATGAAGTGATGAAATGGTGGAAGGGATTCCAGTGTTGGCACGTAATCAGACGCGGAATGGGATGGATGGGGATGAGGGAAGGATCATTTTTCGACTGGAAACGAAGTGGATTTTTGGTGAAAAGTTTGCGATGAGATCTGAATGGGAAATTAATCGGAATTTGATCGCAGGAGGGGGGCCTCTGATGGAAGGTTCTTCTTAAAGCGCGAGGTCTGAGGGGAAGCTTCTTTGCTTCAAATGTTTGCCTCTGAGGAAGCGATGTGATGGAGAAGAAGGCAAAGCCTGCACTGCATTGTGATCGTATGGAAACTGGACAGCTTCCTCGAAGACGAAGGCGAAGTCGAAGGCGAAGGCGAAGGCGAATTCGACGGCGAAGGCGAGGGCGAAGGCGAAGGCGAAGGCGAAGGCGAAGGCGAAGGCGAAGGCGAAGGCGAAGGCGAAGGCGAAGGCGAAGGCGAAGGCGAAGGCGATGGCGAAGGCGAAGGCGAAGGCGAAGGCGAAGGCGAAGGCGAAGGCGAAGGCGAAGGCGAAGGCGAAGGCGAAGGCGAAGGCGAAGGCGAAGGCGAAGGCGAAGGCGAAGGCGAAGGCGAAGGCGAAGGCGAAGGCGAAGGCGAAGGCGAAGGCGAAGGCGAAGGCGAAGGCGAAGGCGATGGCGAAGGCGATGGCGAAGGCGAAGGCGAAGGCGAAGGCGAAGGCGAAGGCGAAGGCGAAGGCGAAGGCGAAGGCGAAGGCGAAGGCGAAGGCGAAGGCGAAGGCGAAGGCGAAGGCGAAGGCGAAGGCGAAGGCGAAGGCGAAGGCGAAGGCGAAGGCGAAGGCGAAGGCGAAGGCGAAGGCGAAGGCGAAGGCGAAGACGAAAACGAAAACGAAGACGAAGACGAAAACGAAGACGGAGGCGAAGGCGAAGGCGAAGGCGAAGGCGAAGGCGAAGGCGAAGGCGAAGGCGAAGGCGAAGGCGAAGGCGAAGGCGAAGGCGAAGGCGAAGGCGAAGGCGAAGGCGAAGGCGAAGGCGAAGGCGAAGGCGAAGGCGAAGGCGAAGGCGAAGGCGAAGGCGAAGGCGAAGGCGAAGGCGAAGGCGAAGGCGAAGGCGAAGGCGAAGGCGAAGGCGAAGGCGAAGGCGAAGGCGAAGGCGAAGGCGAAGGCGAAGGCGAAGGCGAAGGCGAAGGCGAAGGCGAAGGCGAAGGCGAAGGCGAAGGCGAAGG
Source organism: Myathropa florea (assembly GCA_930367185.1). Taxonomy (NCBI): domain Eukaryota; kingdom Metazoa; phylum Arthropoda; class Insecta; order Diptera; family Syrphidae; genus Myathropa; species Myathropa florea. The sequence goes on along the minus strand of OV884005.1, from coordinate 8,228,022 downwards.
CGAAGGCGAAGGCGAAGGCGAAGGCGAAGGCGAAGGCGAAGGCGAAGGCGAAGGCGAAGGCGAAGGCGAAGGCGAAGGCGAAGGCGAAGGCGAAGGCGAAGGCGAAGGCGAAGGCGAAGGCGAAGGCGAAGGCGAAGGCGATGGCGAAGGCGAAGGCGAAGGCGAAGGCGATGGCGAAGGCGAAGGCGGATATAAGGGGCCCAGCTGCTGGAAAGGGCCATCCTCGGAGATCATTGGTACGGAAAACCGTCACGACAGAGAGGAGGGAGTCGTTCAAGGGAAGGCATGGCCATTGACACGATATTTCTGTGTTCTATTGGATTTCTATTTTTATCCTATAAAACCAGCTAGGTTCCTTACCAGCTCTCTCCAGTTTCGCACAAAAAGTTGGATGAGGTCTTTCTCATCTTTTGTGGAGAATCGTCCTCTGCTTTTCTCAGCCTCAAGGTCTCTGTAAAGTTCTTCTTCTTCGTATGTCTAGGGTGGACCTGGGCCTCAACAAACATGTCTAGCCAGCGCGATTCCTTGTCAACTGTCTCCAGTTTCCCCCACTAATTTAGTTGAGGTATTTTTCCACTTTTGTAGAGAATCGTGGGCGTCCTTTTGTTCGTCGTTCCCCAGCCTCAGAGTGTAAGGTTCCTCTCCTGATGCCACTACAATCCGGGGTGGACCTCAAAAAGCCTGTCCAGCCACCGCGGGGGCTAACCAGCTGTCTCCAGTTTTACACACAAAGTTGGTTGAGGTCTTTCTACACTTTTGTGGAGAATGGTGGACGTTCACTGCTGCGTCGTTCCCCAGAGTCAGAGCTCAGAGTCTCTGTAAGGGTCTTCAGTCCGGGTCGGACCTGAGCCTGTAAGGCTTCTCTAGATTTAAAACAGAGCTTCTCATACCACCGCCGAACGCCAGTGCTTCCCCGTGTGATGTCTGCCCCTCCCTAAAGTGCTTTGGACTGGTTCTAGGCTTCAGTCTAGAGAAGATCTCATGACTCTCTCAGAACGCGGAGAATCAGCTGCTGGGCATCCCATAAAAAGGCCTTCCAGGACCTTCGTTGAGTTGTTTGGCAGCACTGGCAAGGAGTCTCTAGAATGCTCATAGCATACAGGGTACGCCATCTAGTGGTTTATTTTTAAATCAAAGCTTATTTTGACACTGCCAGCCGTTTCCCACTCGAAATCTTGACAGAAAGTCAGTATCATACTTCCGCGGAACGAAATAAGTCCCTTTACGCTTGAACAACGTTGGAAAATATTGAAAACTTATTTCCAAAGTGAGTGCTGTGCGGATCAAGCAGTGCGTTTTTTGAAAAGAAGTTTTGCGAAATGGAGCACCCACCGCGACTGCTGTACGCGTAGTTTGTGCAATGAGTTCGTGGGACTGGTATGCCAGTGGACATCAGTCATTGTCTCCGTCGTCGTATGGTGCCCACAGATGAGAATGTGGCCGAGAGTGTGAGACTCAGTTCACGAACATCAACTCGCCATCGATCTCAAATGCTCATCAACAACATTTCACGCACTAGCCTGAGGAGAATTCTACACAAAGGTCTCGGATTAGGCAATGTCCAATTGGAGCGACTGAATGGCGCAGTTGGTTAAGTGTCTGCCCCAAGTTCGAGGGGTCCCAGGCTCGAATCCCAGTGAAATCGAATCTGGTCCAGTCACCATTTGCCGTTGGGATCAAATTAACGGCACTGGAGTAGGTTGCTACCTGGCAGTACAATGGACCAGTTTTGAGTCTGAGTGCTCCAGTGTAGTGTTTCGAAAATCCTGCGAAAAAAAAACACGGGAACAAAGATCAACGCACGCACAACTCTTCTCTCGAGAAGGCCAGAGGCTTCCTTATCCGCTTTCGATATTGTCCATACCTCTGCGCCGTAAAGCAGGACTGGAATGTAAGGTGATTCCTGTCCGCCAATAAAACACGACCACTTTCTGGAGAAGGAAGGGATGCTCAGCAATGCTCCTCAGCACATCCAACAGTCTGTCTTTCCCTGGGAACCTCATTTCATTGATGCTGCCTTCTGAAATCTCCCAGATTAAGCCATTCCTCGACAGAAGTCATAAAAAAAACCCCAACCGCATACTTCAAAAGGCAACTTCCTCCGCACGAATACACCGTGTGTGTTGTCACCCCCTTTCCGAAAACATGGCAAAATTGAATATAAATCGCCCTCCACCACCCCACAAGATGCTCCACATTTCTGCACTCAAAATCAATTCCCATCAAATTGTCTCGTCCACCCCGTCCCCGTCCGTCGCACGAACTCCGGCACAAAACTACCCATAAAAACGGTTCTGGATACCATATTCGTTCGCGCAAGAGTCAAAGTTTTAATAATTCATATGATTACCATATAACTTCAATAAAACCGTTTCCCCCATTGCCTCTGATTTTTTGATCTGCAGCACCCTCGCCTTCGCCTCTCCGTCGCCTCTCCGTCGTCGCCCGCCCCGTGTTAAGGGCGTATAATCAAATTCTCAATCGCATGACATAAGTACCGAAATGAAGACCGAAATAAAAGCAAATCATCAGCGGTGAGGCGGGGGGGGGGGGGGGGTGAGCGCCGACTTGAAATAGAAAAGCGGAGCAAACTCCGTAAACTGGTGACGGAGACCATAAACGCTGTCAAATAATCTGTAACCAAAGACAAAGTATTTTCCTTCCTTCGTCCCTTGTTTTCCCAGATGATCCTTGGCCCGTTCCCCGTCTTCCGTCTTCACCCGACTTAATGTCAAACTAACCGCACTGCGTGCGTGTGTGTGTGTGTCGAATGCGTGCGTCAGGTTGTCCTGAAACCAAAGGTGGAGCGTAGAAATCCAATAAAACTTTATTACACAGGCACACACGACGCAACAGTCACAGACATCATCACTTTTCTCGAACTTTTGCTACTTTCGAATGAAATTACGTGGAGATACACACGGATTTTTGGGGTTTTCTTTGCCACCGTGACCTTTTCCTGGTTCCGCGGTCAGACTCGGATGAAGACCATCACCCCGGAGAGTGTCCACGAAGGTGATGACATGTCAAATTCCTCACAGTCACGGCGCGACGGTGGAGCTTCACCTGGCCCAAGAGAGACAAATGAATTCCAGCGGATAAGGGCTGTGGATGGGAAAATCATTCAATCGTGTCTCGGTACGTGCGTAGTTTACCAAAACTCCTTCGAGAAGGATGCTCTCAAAGAAGAAGAAGATTCGATGATTGCGAATCGAAAACTCATTACGCATCGATGACATTTGCGGAGGGACGACGACGGCGACGACGATGAGAAAATTGTTATTTCTTATCATCCTCGGGGTATCTTTGGATGGGAGGGGGAGGGGGAGGAAGTGACCGGGGAGTGAAGAGTCCAAGGACTCCGGCAGTTGATTGGAATGAATTCAATAGTTCGGCGTGATTTCTTTCCCGACGATCTGATGGTGGAGTTGAATTTCAATTTTGAAAATAAAAAGAAAAGGACAACGAGTGGAACCTTGTGGCTATTCATTTCAGAGAGGCAAAATGCGCGCAAGTGTGCTTTCCCTCAAGTCTCTCTTGTGATTCCAAGTCAAGGGCAAACTACGGTTCAAATGTCAAACAACAGCACTTGAAAAAAAAAAAAAAAGGACAAGAAGTGGAACCTTGTGGCTATTCATTTTCCCACGATGAGAGGAGATGTGCGGAAGTGTGTCTCTAATCCACTTCCCCTCCAGTCCCTCTTTATGTTCCCCTTTGTGATTCCAGACATAAAATTATGGTTCGAATGTCACACAACAACACTTGACAAAAAAGAAGTGGACAAAGAGTGAAACCTTGCGGCGGATCATTTTTTTTCTGTCAATGACGAGAGGGTGTTTCTTCGCAGTTGTGTTTCTTGGAGCATCCAATCCACACGTCCTTTCCAGCCTCCCATTATGACCCTCTCTAGGACAAAGACTGGAACCTTGTGGCTATTCATTCAGAGAGGGAAAATGCGCAGCAAGTGTGATTCTAATCTACTTCCCCTCCAGTCTCTCTTGTGATTCCAAGTCAAGGGCAAACTATGGTTCAAATGTCAAGCAACAGCACTTGACAAAAAAAGAAAAGAACAAGAAGTGGAACCTTGTGGCGATTCATTTTTTTTGTTCGTCAATGACGATAGGAGATGTGCACAAATGTGCTTCTTGGAGCATCCATTCCACGTCCTCTCCAGACTCTCTCTAAGTCCCTCTTTAGGACAAAGAATGGAACCTTGTGGTGCTTCATTTGTTCATTTGTTTCTCGTCAATGATTCAATGAGAGGTTTGTTTCTTGAAGCACCCCAATCTTCCCCCTCCTCCAGTCTCTCTTCTCATCCCTCTTTACGATTCCAAAAAAATCAAATTACGGTTCAAATCACACTCGACAACACTTGCCCTCCCCTCTCAACTGCCTTGCTCCCATATCGAGTGGCATCGAGGTCAAATTACACCGTAATCGACTCACATAATCCTTTACTGCATTTGCCCGTTCAGTCGTTACACCATTACGACCGCAGTCAAAAGAGGCCAAGATTGTCCTCCTCCCACCCCATGTGTGTGTGTGTGTGTGTGTGTGTGTCCAACGAAATTATTTACTCTGCCATACATCGCCTCCGGCTGGTGGATGTGACCGTTGACAACGACGAGGACATGTCCTCGCTCAATTGATGACATTTACACCGCCGCCGCCTGCGTCGGGTTTGGTGTTACTACATCCATTGCCATCATCATTATCATCATAACAGCACATAGCCTCGTTCAATCCAGTTCCGGCGTGGCGAAGCCCTTCGCAAGTCAATTCCAGTCCCCCCTCTCCACACCCAAAAAAAAGGACATCGTCCATCGGCAGTGAGTCGTGTGTGGCGGCATGGCTTTCAGTTCGATTTCCCAGGAGACCCGAACCGCACTATGGTCGGGTGGCGACGCGCCATGCGAGGAGAACCCTTCACACACGCGGTTATTGGTGAGGAATTTTATCGTCCAGCAGTCGACGGGTCTGTGTCATTCTGTCAGACGTCAGTTTGAGAGCTTATTTTCGCTTCTTTGATTTTTCGACGAGTTTCGCAATCGGATACGGTCTGCTGGCGGAGGTGATGTGAATTTGTTCGGGTCATTGCGTGGGACAACCGATCGGAGGACGATTTGAATTAAATAGTTGTGTCGGGACTCAGATCGGGATTGTTTTGCAGCGAATTTCCAGGAAAAAATTGAGTGCCACAGGGTTGAAGTGATTGGCCGCTTGTTTTTTTTTCTGAGAGAGTTTGAGGCAAATCAAGAATCAAGACCTCCTTCAAACACAAAACCTATCGGAGGGGGTTTTGGGTCAGTTTGGGACTCACAAGTTGTTTCGCATCGAATTTTTCATCAACAAATGGGGTGCCACAAGTTTGAAGTGATTGACCGTTTGGTTTTCCTGTTTGATGGAAGTCAAGAACCAAGACTTTCTCCAAGTCAACAAGTCCTCTTCCTGTTCCTTAAACACCAGATCTAAGGACTCGACAGTTTTCCCGTTTGTCCAGTTGACCACTTGCTCGTTCGCCCACTTGCTCGCTCGTCCACTTGGTCGCTCGTCCACTTGCTCGCTCGTCCACTTGCTCGCTCGTCCACTTGCTTGCTCACCCACTTGCTCGCTCGTCCACTTGCTCGCTCGTCCACTTGCTCGCTCGTCCACTTGCTCGCTCACCCACTTGCTCGCTCGTCCTCTTGGTCGCTCGTCCACTTCTTCGCTCGTTTACCTGCTCGCTTGTCCACTTGCTCGTTCGTTCATTTGCTCGCTCGTCCACTTGCTCGCTCATCCACTTGCTCGCTCGTCCACTTGTTCGCTCGTCCACTTGCTCGCTCGTTCATTTGCTCGGTCGTCAATTGGCTCGCCCGTCCACTAGCCCACTGGTCCACCTTTTTACTCTCCCATTTGTTTAGTTGTCTACTTGCTCGCTTGACCACCTGTTTGCTCGTCCACCTGTTCACTCGACCACCTGTTCACTCGTCCACTTGTCCACTTGTTCAGTTGTCACCAAGCGATTGTTTACAATCCATCAACTGAGCAGCCGAGAAGGAAGTCACGTCTGCATACAATTAGCCAGCTCCACTCGATTTATTCACTTGCCACACGCTAGCTTCCTTATGCGGCGGTAAGACCAGTGCTGCAGCCTGTAATCAGATCAAGTCGAGTTGGGCATGCCACTGTGCACTTGGCTCGACACCGTCACTGTCAAGATCGTGACCACGGCGGAGTTGAGGCCGCATGACACCGGGTGGAACCAGTCTAGTCGCAGCTGGAGTGTCACGATGCGTGTGTGTGTGTCTGCGAGGGGGTTTGACCTTGATGCTGGTTGACATGCAAACCTCGGATTGCATGGGAACCTCGCTCCCCTTTCGAAGAGGAGCACCAGACCAGGGAATTTCTTTTTCAACTCCGTCACGGCAGAATGAATCGAAAATACTCGTCTCGGCTGTGACTTAGAAATGCCTCCCATCGGGTGGGATAGGCGAGAGCAAGGGGACCGCCTTTCATGTGGGGTGAAAGCGAGGGCTCTTTGTGCAAGCGTTTCAATCAATTTCTGCGAACAACAAGTGGCCGAGATAGAATCTGAGACAGGGACTGGCTGAGGCAGGGACTGGCTGAGACGGAGATTAGCTGCGACAGGGTCTGGGCTGGTCTGAGACAGCATTGAATCGGGAAATCCCAGAGCTCGCTGCTCCATGAAGCAGAGTCTCCATCACGAAGCACAACTTTCAACAGAGTTGCCTTTAAAGAACCGAAACTGTTCCCTAACCCTTTGAAAAAACATTCACGTCCAGTCCATCAGCGGTTGCCCAAACCTCTGTCGGAGCCAAAATTAATGCTCACCCTTCCCCGCTGACTCCACCCCCCCCCACCCCCCCGCCGAAATTTCCAGGAGTTGTGATCCATCAGCTGCTCCGAATTGAAATTCATTCATTCATCCATCACTGACTCCCGAGCACACATGCCTCATCGCACCGCTCCGCTCCAGCTGGACGAAAAATATTCACACACCCCCTCCCGCCGGTCCTGCCCAACACCCCCCTGCTCAAATTTGCATTCCGCTTGTGTTCGGAATTCGAAATATCACGTTTTTTTGCGGTCCGGCGTTGGGGCCAGCAGAAGCCCAGGACGGGACTGGCTGCAGAGCAAACCGCTTTATTGATTTATTAATGGCCGCCCCCCCCCCCCCCCTCCCTCACCCCTGTGGCGGCAAGTAGTTATTACTACAACGGGATAACGGTAATAGCAATGCGTCCTAATCAACCGGATATCCTGCCACAACAACATTTCGGTTTGTGCGGGGCGCATGCAAACAAATCCCCAAATGCACGTGTCCTTGCGTCCTCCGCAGTGGCCATTCGATATTTTGCGGCCGAAGCGGGAACCAGGCCAAGGGACCACCGAGGCGGGGATGCCGATTGGGGAAATCAGAGTTTTTAACGCAAGGCTAATGGATGTTCTGTGTCGTGGGCTGCAGGTGAGATGTGTGTTGACAAATCGTCCGCAATTTGGGCTTTCCCGGACGCAACGCAACGGGCCTCATTAATATTTGATCCGTAGCTGGTCAGCAAATGTAATAACTGCGGCTTAGGCAATCAGTGGGGGGCACAAATCAGCGTTGACAGAGGGAAGGCGGGGTTTGATTTGAATGATGGGCGGTGGGTAGGCCGGAAGGGTGCTATTTTGGTGATGGGTGGTGACGTGGAGTGAAAGGTGCTAGGTGCGGGTTTCAAAGGTCAGTGGGTGGTTGGGTAATCGAGCGTCCATCTCAGCTGGCAACTCTCCTTGACATTTTGTGCCTCAGGCAGTCCTCTAGATGTCTGCCTCAGCCTGCTTCAATTGCAGTGAGTCCCTGCCTCAGCCAGTCTCTGCATCAGCAAGTCTCTGCCTAAACCAGTCTCTGTCTAAGGGAAAGGACACAAGCGCTCTGGCCCCAAAAGTCTTTAACCCCAATCCCGACTTACAACGCGATATGAGAAGACCAGGCCTTCAGTAGTGTAAGCAGCTCGAAAGGGGCCTTAATCAGTCGGCCACGTAAAAATTAGAAGCTGGTCCAACGCGGAGAGTCCAAGAGAGTCATCTTGGTTGAGTCACTGGTCCACTCCGGACTGCAGTTGAAGAAGAAGAGGAAGAAAGAGGTCGTCACTGTCTGACATAAAAACCGTGCCGTTACGTCGTGACAAAACGAAGGCACCGTGACACTTCCTCATCACGACCGGCGACTGACTCAACTCTTTAACTCATCGCTCATCAAAACCATATTTTTCATGCAGGAACTTGATTTAATTTACGGACCAATTACACAAGCTGTGCATCAAAACCGTTCGAAATGTATCTGAAGTTCAAATTTATTTTCTCTCGGATTTCTCCTCTTTTTTCGGTTTCCGGACACCCACCACGTCTGCTGCTCGTTATTGACTCACACGGATTCACTTACAAGCCACCCCTCGTGCCCCATCACCGCCACCCCGCGTAAAATATTTATGAAATGAAAAACCCGAAATCAGAGCTTGCAGCTTGCAGCCTGACCAGAGTGTCCACCAATACCGACGGACCCCGAACACTGGATTCACAGTGCAAATGAATTTAAGCGAAATAAGTCGCGAATGCTTGTCCAGATACTGGTACAGTCGTGGTGTTAACTACGCGGACGCGGGGCTGTGGTTAATTGAATCTACACGATTGTCCCGGCACCACTCGCTGGCTGGTGATGGAAACGGTCGTGTGTCCTGCAGCGACTGCAGCGGCCGCTGCTACCGATGCCGGGCTGGTTATTAGGTTGTGTTCACAGCACTGGCTCGTGATTCGCGGGCTGTGTGCCTTTGAGGGGCATGATGGTTTTATTGATTTTTTATCAAATTATTTTATTGACCGAAAGGATTTATACTTTTGTTGGAGGATAAACAATTCGATTGTGGATTGAATGCTGTTATCGTTGTTGGCTGGGTGTTTTTTCTGTTTTTTGAGGATGATTGGGATGTTTTGATGGGTTTACAGGAACCCCATTCCCTAGGAGTTGGACAACTGACCCTAGGTGGGGATTAAAATGCTGTTGCCCGAAATAAGTCAAGAGGCTTCAACTTTTTGAAGCACTTCAGTCGAAATTTCATTCGAAATCGTTGTGGACTTGATGGGTTTTTCAGAATAAAGTCAATGGGTCCCAACTTTTTCGACCACTTGAGTTCGCATTCTCGCTGAATTACCATTGTTGGGCTGCCCACTTCGTTGAACGACCCATCCAGTGACCGTCATCCTGTCAAGGAGGACAACTTTTTGATCAGAAGAATCGACATTGGACCAAAGACTACACACAACCTTGAGGGAAGCCATGAAGAATCATCTCTAGATGTGACAAGAAGACTTGGCGTGACAAGAAGACTCGGTGCCACAAGAAGACTTGGCAGGACAAGAAGACTTAGCGTCAATGGTCCACAGTCGTTGTAAATGCTTCTTTGTTGTCCATTACTTGACTCTTAAGGGGAAGTCCTTTCATAATTGTTTGCATTTTCTCCTTTAAGTGGAATAGGAAACCTCAAAGTCCTCTCCAGTGATGGCGACAAATCCTTCGATTCTCTTCAGGATAACGTTGTTCATGTGGAACAATGCGAAACAATGTGAAGGAATATGGAACAATATGGAAAAATATGGAACAATGTGGAATAATATGAAACTACGTGGAACAATGTGAAACGACGTGGAACAATTTTGACCAGTGTGAAACAATGTGGAACGATATGGAACAATACGGAACATTGTATTGTAGAACCATTTGGAACAATGTATAACAAAGTGGAACGATGTGGAATAATGTATAACAATCTGGTGGAACGATGTGGAGCACTGCGGAGCAATGTGGAACAATGTCGAAAGATGCGCAACAATGTGGAACAATGTGGAACAACCTGGGAGAATGTGAAACAATGTAAGGCGATGAGGAACGATGTAAAACGACGTGGCACAATGTAGACCAGTGTGAAGCAATGAGGAACGATATGGAACAATACGGAACAGTGTATTATAGAACAACTTGGAACAATGTGGAACAATGTCGAACAATGTGGAATGATATTGAACGGATTTTGCACCAACAGCAATTTCCTTTACATTCTCCCGTGGAATTTCGAACGGAAATCGTGAGCACCCTCGAGTTCATTATAAACTATGGCTCCCCCCACCACCAGCAACCCCCCTCCCTTGCATCGCAGTCAATAATAGACTCACGCTACACGAATGTTTACTTCTCCGAAGCTACTAATTGCATTATGAACTTTTGCACGAGGACCCGTCTGCGTCTCCACATGAAACCGCCGGGTCTCTCCCCCTCCCCGCACATGCATCTGTGGACGGGGCGGGTGTGGCATGTCATGTATCTCAAAGCTCGCATGCATTTCGCTCGAATTGAATCGCAGTCAAAGGCTCATAAAGTTTTGGTTTCACCCAATTAACAATGCTAATTAGTGCCCCTGCGCCGGTGTGCGGGTGTGCGTCGAAGACATGGCACATTCCTTTGAGGTTATGACACTCGCTCTCAAGGCGGGGGTGTGCGCTGTGCGGCTGAGTGTAGGTGAATGGGAGCAAATGTAGCGAGCACAAACCGAACCGTGCTTAAGGTTTTTGGAAATTAATTTCGAGTGGCGGAAGGAAGGAGCAGGGGGACGGGCGCCTGTGCGGTTGTATAAGACAAAGGGGAGGTGGGTCTTGTGGAGCGGGCATGTCTCTGCATTTGGCAAATCCTGGTAATCTGTTCATTAGCTTGTGTAATCCTCCGTTGGGCTGCAACGGTGTTTGCTGTTGCGTCATAACCAGGAAAGGGGGAGGGGAGGGTTTGGAGGTGCATGGTTCGTGTTTGATTCCATCGAAACGAGGGGATGACGCACAAGTGCGAGGGAATTGATTGTGACCACAATCGGTGGTAGAACCACTAGAAGAGCTTAACCAACAGCAACTGATCGATAACAGCAAACACGTGGTTAAGTCCTTTTGAAAGATGCCGATAGAGGCTGTCGGGGAGATAGGACGACTGAGACGAGGACTGGCTGAGGCAGGGACTGGCTGAGGCCGGGGTTGGCTGAGGCAGAGACCGGCTGAGGCAGGGACTGGCTTAAGCAGAGACTGGCTGAGGCAGAGACTGACTGAGGCAGAGACTTGCTGAGGCGTAGGACTGGGACGAGGAAAGTCTTGGAGAAGGACGACATGCTTCTTCAGCGATTTGGCACGAGTTAGTGGATGTGGGAGGTGTCCTATTGTCTTGTTGTGTCTGTGGAGGATATCTTGTTATCCTGGTGTCTGTGGGAAGTGTCTTGTTGTCTTGTTGCGCCTGAGAGACGTCCTTCCTTTTCAAATTCCCCACAATTCTCCCAAGACTTCATTCCAATTTCGCGTAAATCCACACCACAGAGTCTTCCCTACAACCGATCTGCTCCCACACCCATTCGCCCCCATTCTTACCTTCATCGTTTGCTAAAGCAAATCACCCTCCACCCCACGCCTTCGCCAAAACAAATCTGACAGTAATCCATATCGCCTCCGATCACATGTCCAACAATCAGGGGGATTAGCTGATTCCCGTAATTGGCCATGTTGTCACAGATTGCTGTGCGGCTTAACATTGAATTCGTCGAATCGAAACTCGTATTCCACGACTCGACCCCGACCATGACGGAGGCGAATATTCAAATTGGCAGGTTGGCTGCTGATGTAAGAGCTCATTAACTGAGGCCGGAACCGGTTGGCGGGGTCGGGTGTCCCTCTGGTCGAAGTGAATCAATCACTTCGTGAAGATTCACTTGACAGTCAGTTCAGTGGGTTTTATTTATTCTAATGACAGTGTTTTCGTGGACGTCTTCGGGGGGATTCCCAGCGCGCTCACAGCTTTACTTAGAACGGGGAAATGATTTTGACTTTAAATTTATGACTTTTTATCAGAGCGGAATTGGCATTCGTTTTGATGATGTTTTTGGGATGTTCTTCGAAAGAGTGACGAAGGAATTTTAAACGACATTTCAAAGCTGTCATAGTTGTCAGATGGTCTGGTTTTGGAAATTTTGAAGAAGAACTAGTTCAAGTTGGCGACGAAAACAAGAGTTGACTCATGGCGAGTAGATCAAAACTGGTTCAGGATTTAGACGCCGGAGTCTGGCATACTTCTTCTGGAAAGATAGTGGACTCTATACACACTTTTCGAGTTTCGATGAATTTCGACGAAAAACAATGAAATTCTTCAGTTTTTCCACAGAAAAATACGTCAAGTCCATGTCAAAATATTTCCCACACACGTTCAGTATCATTTTCCTTCGAATTCCCCTAGACAAATGATGAAAATCACTTCATTCCATCTGCCACCCCAACCAAGCATTGCCAGACATGCAACAATTCTTCCATTTTCAACGATTTCAATGACTGCCCCTCTGACGTCATGAAAAACGAAACATTCACTTTTCTCGCATTTCCAAGGATTTCCAGTGAATCCTTCGATTGAATTCCCTTCAATCACCATTTTCACACTCAGCCCCATGAATTCTAGTCAAAATTCCAGTTGAAATACGCAGAAATTCGAGTTTTGAAAAAATGACACGTTTCACACGAAAAAATGCAGTGAACTCATAACACAACCGGGTCGCATTTTTTCGCCGAAAATGAACGAAGCTTTGTCGAGTACGATTTGAGGATAGCAGAGTTTTGTGAAACGATTTTCTCGGGATCTAGGAGGAGTTAAAGGATGTGGAATACCAGAATGGAAAGGAAATTGAATGTAGAAGCGGAATAAGGTACAGTTTTGTAACGGGAGTGCTGTGGTTGGTTGTTGCGAGACAAAGTTGAGGGGATCATACGTTTTCGCATGAAATGTATGATTTTAGGGTTTTCTAAAACAAATATCTCGGAAATAAGGACGAACTGAAGGACATGGGATATCGAAATGGAAAGGAAATTAGCTGGAGGAGCGGAACAAGCTGAGATTTTGTAACGGGGATGAGGTTAATGGTGATTTGGAAGCAAAGTTTGCGAGGTTCGACTTTTTTTGCATGAAATGCACGATCTTGGAGAACATGCGGTCTTCTGAAACGATTTTTTCAGGAAATAGGACGAATCGGAGAATGTGGGATATCAGAATGGAAAAGAAATTGAATTCAGAAGGGGATTTAAGCAAGATTTTGTAACAGGAGTGCTGTGGTTAGATATTTGGAAGCAAAGTTTGCGGGGTTCGACTTTGCCGCATGAAATGCATGATCTTGGTTTTCTGAAACGATTTTCTCGGGAATTATGACGAGCTTAGAGTTGAGGGATATCGGAATGAATAGGGAATTGAGTGGAGAAGCGTAATTGGGTAAGATTTTATAAAGGGAGTGATTTGGTTGGTTATTGGGAGGCAAAATTTCTGGGGTTTGACTTCTTCGATCTTGGACGACGTGGGGTTTTCTGAAAAAAATTTGCTCGGAATATAGGACGAGTTTAAGGTTGAGTGATATCAGAACGAAGAGGGAATTTGTTGGAGAAGCGTACTAGGATGCGACTTTATAAGGGGCGTGGCTTGGTAGATTAGTTAAATGCGAAGTTCGTGAGGTCCTACTTTCTCACATGAAATTGAGGAATCCGAGAGAATTGGTGGACTATTTTTGTCACAAATTGACTGGAAACTGTTGCAGAAGTATCTGTCATTGTTCGACAAACAAGAGTATGAAGTGGAAAATGTATGAATGGGCGTTTGAATTTGTTTATTTCGATCACTTGCTACGGCCCATTCGGGTCTTCGGAAGAAGTGATGTGTTGAGAGACAATTTTTTTGGGAATTAGGACGAAGTTTAGGCGTGAGTTGTCAGAATTTCGTTTTCGACGATGGCCCACATCCTTGTCCAATTCCTGATTGAACCATACCCCTCAGTCTGCATCGAAGAACGCCAAGAGTTTCTTCCACCACTCTGCGTCTAAACAAGGAACATTAAACAAATTTAACTGGTTCTTCTCGAGGCCATAAATCATTCGTGACTTATTTTCGTAGTCAACAGATGCCAGATAACTACATCTCAAGAATGTAAATTTGCATAATCAGCCGCTAGTCCACTTCTTCTTTCGAAATCACTGCAGTTGGACTGTAAATAGAGCATACGGTCGGTCTGGTCATTAATTTTTTGAAGGCAAGCAACACACGATGAATTGGAAAAGAACTTGTGATGGTAAGTGCGCATAATTCGCTCCTTCTTTCGCGACGAGTCAAGTCATGTCCAAGCTCAGCGGGGGTACTTGGTGCGAAGCAGTCTGTGGTGGCCCTCTTTCGTTGCTCTCAAAAGGCCTTTCATCGCTGTTTCAAAAAAAATGCCTTTCATCGTTGCGCCCCGCTTGGGGAAGGACAGGGTGTGTGATCGAGGAAGTTTAGAAGGAAATGCAAGAGAGTGTCACAAGGTTGGTCATTTGTACCTATTCTTTTAAGATCATTGGTGAATACACTTTCAGCTGGATTCCTCAGGCTCAGTGGGTCATCAACTGCTGCTTATCTCAAATTATGCGCCAAACAGAGAGAGGTTCCCAAATATGGCCCAACAGGAAGGACAGGTTGTTGTGTAATCGAGGAATTTCACAGGGAGTGCCAGAGGGTTGTTTATTTGTGCCCATTCTTTTAACGGCAGAGGAGAATACGCTTTCAGCTGGATTCCTCGCTGCTCAGGACCACTTTCTGATTTTTAATAGTGTCCCCAAGTGGACCATCAACTGCTGCGCCAAACAGAGACAAGTGCCCAAATATGGCGCAACAGGGAGGACAGGGTGTTGTGTGATCGAGGAAGTTCACGAGGGAGTGCCACAAGATTGGGTATTTGTACCCATTCTCTTAAGGTCACCCAGATGACGGTTAAGATGCTTTGCTCAGAATCACTTCCCCTTGCGTGACATGGTTTCCCTTTAATCCCGTGTAACTCCTTCTCCCTATACCCTGTTGACTTCTTTAGCGAGTGGCCTTGTCCACCCGCACCTTCAGAGCTCAGTTGGGACGATACACATTTGCATTCACACCTCGTCTTGGAACCAACTCCCAGGGAATCATATTTCTCCTCGAAGTTGGCTGTCGCTCCATGCCTAGCCCTACTCCCACCTCGATCTCCAGTCCGTCTCCGTTGCAGTTTATGGCTTCCGAACGTGCTCCCGCTAAATACAGGCTCTTCTCCTATTCACCGCGATCCTCTTGGGCATTCAGAGCCGTCCTCATGACCGCCGTAAAACTAGCCAATTTGCAGTCATTCCCATTCCGGGCCCACTCCACCTCGTTCAGTATTCCAAGCGCGATCACAAAACAACCATTCAACTGTCTCCGCCCAAACAATCCATCAACTGTCGGTCAATTGTTGCGTCAACAAGGGTACTCCGATCCAGACAAACGTTCGCCGTGAATCATCGGTCCAGCTCTGGGCATCGGCTCCGAGAGATCTCCATTCAGCGTAAATTCACGATCGGATCGCTAATCACTCCCTCACGTGAACCAAAGCCCACAAGAGTTAAGCTGGCCTCAAACGTAAACACAATTGCCTTTTGGACACGAAAATAGCAGCCCCGTCAAACCCGTTTCGTCTAAAGCCAACCACTCATCCGCAACATGTTGACAATCGCGCTCGCCCGCCGCCACCTCGTTCTGCAGTCCATGACGCGTAGCCCGCGGCACCCACTTAAGTCCAATCGGCGGCCACAATCGCGACAGTCGTCAGTGAACCCTCGAAGCGTGCGGAGTACTCGATCGGTCTTGAATTTTCGTGTTTCGTTTCTTTTCTGTTGCGTTTTGTGAGAATACCGTTGTGAAACCATGGCTTTCCATCGTGAGGCCCTACTCTTTGTAATTGGCTGCGTGGCCCTCGGCAGCGCCCTGAAGCTGCAGGAGAGATTCGCTTGGAAGCAGTTGGCGTTCGATTGGCCATCACCAGAGGCCGAACAAGAGGCGATACAAACCGGTCGATACATCCCCGAGAACAATCTACCGCTCGGCGTCGAGAAGTGGCAAAACAAACTCTTCATCACCGTCCCAAGGTAACTTGCATTGTCATTCAAAACATACGTTTAACCTTTTGGTGAGCGGCTTGCGTCTTTCGTTCTCGACCAGTGAACGGTTCGGACTGTGTGTGACTTCCCAGTGAGATTAACGAACACCAGAGGCTGCCCACTGAGTATGTGGACGTCTCAATTTGCATATCTAGATACATTAGAATTCTGAAAATCTGAATTTCTTCAGAACAAGTTTGCGCACATTTTACGGAACTTTCGGACAAATTAGCATCAACTGGTTGCTGACTCACGCGGTGCGGTGCGGGATGCGATACGTACTCGAAGCGCGGTTATTCAATTGGCCTGGATTTGGTCGGAGTTTAATGGAGTGGAAAGTTACGAATTGATTGGTCGTTAATTTGTTGATTAGAATCTAGGTTGCGCCATTTTTTTTGGTTGGCTCCTCTCTCTCTCTGGTTGGCGCATAAATTGAGATCGGCAGCGGTTGATGGGGGAATGGGGACATGATCAAAAGTCAGAAAGTGGTTCTGAGCAATGCATCTTCACCATCATCTGGGTGACCTTAAAAGAATGGGTACAAATGCCCAGCCTTGTGGCACTCCCTTGTGAACTTTCTCGATCACAACAACACCCTGTCCTCCTTGTTG
The DNA here is from genome assembly GCA_930367185.1 of Myathropa florea. Taxonomy (NCBI): domain Eukaryota; kingdom Metazoa; phylum Arthropoda; class Insecta; order Diptera; family Syrphidae; genus Myathropa; species Myathropa florea. The sequence goes on along the minus strand of OV884005.1, from coordinate 8,211,406 downwards.
TGCCGTTTTTGACTCCTCTCTCTGTTTGGCGCATAAATTGAGATCAGCAGCAGTTGATGGCCCACTTGGGGACTTGATCAAAAGTCAGAAAGTGGTCCTGAGCAGCGAGGAATCGTATACACCACTGGCCTTAAAAGAATGGGTACAAATATCCAACCTTGTGGCACTCCCTTGCATTTCCTTGTAAACTTCCTTGAACCCACACCCTGTCCTTCCTGTTGGCCCATTTTTTGGCTTCTCTCTCTGTTTGACGCATAAATTGAGATCAGCAGTAAGAATGGGTGCAAATACCCAACCTTGTGGCACTCCTTTGCACTCCCTTATGAACTTCCTCGATCACACAACACCCTGTCCTACCTGTTGTGCCATTTTTTGACTCCTGAGGTCCTGAGCAGCGAGGAATCCAACTGAAAGCGTATTCACCAATGACCTTAAAAGAATGGGTACAACTACCCAACCTTGTGGCACTCCCTCGCACTCCCTTATGAACTTCCTCGATCACACAACACCCTGTCCATCCCCCAAGCGGGGGGCGCAACAAACTTTTCAATCTAATCTTTGCACTCGAATGGGTCCTTAAAACTTTCATATCGCATCATAAGAAACCGGATCCCCCTGTGCACGATTTCGTATCAATTCCGTGCGCCCGCCCCTGTCACGAGAGTTAAAAAGCGAAACTCGCAACCTATCCACTTTGCGAATACTTGCCGTTTGAGATATCCGAGACAGCTAGATACTTAATCAGGGAATAGACATAAAAAACGAGAAGGGAACGAAACTTTTACATCGTCGTCAGCGGAAACCTCCTCTGCCCATTTTGTGAATCCTTTTCTTTCTTTTTTTTTTGCGAGGAAACTTTTTTTGTGTTCGGGTGTTTTTCTTCTTCGGAAGTTGTTGTCCTTTGTTGCAGCCGCCAACGACGACGATGAGGACGACCAGGAGGAGGAGAACGAGGAGGAGGAGGCCGGCCAGGAGGAGGAGGATGAGCATAACGAAGTGATGCCCAAAGACAATGTTCGCATGCACATTGTGCGGGGCGAGAGCTAATTCCGTGAAGGCAACCATGCGGAAGTTGAAACAATGAAACAACGGCGAACGAGGAATGCACCAGAAACTTGCTGAACAAATCCGCAGTGGATCTGTCTTTTGGTTTCGAAGTCGACGATGGTTTTGTAAGTTTATTCGTTTCTTTTGGTCGCTTTTTTGAGTCAACGGCCCACATTTGCTGCCGAGGAATGAGATTCGTGTGATAACAGAGGAAATCTTTGGGATTTTTTGGATGCTGACAGGGGAAGCTGGTTCGGGTCGGTCGCTTTGATTTAGTCGTCGCTCCATTGGGTGTCTTTGGGGCCAGAGAATGTCTCTATCATGACTTCGTTTTCCACTGTTTGCTGGAACCCCAACCTCAAATCCACGATGGCTCTGGCTTGGGTGATTCAGTCAACTAATCACTGTTCATTTGGATGTACGCCTATTCACAGTTCAAGTCTCATGCTTCCTTCGAACCAGGAAGTCGAAGGGAGTTCGCTGCAGTGACAAATCCCAGGCACTCCTCCCATTTCTGTGCCTCATTCCAGCGAAGTCTGTCATCTCAGCCAAAGAAGTCCAGAAATCAAAGGGAATTCCTTCACGAACGCCGGGCAATTCTCGTTTGTCCAACTCCTCTTGTGTCCTGCCACACTCCCAGAGGTGGGCACCACTCTTCTTCGTCGCCTTTGCTAAAGTTTTCCCTTTTCAGGGCTTCCAGGTCTGGCTGGTGTTCAGAACTCTTCCAAAAAACTCTGGTCTTCCCAAGAGGGACCTGGTCGCCTCTGCCCTGAATTCTGGTCTTCCTGAGAGGGACCTGGTCGTCTCTGACCTGAATTCTGGTCTTCCTACGAGGGACCTGGTCGTTTCAACAGTGAATTCTGGTCTTCCCAAGAGGGACCTGGTCATCTCAGCCCTGAATTCTGGTCTTCCTGAGAGGGACCTGGTCGTCTCTGACCTGAATTCTGGTCTTCCTACGAGGGACCTGGTCGTCTCAACAGTGAATTCTGGTCTTCCCAAGATGGACCTGGTCGTCTCTGACCTGAATTCTGGTCTTCCCAAGACGGACCTGGTCGTCTCAGCCCAGAATCCTGGTCTTTCTGAGGAGGAACTGGACGTTTCTTCGCTCCCCCCTGAATTCTGGTCGAGAACTGGTGGGGTCAGCTCTCCAACCCTGAATTCTGGTCGGGAACTGGTCGTCTCTGCTCTCCAGCCCTGAATTAATTCTGGTCGAGAACTGGTCGTCTCCTGCTCTCCAGCCTTGAATTCTGGTCGGGAACTGGTCATCTCTGCTCTCCAGCCCTGAATTCTGGACGGAAACTGCTCGTCTTCAGCTCTCCAGCCCTGAATTCTGCTCGTCTTTGCTCTCCAGCCATGAAATATGGTCTCTCTGGTCGTCTCCTGCTCCGTGTTCACCGAATTGGAGTCATTCCACAAGCGACTCGATGCGCTTCTCCGGCCTGCTTTCGTGCTTCAAAAAGACAATCTAAATCTTGCCCCTCGATGGCTTCAGTGGCACCCCCAAATCCACTCAAACAAAGTCCCCATAACCACATTCAGTTCAGGGCCCTCTCCGGCTCACCTTGTCTCTGCGAAATCACAAAACTGCACAGAGAATCAAAACCAAATCTTTAATCTTCCAACCGACAGAAAAACAAAACCGTCAAGGCAAACTGCAGCGCAGCGGAAAACAACATTCTTGCCATCAGCCGGCCTTGTCCACAGCAGCATTTGTCTGCTCGCTAATCACGATTGCAGGCAGGCCTTCTAATTCGAGACATAAACTCGAGTGCTTGCCTCCTTCACCCACTCCACTGGACAGCCTTGGGTCACTGGCTGGCTCACTTTCCCTCTGGCGAAACCCAGGACCCGCTGAGTGACACCTCATCCGTCAAAGATGTCATAACCGCGATCGAGTGCCAAAGTCGCCGTGACCACTCAACCGCTGCCCACCTCTCACCGCTCTCCCCGCTCTCCCCGCTCTCCCCGCAGCGGGCACGCTTCGATAAGTATCTGTGCTGCCTGCGAACTGCAATGTGGCCAAAAGTAATTGCTCACTTTGTTTGCACTTCCACTCCCTCCGGGCCGGTGATTTATTGATACCGACGCGGGGCTCTTCGTCTCTGGCAAGAGTTCCGAAGCCGTTGAGTGATGTTCAGACGTTGGCTGGTTCATTAAAACTTTGCGAACATTGTAATCGACGATTTGCATTCGAATTCAATGCGAGGGCACGGAGTGAATTGAGAAGTTTCCCTGAATGACTTCTGCGAGACTTCGATTCGTGGTCGCAATTACTGCTGCAGGCAGGGACCACTCGTTCTTTGAGACAAGAAAAATTGCTCTCCCCCTCCTGGGTGCAGGGTGCTTCGTAGATCCGTGGCTCAAGTTTCTTGAAAAACCCCTTCACACAGTTGACAGTTCACCATAATCTAAAATGTCTGAACTCACCACAATCCTTTAACTCACCATAACCCTTTTACTCACCACAGCGCTTTAAATCACCACAACCCTTTAACTCCCCAACAACCCTTTAACTCACCACAACCCTTTAACTCACCACAACTCTTTAACTCACCACAACCCTTTAACTCACCACAACTCTTTAAGTCACCACAACCCTTTAACTCACCACAAGCCTTTAACTCGCCACAATCTTTTAACTCGCCACAACCCTTTAACTCACCAAAACCCTTTAACTCACCATAATCCTTTAACTCACCACAGCCCTTTAACTCACCACAACCCTTTAACTCACCACAACCCTCGAACTCACCACGAATTTCCTTCAATTTCAGGTGGAGAGCTGGAGTCGCAGCCACACTCAACTACATTGACCTAGAATCCACCGAGGAGCCAGCGAAACTGCGTCCATACCCCAGCTGGGAAGCCAGCCAGCTGCCAATTGACGTCTCTCCCGTCGACGCCAACAAGAAATCAGGTAAGCCCAAGACTCCATCGCACTGCATCCCCCTCTCCTAACGCCCTTTCTCATTCCAGGAGGACGCTTGGATGCTGACAAAGCCGAACAACTCGGCGACGAGCTGAAGAACAATGCGACTCTGATCTCGGTGTTCCGCATGCAGGTGGACGTCTGCGATCGTCTCTGGGTCTTCGACACTGGCCTCGCGGACATCCTCGGCAACCCAAAGCAGATCACTCCGAGTGCGATCGTTGTCTTCGACCTGAGGACCGATGAGGTGGTGCGGCGATACGCTATTCCCAAGGGACAAGTGAAGGAGGACACATTCTTCGCCAACATCGTGAGTCCCCCACTCATTCCCGAGCCAGTCAACCACCCTAACCACCCCCTGTTCCCTTTCAGATTGTCGACACCACGGCGGACGACTGTGACAACGCGTACGCGTACGTTCCCGACTTGGGTGGCTACGGAGTGGTCGTCTACTCCCTGCAGCAGGATCGCTCGTGGCGCGTCAAGCACAACTTCTTCCACTTCGACCCCCTGAACGGTGACTTCAACGTCGGTGGCGTGAACTTCCAATGGACCGACGGTGTCTTCGGCATGGCTGTGGGCAGCGTGAAGCCAGACGCCACCCGTGACGTCTACTTCCACGCCCTGGCCAGCACCAAGGAGTTCGTTGTCTCCAACCGCGTGCTTCAGAACGAGTCCCACGTCCTGACCGACGCGGCGTACTACGACTTCAAATTGGTCGGTGACCGCGGTCCAAACGGACAGTCAACGGCCGAGGTCTACGACAAGGAGACCGGAGTGATCTTCTACACCCAAGTGAACAAGGACGCCATCGGCTGCTGGAACACACGAAAGGCGCTCACCGCCGACACCCAGGGTCTGGTGGACTCCGATTCGAATTCGCTCGTCTTCCCCAATGACCTGAAGCTGGACGCGGACGGAAACATCTGGGTGCTCTCCGATCGGATGCCGGTGTTCATCTACAAGCAGCTGGACAACGATGAGATCAACTACCGCGTCCTGACTGGAAAGAACACTGATCTCATCAAGGGAACTCCTTGTCAGGAGTGAATAGGTTAAGTCTTGTGACACTTGTCGTCCGTAGATTCGTAGGCAAAGCAATAAAGTTATTTTTTACGCGGGAGTTTGATCCCCTCAGAGGCGGTCTAATGATGTTTACGTCGCTCCTTGCTGCACGGTCTGGAATGGTCCCTTGAGAGGGGGTCTGAGGACTGGTCAGTCTCTGTAGCGTCCTCTTGTCTGTCTGCAACTTTCCCTTGAGAGGCAGGACAAGGAGTCTCAAGTCTCTGTATCCGGTCTGTGGTCTTCTTCTCCTCCTTCTTCTTCATCTTCGTCTCCGTCTCCTTCTTCTCCGTCTCCTTCTTCTCCGTCTCCTTCTTCTCCGTTTCCTTCTTCTCCGTCTCCTTCTTCTCCGTCTCCTTCTTCTCCGTTTCCTTCTTCTCCGTCTCCTTCTTCTCCATCTCCTTCTTCTCCGTCTCCTTCTTATCCGTCTCCTTCTTCTCCGTTTCCTTCTTCTCCGTCTCCTTCTTCTCCATCTCCTTCTTCTCCATCTCCTTCTTCTCCGTCTCCTTCTTATCCGTCTCCTTCTTCTCCGTTTCCTTCTTCTCCGTCTCCTTCTTCTCCATCTCCTTCTTCTCCGTCTCCTTCTTCTCCGTTTCCTTCTTCTCCGTTTCCTTCTTCTCCGTTTCCTTCTTCTCCGTCTCCTTCTTCTCCGTTTCCGTCTCTGTCTCTGTCTCCGTTTCCGTCACCGTCTCTGTCTCTGGCTCTGGCTCTGGCTCTGGCCCTGGCCCTGGCTCTGGCTCTGGCTCTGGCTCTGGCTTTGGCTCTGGCTCTGGCTCTGGCTCTGGCTCTGGCTCTGGCTCTGACTCTGGCTCTGGCCCTGGCTCTGGCTCTGGCTCTGGCTCTGGCTCTGGCTCTGGCTCTGGCTCTGGCTCTGGCTCTGGCTCTGGCTCTGGCTCTGGCTCTGGCTCTGGCCCTGGCTCTGGCTCTGGCTCTGGCTCTGGCTCTGGCTCTGGCTCTGGCTCTGGCTCTGGCTCTGGCTCTGGCTCTGGCTCTGGCTCTGGCTCTGGCTCTGGCTCTGGCCCTGGCTCTGGCTCTGGCTCTGGCTCTGTCTCTGTCTCTGTTTCGGTCTCCGTCTCCTTCTCCGTCTCCTTCTCCATCTTCTTGTGGCCCGTGGTGGGCCTTTATCTCAACCAGCAAACCCCTCCAGCTTCGATCTTTGCCAGCTGCATCCAATTACGCACGTCAAGTTGATTATGGCCCGTCTCCACTTGGCCGCGCCACCTTAGACGTGGAGGTCCTCTGTTGCTTTGTCCCACTCGTCCAGAGTCGAAGATTCTGTGCTCAGTTTTCCTTTTTCTGTCGCCTATCGCCCACCAGAAGCTGGTACCGGCTTCCTTTCTTTGCATCGTGAAGTCGCAGCTAATGGTTCGTGCGTCTGATTCGTCGCAGCTAATGGTTCGTGCGCCTGAATCGTCTTCCATTCGGTTTGTGTCCGTGCCCGGGTTGAATTTGCACCCCACCAGTGCTTCTCTAAGTGTCCACATGCCATCCACACGAGGTCTACAATCCACACCATCCACCCGTTTGACGTTTCCTCGATTTTGTTGTGTTGTGCTCAGCCACCCACTGGATACAGAAAATCAGTTTACAGCTCTCCGCGAAAATTAAGAAAATCAACAGATCCGAGGACACCAGAAACTTCCCGAATGTCGTCGTATTCGTTCCAGGGCAAGTCCCGAGTCTGGGTGCCCCGAGATGAGGAGGAGAACCGTGCGATATTCTCCGCAATGCGGCAGGTAATTCCCTCAATTTTTTCCTGAACCTGTGACTGTGTCTGGAATCCTCTGTGCCTCTAGGAAACTGGAATCACCATGCCCGAGGAGTTCAAGCCCGTGTATCTGGAGAACGAGGAGTACGAAGTGGAGAAGTGGAGTGCCAAGCAGTTGATCAAGTTGCTCCGTCTGTACGGCTCCCATCGGTGCCTGTGGGACCACAAGGACCCGTACAACAAGAACCGAAAGATGCGCAAGGCCGCGATGATTGACATCACGGCTGCCATGGGGGATGAGGTGACAATGGAGCAGGTCATCCAGAAGATCAACGTCATCCGGTCCACGTATCGGTACGAGAAGCGGCGGATCAAGCAGCGCATTCGAAAGGGCGTCGGTGCCAAGACCAAGTTGAAGTGGTTCGCGTTGGCCGACTCGTTCCTGAGGAACATTCCGAGGGCGGACAAGTTCAAGAAGACAGACGTACGCATACCCCATCGGGGCTGAACCGATTTTTCACTGAATTTTGTTGCTTGCAGGCTCCGGCTGACTCGGATTCCGATCTCGAGGACACGGTTGTGTTCACGATTGACCCGGAGATCCTGATCCCCCTGGAGGAGGACAACTCGGGGAACCAGAACTGCATCTCGATCGGGGATGCGGTGCAGCCGCAGGTCGAGGCCGACCCCAGCATCAAGGACATCAACGAGCAGATGGACGAGATCCATCAGATGCTCGAGAACACCAACGAGGAGGAGGAGGCAGAGGCGGCATCCCCAGAGCAGTGGAACTGGAGGTCGAAGCAGTCGATCAAGTTCCTCAGCGTCTACAAGAAGCACAGGTGCCTGTGGGACAGCGACGATGCGACGTACAAAGACCGCGACCTGAGGGGCAAGGCCATTCAGCAGATAACCAAGGAGATGGGCGGCGACTTGTCCGAGAAGCAAGTGGTCAAGAAGATAAACGTTCTCCGGTCCACCTACAGAACAGAGCGGAGGAAGATTGCCGAGGGCTTGGCCAGGGGAAGCAACCACCAGAGCAGGCTAAAGTGGTACCCCCTGGCGGACAGTTTCCTCAAGCCCTTCTTCAAGATGGCGCCACTGGACGCAGCAGAAGCAAAAGACACAGAGGCAGAGCCACGGGATGAGGATGTGGTTTCGGACACCGAGCCCATGAACGACAACCAGAGCTTCTCTGAGTCCGACGAGGAGCCAATTGCCAAGCTCACCCACGAGCCCACAGCAGAGATAAAGAAGGAGTCACTGAGCGAGGACGAGAGCCCAGTTGGCACGATCTCCTCCACGAGAATCCTGAAGATTCGCATCAAGCCGATCAAGCGGCCATGGATGCAGACGGAGTCGCTCCAATTCATCGAGCTCCTTCGCATCCACGGCTGCCTGTGGGACAAGCAACACCCGCTGTACAAGAAGCCCCCAAAGTGCGTGCTCGCCGTGCAGGACATCGCCCACAAGATGGACATGTCCGAGCAGAGGATCCGGAAGAAACTGAAGATCCTCCTCAAGACCTACCGCGCCGAGCGAAAGAAGATCGAGCTGCTCCACGACAAGGGGCTCGCGTACACCAGCGAGCTGATCTGGTTCCCAAAAGCCGACGAGTTCCTCATTCGCCGGGAGGAGCCAGTCCATTCCATGCCGCCGATGAATTTCGTGGATCCCGACCTGATGTCCCCGGCTCCGTCTCTGTTCCACGACTCCCATGATGACAAGAAAATCAAGCAGGAGGCTCCGGACTCTCCGGACCACTTTGCCGATGCCGATGACTCGCCACCACGTCCTCCGTCGCCTCCTCCACTGCCCCCGCCGTTGCCACCACCACCAGATCCTCCGACGGATGCCTTGCCCATTCCCGCACCAACTCCGGCGGGTCTGGAGAGCCAGGCAGTCTCTGTTATCCAGAACGGCACTCTGGTGCCGGCCATCAAGACGGAGGAACCACCAGACGAAGAGTTTCCCAAGCCGGAGTCGGACGAGCCGCCCACCAAGCTCGTGTGGAACGGCCTGGAGGACGACCTCCTCGAGGGCAAGTGGAGTCTCAAGCACTCGGTGAAGTTTCTCCGGCTCTACGGCGCCCACCGTTGCCTCTGGGACCTGAACGACCCGGACTACCGCAGCCGAGAGCTGCGCAACGCCGCCATGGAGGACATAGCCGCGGCCATGGGACACGGCCTCGACCTGGAGTACGTCTCGAAGAAGATCAAGATTTTCCGCATCACCTACATGCAGCACCGCAAGCGAATGCTGGAGGCCCTCAAGAACGGCCAGGAGCCCGAGATCCAACTGCGCTGGTTCCCCCTGGCGGACAGCTTCCTCCGCCCGCACATCGGACTCCGGTCGATCAAGCCCGGCGAGCCGGAGATGCCGCAGTTCGACTTTCACTACGTCTACGCGAACCTGAATCTCATCGATCCGGCACTGCTCAACGACTTCGAGGGCAAGGGCACGCAGAACTCCATTCAACTGGGCGCACAAAAGCGCAAGCACATGGACAGGCAGTCGATCTCGGACGACGATGCGTTCGCCGATGAGTTCTTCAAGAACGAGGGGGAGGAGTATAAGTTTTAGAATTTAAATAAAGTGTTGTCCGGCAGATGTGCGACGCGATGGAAGGCTGAGAGGCTGCATCGCACGCGCATGTGTTGCTCTTGATGTGATTAATGTAAGAGGGAGTTTCATTGGGTTTGGGAGGGAGTTGAATCTGGAACTTGGCCCAGCAGTTTCCTGGCTGCTCGGTGAAGATGTTGCGTGGGTTTTGTGGTTCAACGAAGGATCTGGACGGCTTCGAGTTTGACGGTGGGGCTTGTAGAGGCTTGTAGATGGTCCACTGCGCTGTTGCCTCAGTGAGGGGGCTCTGGAGGCAGTTTTTAGTCTTCACATGAGTTCCACAAGCGGACTTTATGTGGAAGCCTCATGAATCCTTCGGCTGCACGTGTGGGCTTTGGGTAACCATCGCCTCGTTCGGGAATCTTTGAAATGGAAGCACATTCCCGGAGTTTCCGCCCAGCAGCTCTGAATTAGAGTCCCTTCCGAAGACGTCTCAGTTCAGCTTTGCTCCTTCGCGAATTATTTAGTGGATATTGGATTTGTGCTCATGTCGAGAGAGGGAAGAGGATGTTCTTGCAGAAGATTGGACAGTTGAGAGAGGGAACTGCCCTGGATTTCCCTGCTCTTGCAGAAGCACAGCTGAGTGAGGGGACATCCAGAGCAGTTCCCTGTAGTTCCCTGGATCTCCCCCCACTCATTGGAGCACTCATCTGCTGTCGGGCTACGAGGGGAAGTCGTACGATTGACGCCTTTTTTGCGGTCGATCTGTGCTCACGAGAGAGAGGAAAGAAGGTGCTCTTGCAGAAACGCCACTGAGTAAGGGGAGATCCAGAGCAGTTCCCTGTAGTTCTCTGGGTCCAGGGCAATTCGCTGTATTTCCCTGGACCTCGCCCCACTCAGTGGCGCTTCTGTGAGAGCAGGGAGATCCAGAGAACTACAGGGAACTGCCTTAGATCTCCCCTCACTCAATGGCGCTCCCCTCGCTCTTGTGATCACAAATCGACCGCGAAAAAAAACACCAATCGCACGACTTCCCCTCGTACCCCGACAGCAGATGAGTGCATCGAGTGTGTGAAAAGTACAAAGCGAGCGATCAGCAAACCAGTGAGACTCCAATCGCGGCAATCGGATACTCCCCGGGTACTGCTAGGCGACACACATCTTTGGCTTCGCGCACGCACGCTGCGATCGTCGTTTGTCCGGTTTGTTGGCTGCGCTTCCAAGTCCAAGTTCAAGTGACCGCATTCACTGTTTGTCGTGAACTGGTACTTCGGTTGGCTCCTTATTGGGCGGCTGGTCTGTCATGGAGGCGGTTCTTGAACGGAGGCTTGCGTGTAACTTAGATTTTCGTGAACATGCCACGGGGAGAGATGGACTTGAATGAGGACTTGAGATGGAACAAGAAGTTGTGACTTATTGGTGCTCCGTCCGGGGGAATCTTCGCCTCTGAACCAGTGGCACAACGCTACAGAGGACGTGCACGTCTAAGTTGGTGCACCCAAGTGGAGAGTTACCTCAACCAACTTGGCTGGCGTTAATAGACCCAACTGTTGGTCTCAGTGAGCCGCGACCCAGCCGCAAGGGCACCCTACCTACCTACCAACCAACTTAGCGAGCGCAGTTGGAGGCAGCTGGCTAAAGATCGTCAGCTGGAGAGGCTTGTTGGTTGAGGTCTAGGTCCACCACGGTCTGTAGCTCCATAAGAAGAAGAAGAAGAACTTGTTGGTGCGGCACGAACGTGGGCTTGAGGCTTGAAAGGGCTTTCTGTTGGAGTTGAAGGATGTGTCCAGGAATTGTTTTGTTCGCTGCACGGACTCTAAGTGGCATCAGCCGCAGGCTCTAGGTGGCCTCAGGCACGGGTCCTAAGTGGCATCAGGCACGGGCTCTAGGTGGCCTCAGACACGGGTCCAAAGTGGCATCAGGCACGGGCTCTAAGTGGCATCAGGCGCGGGCTCCACTCCCTGGCAGTAGCGCTTCGGAGGATGCTCAGGACAGAGGTGGCACACACAAGAGCTGTCAACTAATTCGACGTGCAACACCAGAGGCTTGCTGGTTGAGTCACAATGTTGCCACAGACCGCGGCTTCTCCTGAGAAGAGGAAAGGAAAGGCGTAGCACTGATTGGAGACCAGAAGAGATGCTCGTGAGGATGAGGAGATATTGAATTCCTTAGTCAATGTGCCCAAGTGGAATGTTCCATTTCCACTCACGGCTTCATCTCCTCATCCGTTCTCTGTCCCTTCAGTCTTCCCAAACTTCCCGATACAAAAAGTAGTCCTCCAAGAATCTAAAACACGTCAAATCCTCAATGAATTTCCTATCACCACTCCATCAAGTCACAGCAGCCAGTGGCCATGCATTAAGGCGCCCGCAACGTCATCCTGTTCTTTTGTTTTGTTTTCCTCCAGCTGCAGCTGTGAAGTGCTTCCCCCGAGGAACACTCCTCCCATGAGTGTATTTCCCTGTTCGCCGGCGGTTGTGGCTGACAAACGAGATCCAACGGAAGAGATGGACACGAAGGTGTGATCGGCAGGGAAACACCCCGCTGCACCCACATCTCGTGCTGCATCGTGCCGATGAGGTGCTTCAACTTTCCAGTCAGACGCGCAGCCGCAGAGGAGAACACAGAAGATGCTCCGCGAAACGGCTTGACTCGAGATCTCCTCACTTAACACTTCGGAAGACTTGTTCTGATTCTGCTTGTGTGCGTGTGTGGCTGCCGGGGAGGGGAAGTGTTGCCAAGCAACTCACTCGTTGAGTGACGATAAACGCTCATTGAGTGGGGAGCACTGAATGTGGTCGAAGGTTGACTCAACGTGACGATGAAATTGATGAGTGATGACGAATTCATTGGAACTCATTTACGAGGTGAGTTCTGACAAATTGCAGCCTAGACCTGAGATGGAGAGAAACTCTGAGCAACAATTTTTGGCTTGATTCTTGAGCTGAAGCTGTTTACTGTCTCTAATCCGGAGCTCTTCTTCTTCTTCCTTCTTTGTCAGCGATGCAGTCCCAGGGTACCTGAGCTTCAACAAAACAGCCTCCAGACAGCCTCTCAAGCCAGGCTCCAGAGTCAGGCTCCACAGTCAGCCTCCCGAGCCAGCCTGTAGACTCCACAGCCAGCCGCCTCTCGAGCCAGGGACAACGCATCGATGACGACCAAGATTTTGGTGGCGCACCCAAGTGGAGAGGGACCTCAACCAATTTGGTGTGCAAAACTGGAGGCGAAGGAAGCGAAGGATCTTGATAGCTGGAGATGCTGGCTGGAGACGTTGGCTTGAGGAGGTGTCTGTAGAGCCTGGCTTGAGAAGCTTGCTTGAGAGGTTGGTTTGAGAGGCTGGCTTGAGAGGCCGCCTGGAGTAGCTACCTGAAGAGCTTGGCTTGAGAAGCACGCCGTGGAGCCTGGCTCGAGAAGCACGCCGTGGAGCCTGGCTTGAGAGGCTTGCTGTGGAGCCTGGCTTGAGAGGCCGGCTGGAGTAGCTACCTGAAAAGCTTGGCTTGAGAAGCACGCCGTAGAGCCTGGCTTGAGAGGCTCCCTGTGGAGCCTGGCTTGAGAGGCTGGCTTGAGAGGCCGGCTGGAGTAGCTACCTGAAAAGCTTGGCTTGAGAAGCACGCCGTAGAGCCTGGCTTGAGAGGCTCCCTGTGGAGCCTGGCTTGAGAGGCTGGCTTGAGAGGCCGGCTGGAGTAGCTACCTGAAGAGCTTGGCTTGAGAAGCACGCCGTGGAGCCTGGCATGAGAAGCACGCCGTGGAGCCTAGCTTGAGAAACACGCCGTGGAGCCTGGCTTGAGAAACACGCCGTGGAGCCTGGCTTGAGAAACACGCCGTGGAGCCTGGCATGAGAAGCACGCCGTGGAGCCTAGCTTGAGAAGCACGCCGTGGAGCCTGGCTTGAGAAGCACCCCGTGGAGCCTGGCTTGAGAGGCTCGCTGTGGAACCTGACTTGAGAGGCTGGCTGGTAAATGCCCAGGTGCCCCCCAGGACGCTCTGGAAACAAGAAAAGGAGAAGGGAACTCACACTTTCGAGATTGAATCTCTAGACATTCCGGACGGATGTAGACGGCTTGGCTCAGGAAACACCTCAAACTAGGCTCCAATAGTCAAATCATCTCCGCCAAGTTCACTGTTCCTTTTCAAAACGATCGCTTTCCTCCTCTCCACCACCACCCTCTCTTATTTCATAAAACACCGCCATCTAAAGATCCACAACTCAAACCGCTTAGTGAGTCTCACAACCACCAGCCGAGTGACTCCAGCGGCTCCAAACTCAAGTCACTCGCTCCCCAAGTGGCAACACTCGCGCCGCTCCCACCACAAGTCCGCACAAGATACATTTCGTGGGTCTCTCCCAGCGCATGTATCTGTTTGTTCTTTTTTTCCCGTGCGCCGTATTCCCATCGCTCTGCGCGTGTGTGTGTGCGGGTATCTGTGTGTACAGGTTTTTGCTGCTCGGTTCTTCCACTCCCAAGCTGGGGTTAGCCGCACGACGCTCGTTACACAGGTAAACAGTTCGAATTGAGCGGTTTCCACATGCGCAGCTTGAACTACGGCAGAACGCATAGACGCGCTACAATGTCCGCCTGAGACACACCGTATCTTTCCCCCTTCAGTGCGTCTATTCTTGCCTCTAGCATAAGTCTGACTGAGAGAAGCAGCAAAAAAAAGTGTTTTTCAGAAGAAATTCAAATTCAAAGTGAGTGCCGCGCAGAAATCAAGTGTCCGACCGGCTTTCGCGTTAATTGTGTCCGTCAGTCGCGATTGCGGGCAAATAAATCGAGTGAATGATTGTGGGCCTATGGCCGTTCAGTTTCGAAGCAAATAAGCGGATATCCACGCGATCCGCGAGATAGAAGTGTTTTGTGCTTGCAAAGGAACGAGGTGCCTTGGCTCTTGCATGAGCCAGTCCCTCGACAGTGAAGTGCCGCGTCAAGTCCCGACCCGAAGTGTTGATCGACGCAAGGATATTGTGTGGTGTTGCTGTGCCGTCACCCCGGCGACAAATTGGATTAAATCTCATCAAACTAGAGCCAGGTGAGTGACTCTCCCCGACTCGATGTGTAATTGTTTCGTTTTCTTGGAAGATTCGGTGAGAGAATGAGACAATCGCGCCGAATGATTTCAAGTGACGGTCGGTTGGCTGTTGTCTGGTCTTTTTTCCCCTCGTTTTTCTTGTACGTGTACACCGCTCTGGTCGGGCTACCTGGTCTCACGTGAATGTACGTGTACTTGTACCCCTGGCTGGTTACATTTGTCGGATTGCGTGCGGTGCTCGATTGAATGCTGCGCGGTGTTTCATGCTTCAACGGTTCCCCCGTGCAGACAAGCAGTTGCTGCTGATGTTGGTCAGATGCACAGCGTTTTCTTGGGCTATTGTCTGTGGCTTGTGCTCTGGGATTTTTCCATTTTTGTCGCGTGTTTTGTGATCCGCGATGCGATGTGAAGAAAGTTGAACATATTTTTTGGTGGAATTGTATGCTAAGCGTGGACGTGGATGTGTGGGGATGACTCCGCTTGATGAGTGGCCACAAGATTGATGAATCTGGTGCGGCGATTGTTTGGGGAATACTGGCGAATGAGGGCACGGTTTTGAAGAGGAGTTGTGGTGTGACAGAGGCGAGGAGGCAGGCTAGGGGGCTTTCTGTGTGAGGATAGTCACAAGAGCGACTTGGAGAGCGAAGAAATATCCTCGAAAATCGAGTATTTTGAGAGCAGACGATGGATGGGGTCTGAGCATGTCTGTAGACCGTCTGGCTATCGATTGAAATCATCTCTACGGCAAGGTTTGGGAACTGCCGACGCCTCAAAGAGGACAAGTCGGCTACAGACTTGTCTAGGAAGCTTCTCAGACATTTGAGAGATCTTCACGGACCACCCGAAGCGAAGACTTCTTCACAAAACCAGATCCATAATGGTGCCTCCTTAAGTTTGACATACCTCCACATGACCCTAGAACGTGATGGTACATCTGAATGGCTGCCAATGGGCTCTGGCTCTGGCTCTGGCTCTGGCTGTGGCTCTGGCTCTGACTCTGGCTCTGGCTCTGGCTCTGGCTCTGGCTGTGGCTCTGGCTCTGGCTCTGGCTCTGGCTCTGGCTCTGGCTCTGGCTCTGGCCCTGGCCCTGGCTCTGGCTCTGGCTCTGGCTGTGGCTCTGACTCTGGCTCTGGCTCTGGCTCTGGCTCTGGCTCTGGCTCTGGCTCTGGCTCTGGCTCTGGCTCTGGCTCTGGCTCTGGCTGTGGCTGTGGCTCTGGCTCTGGGTCTGGCTCTGGCTCTGGCTCTGGCCCTGGCCCTGGCTCTGGCTCTGGCTCTGGCTGTGGCTCTGACTCTGGCTCTGGCTCTGGCTCTGGCTCTGGCTCTGGCTCTGGCTCTGGCTGTGGCTGTGGCTCTGGCTCTGGGTCTGGCTCTGGCTCTGGCTCTGGCCCTGGCTCTGGCTCTGGCTCTGGCTCTACCTCTGCCTCTGCTCAAACTCAAAAACTCTGCTTCTGACACTCAAAGGGTTAAAATTGACGATGGGGTCTTAAACCGGAAACGACGCATGCAACGTCGACTCTCCGATCATCACTCTTGTCTCCATTCCCCACGCAGGATTAAAGCAACACATTCCCCTGCTCAGTCTTGATTAAATACAATTCAATCTCCACGACGTCTAAGATTCAACGGCATTCCAAAGTTCATCTCCCATTCGAGTGACACGCCATGTCACCCATCGACATCTTAATTCCCCCTCAAGTAGGCCAACTAATTACCAGTTTCCCCTTGTTAGCCTTCGCCATCCGATTTCACTGCCAGTCAACTCGCATTTTTGGGTTAATGGTTCTGGTCTTTCAATAAGCCCTGCGTCGCGTCTAAACCACCAGCTCCAGCCAGACGCGACTCCCATTCACCGGTTCTATTCGCTTCCAATCAGTGCCCGGGCCACCGTGGCGGCCTCACACAGAACAGTCGCAAAAGAGAAAGCATTTTTTTTGTTCGGTTCTTAGTCTTCAGAGGCCGTCTGCCCTTCACTTCATTCGTTCCTTGAGTTGTCACTCACCAGCTTGCTGGTGTGCTTCCGCGGTAGTTTTCCGCAAAAGAACCGCGCCAACTCTCGCGCAATTGAATTCCGGCCGCATTTGAATCCGTGAGATACACGGTATCAGCCGGGCGCGCTTAATTGCAGTCGTAAACCGAAAACAAAGAGAAACCATCAGCAAGGACAAGTGCACTTATGTCGTTAGACCGTCATCTGTTTATGGGTGCTTTTCGAGTGCGCGTCTAATTGGACTGGGACCATCGCAAGATAAACAACGAGCGGTGGTGGCAATCTCGCGGCAAGTGACAACGAAAACAGCTTGTTCTCCTGCGACGGATGTCAGACAATGGAACAGAGCGACTTAATGACTTTCACTTTGTGCGAGACGGCGAAAGGTCTTGTGTTTCTTTTCAGATTGTTTACGACCCTGCGTCTAGCATGGTTGTGCCTAATTAACGACTGGCTCGCGGTTCAGGTAGGTCGATCCAATTTGTGATCAAACGATCGCTTGGAACACGCGTTTACACTCAAGCGGATGACCTTAGCTGGGTTCTACTGGCACGTGGCTAAGGTCACGGAGAGAAACTGCTGGTGATCGTCCCTCCGTCTGTCGGGAGTCATTTCTAGAGCTTCAAGCGGTGCCTTTGATAGCGTTCGCCATTTTCTCCTACAAGACGATGTGTCACTGAATCCCACAACAGTCTCCAGACAAAACAAAGCCACTCCCGGCTACCTTCCGCATCACGACCTTGCCCGCTAATTGATCGAGGGTGTGTCTGGAACTTCTAAAGCATGACACCCTTCGTTCCTCGTCTCACTCGAGTGAGTTCCAAATTCGGTGTCAGAATTAATTGTCCCACGGAAGACGTCTGAGCGACTTCTCTCGACCGTTAGTTGCACGCTGAGCTTGGGATCAGAATTAGAAACCGTGAAATGACAGAAACCCTGAGAACTCCCACACCTTTCAGAACAAAATGAGATCACCTTCGAGCTGAATGGACCCAAGAATCAATCACAATCCGATTTGGAAGGGAAAATCAAAACCGAATCCCAAACGGTGCCATCGATAAGATTTTCCGGCTTTATTCCTCGCACAACCGTTGTTGACCTGTAAACTGCTTGGAATTCTTTTGTTATCACCGCACACACCTGCACGCCAGACGCTGACCGAAGTCGGATAAGGTGCAACAAAGAGATCGTGCATCACCCGGCCCAGGTAACCTTGGTTTTGGTGTGAAAATTCTTTCATTCTCACAGACGATTGGAGGATTCCTCTCTATTTGCTCTTTCCTCCCTTCTCCTTTCGATAACAACGAAGTTCCTGCAAGTCCCACACCACCAACACCTGCATACATTCACCAAAACGTAACCGAATCTCCATCCAGTTCAAAGACCCTCCGCATTTTGACTTCCTTAAGTGAAAGTTATCGATAACATCCAAACGAACAATCGTGTGTTAAATCTTTATGCAAACGATCTCCTAGAACTGAGCGGCAAAAGCAAGTTTGAGGAAGCAAATTATGAATTTCCTACTTTCATTCACTTAACCATATCCTCCTTCTGTTGTGCGTTGGTCGATATTCGATAACAGACATCCATATGTTCACCACAATTTGAATTTCAGTTCCGTGTATGGTAACTAAACCGAACCATATTGAATGTGGTTAATGAATGGGGGAATATGAGAGACTAGACAGACTTTGAAGAGTAACTAAAGAGACTCGATAGGAAGTCGGTCGAATTGTGTTATCGATATTAAGACAATTGGGTTTAGGTTAGGGGTTTTGCAATATGTATTCATGCTTGATGTGGTTTATTCATGCTTGATGTGGTTTCAAGTGTGAATGTGGAAAGTGTTAATCTACTCGTATATCGATATATTTCGATAACATTCAAATGAGTTTTGACGTATTTTTTTTCTTTTAACAACAAATGTTTGACTTAGCAGATTGGGACGAATCTAATAAGGCTAGAAATCAACAATCTAAAATATGCATATAACATTTTTTCGGATTGTTATCGATAACTCTTCGAAGAATATTTTAATACCTGAATCAGGTCTGCAACTTTTTTGAGCAGTTCTACTCTGAGGTGAAAAAATGAGAGAAGGGTGCCCTCAGATGACTGTAATCTGAAATGATTTTCTGAATTTATCGATATATTCGATAACGTATACAATTTTAAGCTTGTTTTTTGGGAACTATTTTGCTGTTAATGGTGAAAAGGAGACATCTCAACAGACATTCATGCCTATGGACAAATTTATCGATTTGTTATCGATAACTTTTTTTTCGATTTTTTTTTGTTTTCAATGGAAAGACATTTTAGGCATAATTTCAAAGTTAAAAAGCTGTTGTGCATTCGAAAGGTAGAAAAATGAAAGACAATCGATTGCAGTTATCGATAACCACATGCAACGAATGAGTGGTAAAGCAAAAGCAACGGAAGTAAACTTTAAGACATTCCCAACCATCTAAACGATGATCTTCTATCTCACGATGTTAAAAAAAAAACCCATCCACTCGAACCTAGGTCAGTGTATCTCACACCACAAGCATCTATCGAAATTCCATTAGCCGCTCAAAATCTCATTCTTAACCAAACAAATCCCTTCAGTAATCAACTTATCGTCGACTTTTGTTTATTTTCTTCAAAAGAAGCACTCCTCGAAATCTGTATCTCCACAAACCATCGCATCGACTTGAGTGCGGTATGTAACGTCTGAGCCAAAATCAAAGTTCAACGACAGACCTCAACTTGATCTGTATCTCTCTGTCCTGTTGCTCTCGCTCCCTGTTGTTGTTCCCTCTTTTGCTGTTGTTTTATGATCATTTCCACGTTTAATTTCGACTCTATTGAGATACATCTTGTCTGAAGTGGGGGGGGGGGGGGGGGGGAGCAGAGCGACCGCGACAAGAACGAACAAAAAAGCCATCTTTCCGGTTCTGTTTTTGTTTGGTTTCTTTTGGTCAAGTGAGGAGTGTGTGCGTGTATCTTCTAGGGAACTACGCGTCTGAGGTAAACATTTATGGCCCTTTTTAAGGGTACATTGACTGACGGTTGAATGCCGAGACTTTGGTCAGTCTTGTGGGGAAATAAATTTCCGGTCTTTGAGCAGGAATTTGTTGTGTTAATTAGAATGATGGTGCAAGAGGATGTGATGGACGAGCGACTTTGGTCAGTTAGTCAGCAGATTCAAGGTCTTCTTTGTGATCTTGCCTATTCAATTGTCCGACCGTCCCTCAAAACATTCGTAGACCCGTTCCAAAACATCAAAAGCAGCGCCAATGGGAGTTGAACGATCACGTCAGTCATAAACCCCCAAAGCGGTCGTCCAATTCAAACTGCAAAGATCGTGTGTCTTCATTCGCAGAATGTCACGTCAAACCACACTCTTCTCACGTGAATACTGATTTCAGATTCAGCGTAATTGCCACCACATCCATCATGACAAATCATTCCTCAGCTCCCCTTACAGCCTCCCACGCGCAGTGCCGAAAACAACAGCAGCATCTCCCATCTGATTGAGAACACACCCACGTAGCTCCGCTGGAATGCCGTCCACTCTGCCACTGCTCCAAGTATCTCAATCTGCAAGTCAACCATTCAACTCAAACCGCGCAAAACTTAAGCTGCCGATCACGAAGCAGCAACCACTAAACGAGCACACCCACGATCAATCTCGATCGTCTGACAGATTTCCTCGTGAGACTCGTTCGCCTTCCCCTCGACCGGCGTAAACACAACGACTCCCAAGACGGTTGTTGATCCACATTAGCCGTGAACAACTCGGCGCGGATTACATCGCTAATTAGGCTTCAGGTTTCCATAAATGACCGAAATCCGCCCATCGGCGGACCTAGTGATCTTGCCCGCGTCCCACTGATCTCCGATCGGTTTAGTGATCTTCCGGTCATCGGTTCGGCTCGGTTCGTCCGTGTGCGCGAGCGTGTGTGATCTATTGGGAAGTCCAAGCCGCATATGGGAAGTTGCGATTATCGAACCGTGACTGTTTCCATCCGCGGCATGGGGGTCAGATTTTGCATTTTCCAGTCGTAAACCGTGATGGATAAGAGAGGGAGATGATAATCGCTCCGACTAAGCCGAAGTCTGATAATTACCGAAGGAGCTTGCAAGAGGTTTCATAAGCGGGCGCATCACAATTTATGACCACATTTGGTTGATTTACACTCGGACAGAGATTACGGTTCCGCTTGGGAACGACTGTGGCGTTGATGGGTTACTTAATGGAATTCCATTTCCAAATGAACTCGGAATCCAGTGGGTTGAGTGGTGGAGAGAGGATGTTTGGCTCTGTGGGTAGGAGGTCGGGTATGTCTGTGGTCTCGGAGGGGAATTTGCTTCTGGATGGGTCTGGAGGGGTCATGGACTTAAATTAATCTTTGGCTAGCTTGGGAGAGTCTTCAGGTCCCAGGAATGTATTCGTCTGAATTAATCTCACATCCATTAGATAGATCCGACTGTTCCTTGTACCAACTTTAAAATCAAATTCCTTTAGAACTGCTTTCCATGGAAGATGAAGTGTTGTGCAGCAGCTCTTGGGAGCACCATGCAACAGCAGTCTATATAGCTGCAAGGCATGCAGCAGCACTCAGTGCAGCGCATGCAGCAGCACTCAGTACAGCAGAAGCCCGCGGAGCAGCAGCCTATGCAGCAGCGGACCGTGCAACAGCAGTCCATGCAGCAGCAGCCCATCCAGCATCAGCCCATGATGCAGCAGCCCACGCAGCAGCAGTATATGTAGCAGTAGCCCATGTAGCAGCAGCCCAGGCAGCAACAGTCCAAACAGCAGCAGCCCATGCAGCAGCAGCCCATGCAGCAGCAGCCCATGCAGCAGCCGCCCTTGCAGCAGCAGCTCATGCAGCAGCAGCCCATGTAGCAGCAGCCCTTGCAGCAGTAAATTATGCAGCAGCACTCAATGCAGCAGCAGTACATGCAGAAGCAGCCCAAGAAGTAGCAGCTCGTGCAGCAGCAGCTCATGCAGCAGCAGCCCATGTAGAAGCAGCTGATGCGCCAGCAGTCTATGCAGCAGCCCATGAAGCAGCAGCGCATAGAGCATCAATCAAAGCTCGCCATTGCTGCAGTTCCCTACGCCTTTCTGTTCAGATGAGGACTTCATGATCACTGTAGTTGAAGGGATGGCCTTCAAAACTTAAGACAGAAATGCATTTCATTGTCCCCTTCTACTTTTGTGTTCCACCACGTGTCAGCAGTCGTCCCCTGTTGCGTTCAGGACGGTGCTGTAGCCACTCTAGGCATACAGTTCGTGGTCGAATGGTTAAGACAGGAGCAATGATCACGCAACGATCAAGCAACGATCTTGAACCCATCAACATCTTCCTCATCGGCTATGGACAAGGTCTACGTCTCGACACCAAACTGCACGACTGGGATGAGTAGGGTGAGACTGGGAGTTTTCAGGCCGGTCTTGCCAGGTAAGGCTCTGGTACTCAACCACCTCCTGGGTCCTAAAGAACGAAAGGATCCGTGTATCTGTGGGGAAGTCTCAATAGCCTCTTATGTCCCAAAGACGGAAGTATCGATGGATCAGGAATTTCGTGACGTTCCAAAGCCTCAAGGATTCAAAAGATCACTCCTGATTGTTTGCACATTTCAAAGTGACACTCTTAGAGTTCCGAAATTGATGCTCAGTCCCCTTAGTCTCTCTCTCTCTCTCTCTCTCTTTCTCTGTCTCTCTCTCAGACTCAGTCAAATAGCATCCCAATGGTCCTGCTTGGCATGTCGAATCATATATCCCACCTAATCCCCCACAAATTAAAGGTAACCCCACCCAAACACCATCTCTCTCCCTTCGAACTCAAAAGTCCTTGAAAACAAGAAAGACCACACCATTCGTCCCTGAATTTCGTCCGGTTGCGACTGAATTAATTTCACACAGCCGCCCACTGCCCCAGTCTCCTCGCTCGCCTCCCATCATCCATCACATCCCGACCTAGTCATTCAAAACTCAATTAAGACTGTCCCCAGCTTTCACCGCATTCGAGCGCCCAATCTTCTCCGCCTGACACCTTCAACAAATTGTCTCACTCGTTCGTCGCCCCCCCGCCCACGCTCCTCGCAGACTGACAAACGCCTCAACTCAATTTCGTCTAATTTCCCTTCGAATTGATGTTTTCGGTGGCTTTCCCCTCCGTGCGATTATTTATTTCAGTTTGCTCCCCCTCCGCCGTCGTGTTTCCACCTCAGCTCACTTGGCCGTGAGAATCGCTTGTTCGCTCGTTCGCCTGCCCGCCTGACTGCCTGACTGCATGCATTTCCTTAAAAGTTCGTTTAGATTTTGATTTCTTTTCGCAGCCAGCACCTTTCGGGCGGGAGACGTTAAAAATAGAAATTCCATTCTCCGCTTCGAATGCCTGTGCCTTTGAGTTTTGAAACGAAAAAAATTGAAAATATCTTTGGAATTCCACGCAGAGGGCTACAAGGTTGGGTGCGGGATGTGTGCGTGTGCGCGGGGACACAAAGTCAGCCGCTGAGAGATTTCGAAAAAATGCTTTTGTTTGCGCTTCTCGTGGGGGGGTTTTTTATGAGAGAGGGACTGTGATGTCAGCGGCTGCAGTGCGCGCGGTGGGATGGGATTTGTCTCGTGGGAACGAGGGTTAATATTTCAAAGCTCATCCAGTTGTGACATGCAGTCGGCGGTTTGGTGGTGGTTTCGAAAATGCCATAAACACCGACTGTCAGCGCTTTGAAATGCACGCCTGAGACCTTTCTCAACACGGAATGGTTTGATTGGTCGATGATGGAATGGTCTTTTTCGGTTTTTGGGTCGGAAGCTGGAAACATCGTCCGAAAGTGACTGAAGGGACGGCGCAGAGGAACTGTGTTGTGTCATGTCTTTGGGGAGTTCGTGGTGATTTCTTGGGAATCGTCTTTGGGAGTGATGGAGATCCAGGGAGGCAGTCAGAGGCATTTGCTGGTGATCTTTTTTCGATTGCATTCACTTTGGGACGAGATTACATGAATTTTGTGATGATCTCTTATGAATCGTGACTCTGGAGTTACAGGAGGGATCAGCACGGAACTAGATCCCGACTGTGACGCCGATCAGATCAGAACTGAACTAGATCCCGACTGTGACGACGATCAGAACTAGATCCCGACTGTGACGCCGGTTAGAACTAGATCCCGAGTGTGACGCCGATCAGAACCAGATCCCGAGTGTGACGCCGATCAGAACTAGATCCCGACTGTGACGCCGATCAGAACTAGATCCCGACTGTGACGCCGGTTAGAACTAGATCCCAACTGTGACGGCGATCAGAACTAGATCCCGACTGTGACGCCGGTTAGAACTAGATCCCGAGTGTGACGCCGATCAGAACCAGATCCCGAGTGTGACGCCGATCAGAACTAGATCCCGACTGTGACGCCGGTTAGAACTAGATCCCGAGTGTGACGCCGATCAGAACTAGATCCCGAGTGTGACGCCGATCAGAACTAGATCCCGAGTGTGACGCCGATCAGAACTAGATCCCGAGTGTGACGCCGATCAGAACTAGATCCCGAGTGTGACGCCGATCAGAACTAGATCCCGAGTGTGACGCCGATCAGAACTAGATCTCGACTGTGACGCCGATCAGAACTAGATCCCGAGTGTGACGCCGATCAGATCAGAACTGAACTAGATCTCGACTGTGACGCCTATCAGAACTAGATCCCGAGTGTGACGCCGATCGGAACGAGATCCCGAGTGTGACGCCGATTAAATTACAGCCAGATCGCGTCTGCAGCGCTGAAAATTATGACTACCGCCTTGGAGTTGGTACAGATTAGGAATGGAGTGCCCACGAAGTCAAATCTCCCTCCGTCTGACCACCATTTCATCCGTAATCTCTGACCCCACTCTATCCCCCGAACGAATTCCATCAAAGAATCTTTTATCTTCTCAATAGTTCCCCCCTAGCCCTTCTCCATCTCAGTAGTTCCCTTCCGGATTAATAAAATATCGCTTCAAAGTGCGATCGAGCGCACATTTCGATCGTCTCCAGCCACCGATCGTGGACGACACCCCACGACCGTACACTTGGGCTGTGCCATTTCTGCGAAATCCCTGAGCGGGACTGCAGGCGCGAATCGCTTGAATGTGCCTTTCATGGATTTCTATTTTTAATTCGGGTTTTTATGAAGAACTCGTGCGGGTAATTTATTTGCTAATGGATTGCATTTTCGCTCAATGCGATCGTTAGATAAAATCGAAAAAAGATCACAAACTATCGCACTGGCACGCTTCTGCGATGATGATTGGCAGTTCAGACGAAGACCGTTGAATATTCATTCGAATCGAAACGTTCACTAACGCTAATTCATTCCACTTGAGGTGAATACTAATTTTGTGTAGCTTTTCTCTTTGAAGTGTCCTTCAGCGGAGCACAAACAAAAAACGACGAAGAACCAGATTCTGCGTGTGAATTCTGTTCACTGTTGACTTCGAGATGATGTCTGATCTGGTCTTGGATGACGGTAATTGTGTTCACTGGCGACTGATCTGACGATGAACAGATCGTCAAGGTTGGAACTTTTGAGCGAAATCTGATGGAAAGTTGCTGAAGATAATTGCTTCGAGTTGTGTGGCTGGTTTTGAGATGAGAAAACAACACATTTTTAGAGTGACGACAACTGCGTCAGCGCGTCGTCGTCGAATGGAGCTTCAATTCATTGAGTTGAAAATCTCCCCGACTGCAAATCATTCACTTAGAGACTCAAAAGTCAACAAAACCTGATGCAATGTCACTCCGTCTGTCAAACAACGAAATGAATGGGCACTTTCTTTGTCATCCGCGAGCATGTTCGTGACGTCGTGTGGACATTTTTTTCTTTTTGTTTGTGAACATAAACCGCCATTCACACATTTTATTGACGTTCCGTTGAGAGTTTGTTGACACCTCACGACTTCGTTGTGATGTCATCCGTTCAATGCGCTTTTGTTGACGTTTCGTTATTGACTGGGCAAAGGCAAGAAGATGACACCTTGTTTCGTAACGATGACGCATGCATTCTATTTGAGGTTTTCCTTATATTGCTCTTCGTTTGTCCCCCATGAATTTTTAGCTGTAATTTGATGCTGAATTTGTCTACGATTTCTGACATTTATCGTCGGTTTATCGTCGCAACGTTGACATGTGTCAATTTTGAATTTTTGACGTTTGTTGCTGACGTTTCCTGTTACTCCGTCATTTCAGAACACAGAGTGTCTCCAACCTCCGAGAAGAAGCTTGCACCCAACTGACTTTTAAGATTTCTGACATTTATCGTCGCAAAGTTAACATGTGTTAGTCTTGCAGATTTTGACATTTGACATTTACTGATGTTTCCTGTCATTCCGTGATTTTTCTGGTCTTTTTAGAACACAGTGTCTCTCTAATCCGTGAGAATGAGCTTGCACCCGATCGTCACTCAACTGACATTTCAGATTTCTGACATTTATCGTCCCAAATATGACATCTGTTAAGCAAATTTTGACATTTATCGCACACGTTTTCTGTGACTCCGTCTTTTTCCGGTCTTTTTGGAATACGGAGTCCCTCCAATCCGCGAGAATTAGCTACCATTCGTTCGACTGACTTGAAGATGACACCTTCTTTCATAACGATGACGTAGGCCTTCTATTTGACATTTCGACAAAGTTTTGTTTACAAATTCTTCGGTTGTTGTTCATTTGATATCAGACATGAATGTTTAGCTGTAATGTGGTGTCAAATTTGTCAACGATTTCTCACATTTATCGTCGATTTATCGCCGCAAAGATGACATCTGTCGGTCTACCACATTTTGACGTTCCCATTTGCTTCATTATAGTTACCGGTCTTTTCAGAAAATACAGTCCTTTTTATCCATGAGAATTAGCTTGCACCTCATCGTCACCCAACTGACATTTCAGATTTCTGACATTTATCGTCACAAAGATGACGTCTCACAGGCATATTTTGACATTTATGCCTGACGTTTCATGTCACTCAATTTTTTCAGAACACATAAGCCCTCCAACCCGCGAGAATTAGAAATTTGACCACGATTTTAGACATTTATCGTCGCAAAGTTGACATCTGTCAATTCTTCATTTTTGACGTTTGTTGCTACCGTTTCCTGTCACTCCGTCTCTGCAGAACACGTAGATCCTACAACTCGCGAGAATTAGAAGTTTGACCACGATTTCTGACATTTATTGTCGCAAAGTTGGCATCTGTCAATCTGTTTAATCTGTCAAATTTTGACATTTCACATTTACTGACGTTTCCTGTCACCCGTCTTTTTCCGGTCTCAGAGTCCCTCTAACCCGCGAGAATGAGCTTGTCACCCGACTGACATTTCATATTTCTGACATTTGTCGTCGCAAAGTTGACATCTGTCAATCTGTCATATTTTGACATTTATTGCTGACATTTCCTGTCACTCCGTCTCTTTTTTCCGGTCTTTTCAGAGCTCAGAGTCTCTCTGGAGTCTCTCTGGAATAGACTTCGATACTCAAATGACTTTAACGATCCCCTGACATTTGACACTTGACACCTGTCAGTCTATTTATTGCAATGCTCTCGTATGTTTTCATCGAATTTATAGTCACAACCTGCCCACCTACAAAGCGTCCACATTCCAGAAGCTTTAAGATTGCCTTCCACTTCGATGTGAGAAGCAATTTCATGCAGCTGCTGGTCGCGCGATGCTCCTCTTCAATCGAAAACCGTAAATCCGATTCTCGAATGAGGTCAATATCTGTACCGAATCTCTGGGATTGCCACATGATTCCTCCAGCAAACCAAACATAAACACAGCCTCCCCCTCCCCCTCATTTTTTTCCCAATCGAATCTTCAGCTCCCAGGCAACAACAATGACGACGACGAGAACCTCATCACAAGATGAAGAACAGAAAAGAACAAATCTTGACCCCAATAGGCGCGTTCGACCGCTCTCGGCTCTCGGCTCTCGGCTCTCGTCATTCCACGGGCCAGCGTGTATCCGAATGGCCAACCAAACGTATCTCCCGATCTAAGCCAGGTCTTCCAATTTGCATGTGGTGTTTGCTGCTTAACGCGCGAGATAAAATACAAGTACCCATTCGATGGTAACCGGCATGTATGGTGGCATATTTACAACCGCCGCTGTTCGCTGTTCGCTGCTCCGTCTGGTGTTCCTTTCGATTGCCGCTCGCTAGCGGCGTGCACATACGAGTGTGCCTATCCATCCGTGGTGAGATGAAAGAGGAGGAAAAAAATTAAATGCCAAGAAATGGGAAAAGCATCCGAGAAATAGCTCACCTTTAGCTGGAGAGAATCGTAATGCCGTTACAACACGAACGACGACATTGCTGCAGATGATGAGGTGGTGAGGTGAGGTGGTGTGGCGGGGTGGCGGGTTGGTGAGCCACTGGAGTGGTGTAAGAGCAGCGACAAGATGCCAAAAGAACGACACGTCGGAAACTGTGTGAGGAATTCGAATTCTCTGACATATCTGGCACTCAAATCGCGTGTGGTATTTGAATGAACTCTAATTTTGCGGTTCACCGCTGTGCGACGGATGGGGAGAGAGAGAAATTCTCCTTCTCGCGCTCGACGGTGTGTGAAGACAGTAATTAATTGATCCAAGAGCGCACAAAGAAAACGGAAGCGGATGGTGGTGTAGACGGACGGCTAACGATTAAATCAATTCAGTCTCTTTCTCTCTCTCTGTCTCTCGTTTCCTCTCTCCTTCTCCCTCTTCCATCACCATTTCCCACCTCACGTCGAATTCGAAGATCAAGCTGTGGGAGGTGTTTATTGGAGTCGTTGTTACCACGGCGGGAAAGCATTTAGTACGCCGTCGGCTGAGATGGTTGCAGTCTGGGAAATTCTGGATCATTCTTGAGTTGGCCTATATAATGTCTACGTCTGCTTGGGAGACAAGGAGACTGGCGGTCTTGATTCGCGTCCTAAAGTGTCTCCGAAGAGAGACTGGTCAACAGGCATAGGCGACGAATGAGCCTCCTTGTCAGTGCTGCCGAACAACTCAACGAAGAGTCTGGGACAAGGAAGGTCCTGGAAAGCCTCTGGGATGCCCAACAGCTGATTCTTCGTATTCTGAGAGATTCATGAGATCTTCTCTAGACTGAAGCCTAGACCCAGGCCAAAGCACTTCAGGGAGGGTTAGACATCACACGGGGAAGCACTGGCGCTCGGCGGTGGTATAAGAAACTCTGTATTAAATCTTGGGAAACCTTACAGACTCAGGTCCGACCCGGACTGAAGATCCTTACAGAGATTCTGAGCCTGAGGAACGACGCAGCAGTGAACGTCCACCATACTCCACAAAAGTGTAGAAAGATCTCAACCAACTTTGTGTGCGAAACTGGAGACAGCTGGTAGGCCCCCGCGGTGGCTGGACAGGCTTTTTGAGGTCCACCCCGGATTGTAGTCCCATCAGAAGAGAAACCTTACACTCTGAGGCTGGGGAACGACGAACCAAAGGACGTCCACGATTCTCCACGAAAGTGGACAAATACCTCAACTAACTTGGTGGGCGAAACTAGAGACAGTTGGCAAGGCATTGGACCAGGCTTACCCCAGACTGTAGCGCCATACGAAGAAGAAGAACCTTACAGAGACTCTGAGCCGGCGGCGGCGATTGTCCTCAAAAGTGCAGAAAGACCTCAACCAGCTTTGTGCGTCAAACTGGAGACCGCTGTCAAGGCATTGTGCTGTCTGGACAGGCCAGGTCCACCCCGGATTGTAGCGCCATGCGAAAAAGAAGAACTTTACAGAGACTCCGTGGCTAGGAAACGATGCAGCAGAGGACGATTCTCCACAAAAGAGGAGAAAGACCTCAGCCAACGTTGTGTGCAAAACAGGAGAGAGCTGGTAAGGCACCACGCTGGTTTTAAAGGCTTGTTGAGATTCAGGTTCACCCCGGACTATAGCGCCATGCGAAGAAGAAGAAGATGGACCTCATAGGATCACGGGAAGGACTTGAAATCCAATAGAACACAGAAAAATCGTGTC
Source organism: Myathropa florea (assembly GCA_930367185.1). Taxonomy (NCBI): domain Eukaryota; kingdom Metazoa; phylum Arthropoda; class Insecta; order Diptera; family Syrphidae; genus Myathropa; species Myathropa florea. The sequence continues at coordinate 8,182,085 of OV884005.1, read as the reverse complement.
AGTGGACATGCCGTCCCTTGAACGACTTCCTCCTCTCTGTCGTGACGGTTTTCCGTACCAATGATCTCCGAGGATGGCCCTTTCCAGCAGCTGGGCCCCTTATATACCCCTTCGCCTTCGCCTTCGCCTTCGCCTTCGCCTTCGCCTTCGCCTTCGCCTTCACCTTCGCCTTCAGCTTCGCCTTCGCCTTCGCCTTCGCCTTCGCCTTCAGCTTCGCCTTCGCCTTCGCCTTCGCCTTCGCCTTCACCTTCGCCTTCAGCTTCGCCTTCGCCTTCGCCTTCGCCTTCACCTTCGCCTTCGCCTTCAGCTTCGCCTTCGCCTTCGCCTTCGCCTTCGCCTTCGCCTTCGCCTTCGCCTTCGCCTTCGCCTTCGCCTTCGCCTTCGCCTTCGCCTTCGCCTTCGCCTTCGCCTTCGCCTTCGCCTTCGCCTTCGCCTTCGCCTTCGCCTTCGCCTTCGCCTTCGCCTTCGCCTTCGCCTTCGCCTTCGCCTTCGCCTTCGCCTTCGCCTTCGCCTTCGCCTTCGCCTTCGCCTTCGCCTTCGCCTTCACCTTCACCTTCGCCTTCAGCTTCGCCTTCGCCTTCGCCTTCACCTTCACCTTCGCCTTCAGCTTCGCCTTCGCCTTCGCCTTCGCCTTCGCCTTCGCCTTCGCCTTCGCCTTCGCCTTCGCCTTCGCCTTCGCCTTCGCTTTCGCCTTCGCCTTCGCCTTCGCCTTCGCCTTCGCTTTCGCCTTCGCCTTCGCCTTCGCCTTCGCCTTCGCCTTCGCCTTCGCCTTCGCCTTCGCCTTCGCCTTCGCCTTCGCCTTCGCCTTCGCCTTCGCCTTCGCCTTCGCCTTCGCCTTCGCCTTCGCCTTCGCCTTCGCCTTCGCCTTCGCCTTCGCCTTCGCCTTCGCCTTCGCCTTCGCCTTCGCCTTCGCCTTCGCCTTCGCCTTCGCCTTCGCCTTCGCCTTCGCCTTCGCCTTCGCCTTCGCCTTCGCCTTCGCCTTCACCTTCACCTTCGCCTTCAGCTTCGCCTTCGCCTTCGCCTTCACCTTCACCTTCGCCTTCAGCTTCGCCTTCGCCTTCGCCTTCGCCTTCGCCTTCGCCTTCGCCTTCGCCTTCGCCTTCGCCTTCGCCTTCGCCTTCGCCTTCGCCTTCGCCTTCGCCTTCGCCTTCGCCTTCGCCTTCGCCTTCGCCTTCGCCTTCGCCTTCGCCTTCGCCTTCGCCTTCGCCTTCGCCTTCGCCTTCGCCTTCGCCTTCGCCTTCGCCTTCGCCTTCGCCTTCGCCTTCGCCTTCGCCTTCACCTTCACCTTCGCCTTCAGCTTCGCCTTCGCCTTCGCCTTCACCTTCACCTTCGCCTTCAGCTTCGCCTTCGCCTTCGCCTTCGCCTTCGCCTTCGCCTTCGCCTTCGCCTTCGCCTTCGCCTTCGCCTTCGCTTTCGCCTTCGCCTTCGCCTTCGCCTTCGCCTTCGCTTTCGCCTTCGCCTTCGCCTTCGCCTTCGCCTTCGCCTTCGCCTTCGCCTTCGCCTTCGCCTTCGCCTTCGCCTTCGCCTTCGCCTTCGCCTTCGCCTTCGCCTTCGCCTTCGCCTTCGCCTTCGCCTTCGCCTTCGCCTTCGCCTTCGCCTTCGCCTTCGCCTTCGCCTTCGCCTTCGCCTTCGCCTTCGCCTTCGCCTTCGCCTTCGCCTTCGCCTTCGCCTTCGCCTTCGCCTTCGCGTTCGCCTTCGCCTTCGCCTCCGTCTTCGTTTTCGTTTTCGTCTTCGTCTTCGTCGTCTTCTGCGTCTTTCTTGTCTTCTTCGTCGTTCGGGGATCGGACATGGGCCTCAACTAACAAGCGTCTCCATTCAGGCAGCCTTGCCAGCTGTCTCCAGTTTCGGACGCCCGAAACTTGAGTTGAAGTCCCTCTTCACTTGTGTGTGACATCTCTATCGGGGACGCCCTCCGTTCCGCTGAGAGTCGAGAATTTAGGCGAAGCGATCCACATGGCACATCCATCTTCAGGACGGAGCGCTCTACAAGGCATTGGATCCGTTGACGCTTGGCTAGACTCTTGTCGCTGTACAGGCCGTGCAGTTCGTGGCTGAATCTTCTCCTCCACTCGTCGTCACAGCAACGATGGCAGACAGAACTTTTCTCTCGAAAAGACTAAGAGCTTCTTTGTCCGTTTTGAATACTGTCCACGCCTCTGCGCCATGGAGCAGGACTAGGATTAGCAGGTTCTTATGCAAAGTCAGCGTGGACCTTCGAGAGAAGCCTCAGCACTCTTGGGCCCCTTATACTAACAAAAACGCGGCGAATGTTGCTTCAGAGTCGCTGTCAAAGTGACTTCACGCACCGTACAAATTCCCAGTCACATCCGAGTTCCGTCTCCTCGAACAAACGACCGCCATGAAGTTGGGCCTGTTTTTTTTTCAGCGTCCATTCCCTATTCACCTTCTCTGTGGACGCAACCAAGGAACCCTAAGCTCCTTTGCCATAAAAAAAACCCCTCAATTTCCTTTGCCTCACAAGTCTCTCCCTCTGCTGTCCTTCTTCTTGCGCGCACATGGTCGCCCTTCTTCTATTACCACGACTTCCGTTCATCCTCCAGCCGCTTTTGCATAAACCGGTTTAACTGCCAACCGGTCAAGATCCCTCCCCGCGACTGTCGACTGCACACCCATCCCGAGACCATGTCGCCATGTGCATGTGACGACGAGAACTGCACACACTCCGGGCAAAAACAAGTTCAACGTTCCACAAAATTGCTTCCTTATACCGTTGTGTGTGCACCCCGCTTAAGTGCGGCGGGTCTCGTTTACTGCCGTGACTCGTTTTGAAGGAGTTACCACAGAGCCACTGTGGCAGCCTTAATTGAAGTTGAACTGAAAACCTTATTTCATAAGCGAGGCGATGTGTCCATGATTAGAAAGGAGTTTCGCAACGAGAAAGAGCCATGAGTCAGGGGAAACCTGGCGAACCGGGTAACCGCACCGTGTCGACGCTACCAAATGCCGCCGCCGCCGCCGCCGCCGTCGTCGTCGTCATCGTCGCCGCCGTGGCCAGTGGAACCGCTTGCGTAATTGTAATTCTATGGAGCAAACTGTTTCTTTGTTTTTTGGCTTAGCTCCAGTCTGCTTCGGTTCCATCTCCGGGGGGGAGGTGGCGCGCTGGAGAAGCAGCATTAGACGCCCATCATTGCTATTCCGGTAGTTGGCCGGAGGTGAGTTGCATAAAACCGGAGCTCAAGTGCCTGAACCGCGCGCTGGAGCTGAGTGATGAGCCACGAAAGAGTTGGTTGTTGCTGGTGATGTTTGCCTGCTTGGCGAAATTAATTCGGTCATGTCGTTAATTTTGCCAAGAGAGAGAGAATCTGATGGGAGAGAGGGAGAGGAGGGGATGGAGTAACGCGCTAGGGTGATGGGAAAATTTGCATTTCTTGCCGAAGGAGAAGTGCTCGCTTGGTGCATCTTGAGATGTCATAAGACTTAAGTGGCATGCAGATGGAGGAGACTGTGGGCTGAGGAGCGGTTCCTTGTTGTCTCTGGGAGATGCCTTGAGGTCGATCGTCTTATCAAAAGATTTCATCGAGAAAAAGTGCCTCCCACTCTCATTGCAGGAGTTGATTCGCGAGGAAGTCTTTCTCGAGATGGACACTTACTTACTTAACGGGCCTACGACCCATAGAGGGTCCGAGCCTGAGATATCGCTGCCTTTTCATCGTTGACGGTCCTGGGCACGCTGCCTCCAGAACTTATAACAACCTCCCATCAAATTCCTCTGGGAGTTAAATGGAGGCTTAAATGGATTGGGACAAACTTTAGCGGCGTAGTGTCCTTTGCCAGCAGTCGAGACCCTTTGGAATCAATGACCAGACCAAGTTTCAAGCGTCTGAGTTCTCAGATTTCTTACGAAAATTTGACTGAAATATCAGGTGCCCAGAAATTGTAGGTGTATTTTTGCGAAAGTTCAATCTTTGAATATGAATATCTCGAGAACGGGGAGACGCAGGACAAATGTAATGATGAGGGATTGTTGGTAATAACGTCTTCTTCTAGCCACATTCAAAAAGGCGTCAATAATCCCGTTATTTGCGTCGAAATTCAGTGCAAAATACGCTTTAAAACATTTTTTGTGAAAATGCACCATTTGGTTGCGATTTTTCATTTTCCCACGGAGATGCATGCTTCTATTGCGCTTCTATTAAATCATAATTTGTGGTCATTGGTCAAGTCGTTTCCGAGATATAGCCAAAAATTGGGAAGGTTTTTACCGAAAACCCCAACTTTTTTCCAAAATTGCCCTATATCTCGGAAACGGTGCGTCGCGTTTTCCCTTCTGTTTCCTGTTTTGTCCAGATACACACATTCGATACAAACGTTTTGAGCTATCAGTTATGGCCGTAGGCCTCATAGTTTCCGAGTTTTAGCCAAGAATTGTGAAGTTGTGTAAGGGTAAAAACGGATTTTTTTTTTTACAAAATGCGCCGTATCTCGAAAACGGTGCATCGGAGTGCGTTTTTCCTTCTGTTTTCTGTTTTGGCGAAATGCATCATATCATTACGAACGTATTGAACATTTATGACTGTATGACTAACAGTTTAGAAGTTATGGTCAATAATTGTGAAATGGTGCAAAGGAAGTTGTGTTCGTTTTTCCCCCCACACAACTTCACAATTCTTGGCTATAACTTGGAAACTACTAGACCTAGGGCCACAAATTATGGTTCAAAACGTTCGCATTAAAAGCGTGAATTTGGCCAAAAGAGGGAAGAGAATGAAATACGGCTTCAGTCACACTGTTTTCGAGATATTGCGCATTAAAAAAAAACTCTCCGTGCGCGCTCTGGAGAGTTAAGCCTTGAAAACTGAAGAGCTCTTCTTGAGTCGGCATGGAAGTTGCTTTCTTACATTGATCCCATGAGTCCAACCCTCTGACAAGGCTCACGCCGTGTTCATTCACCTCCAGCTCCTGCATGCGACTCGATCACTGTTTCCAAGCTTCCTCTGAGATTTCATCCGTTTTTCCTACGGTTCCGAAACAGTTGGATGGTGTCCATAAATCATGACGAGACGTAAGAATCCGTCTGCCGTTGCTCCAGAGCTAGCGCTCCTCAGCCATCAACGCTGCGATTCTCATCTTTGTTGCTGGGAGAGAACGATCCGGCGATCTCGTCATGATCGTATCACGATCGTGATTAGCTGAGTGGGTCTTTGCCTTTCCCACCGTTTTCCCGCGGCTGTGCACCCTGGACGAGTCATAATTTTTCACTTTATTACCCTCTAACGCAAACCGGGCTGTTAACGATCGCTCGCCGTGCAGTTGTTTTGTGAAATTCCTCGCGCAAGAGGTGTAACAATTAATTTGTTCGCAAATTTCTCATCGTTTTGTTAGTTTTTCAGTTTTTTGCTTTATGACCGCCGTGCATGAGTAATTTGACGCAGTCCACGGCAGTCGTTTCGACGGTTTCAAACGACTCCAACTGCAGCCGCGGCTGTGGGGGGTTTGTGGAATTTATGAGAAAGACTTTCTCTCTCTCCAATCCAACGGATTTGTTTCTGCGCACATCAATCATCGGACGAACGAAAAACCGCATGCAATCCAAACAAATTGAATGCAATGACATTCGTTCTTCGATCAGGGTGCGCGGCGTGTGAGTGAGGGGAGGTTCAGCAAAAATGAGTACAGACACGGGCACGAGTATCTCGCAGTACGGATGAACGGGTGCCCCGATGGTGTGTGCAAAAATTTATCGCGAACTCGCTTCCATAAGTTCGTATCTACACTATAGTTTGCATTTTAATTAGACACCGTCGCGTCGCTGTGTGTATCCGAAGGTACTGCACGGACACACTTGCGCGAGAATAATGATTGTTGCGGTGGCTGATGGAATGTGTGGACGGGGATTGCATGTGTGTGGCGCTGGGGGAAGATAGGGAACCTTCGTTTCGTTTTGTTGGCCAACTTTGACTGTTCGTTCTAGTTGAAGTTGCTTATTTTTTGATTCAGCTCAAAACACACGTCGAGGTGTTTGAACCGATTTATGGCCGATAGGCGGTGCATGAGTGGAAGGTGAGGTGGTTCTGTGTGCGAAAGCAGCTGAATACACTCTAGGGGAATGACAAGACATTTGTTTAGAGTTCACAGGTGGGATTGTAGACATTTTATGAGGGCAACAAGTGGAAGGATAGGAAAGGGTAACGATAGGAATGTGTGCTTGAAACGATCTTGAAATTTCGGTGCAGTTTCACATCACACTTCTTGGCTGTACAGCGGTGTGTAGGAATTACAAAATCTGACGTAACAAGCTTCAAGCCATAAAAAGCCATTTTTTGACCAAAATCTCAGCTGTGGCTAGAGAGATGGGTGCTTTAGCGGTTAACAACAACTTCAACGTCACCCTTCTGACACCATTTTTTATTAAAAACTTGACAGGACTTTGATAACAGGCTCCATGCAACAGGTTCGGCACATTTGGTTGCACACAAAAGGTTTCATACAGAAGATCTCACACATCAAGTTCCACATACCAGGTCCCGAACAGCAGGCCCTACACAACAGGTCCCACAGAGCAAATCTTAGACAACAGTTTCCACACAACAGATCCCACACAACAGGTCCCACACAACAGGCCCTACACAACAGGTCCCACTCAACAAGTCCCACACAACAAATCTTAGACAACAGATTCCACACAACAGATCCCACATAACAAGTCCAACATAAGAGGTCCCACACAAGAGTTGCCACATAAGAGGGCTAACACATGAGCTCCCACGCAGACAAATCCTAAACAACAGGTCCCACTCAATAGGTCCCGCATAGCAAATCTCAGACAACAAGTCCCACACAGGAGGTCAAGTTCCGTACAACACGTCAAGCACAACAGCTTCCACAGAAGAGATCTCACACATCATGTTCCACACTACATGTCCCACACAATATGTCCCACACAATATGTCCCACACAGTAGGTCCAGCACAATAGGTTCCACATAATATGTCCCACATATATTTGCAACGAGATCTTGCCGAGGACTTCACTGATTCTTCTAAGACTTCTGCATCTGCTTCTGCATCACTCGCCTTTGATAAAGTGTTTGATTGAGTCCCACACAACATGTTCCACATCTATTTGCAACGAGAAGGCCTTGACCAGGACTTTAGTGATTCCTCTAAGACGGCTCACTCACCGCATCAGTCGCCTTTGATAAAGTATTTCATTCAATCAGAGGTCTATAGAAATGGTCCCACACAACAGGTTCCACATCTATTTGCAGTCAGAAGCCTCTGGTCAGGACCTCAGGGACTCTTCTAAGAGGTCCACCTTTTCACATCACTCCTCCAAAAATCACTTTAAGTCTTTCTAAAGACGGATGTCACATGATTGTGCATCAAATGAGATCCATTTCTCTCGTTTCCTTGAGCCTTATTTTTGAAAAGTTCCCTTTCTTTTTCTTAGACCCGCTTCGTGACACCGGAGACGACAATCAGGCATTAGACAGTCAGACAGTCAGACAGTCAGCCAGGCATCAGTCAGCTCACACAAGTCTGAGGTCTCTGAGAAATCGTTTTCCCCTTTTCGTAGACCAAACACAGCTTCTGAACAGACCCAAGTCACACGAGATAACCCACGCTCGGCGCTCTGGTCTAATGACGGTCTTTTATCGTCGAGATCTATCGGATTGTTCTAATTAGACAGTCGTACGAATCAGCTCACACAAGACTGAGGTCGCTGTGCAAAATGTTTCCCCTTCTTCGAAAATTAAACACACTTTCTGAACAGAGCCACCGCCGCACGCAAAACCCCTGCTTGGTGTTCGGGTCTTTTAATGGTCTTTTATCGTCGAGATCCATTGAAACGTTCTCATCAAACAGTCCTAAGAATCACCTCACACAAGGCTGAGGGCTCTGTCCAAAATGTTCCTCCTTTTTGGTAAATCGAACACAGTTTCTGAACAGACCCATCGTTGGAATTCGATGCTCGGGTCTTTTTACGGTCACTTAGCGTCAAAAAGTTCTGATTTTCGTTTCGTTTCCTTTACTTAGCCCGTCTCTTGTTCACTTCCACCATTCAGAGCATCCAAGAACTTCCAAAAACCCCACACAGTCGCCCCATCAAAAGGCGGTCTATCACAGATTTCCCTTGAACCCCATTTCTGTTTTCTGTGTGTCACCGAATTCCAACTCATCCATCATCATCCACTCGCATTACATCATCGAATGGAGGCCATCGCATGCCGCACCTTCCGGCTTCTGCCTCGAAATTTCAACGCGAAACGCTGCAAACTTTTCACGCGTCTAATGAGGAGAAAGTCCATTCAGTTAATCTGACAAATAAATCGATCGTCGACTCGACCAATTTAATTTTTTTTCCATTTTTTTTTTATGAAATGCATCTGTCCATCGGTCGATTCGTTTACGGTAGCAAATTAGTTGCGCGTATCAGCTCGGGCCCCGGCACAATGGTTACGCGTTTGCGTCCCCGCCAAACAGTCAGACGCAGGCTCACTGTCAAGCGTCTGTGCTGATTGTTTATGGTTAACAATTTGTAGCCAATTTCAGATGAAAATCAAATAGATACAGATACAAATCGCGGTCAGCGATGAAGAGATAGGAGGCTGCGTGTGTGCGAGAGAGAGACAGAGAGGGATGGATACTTTGAAGGGGAAAGTATCTGCGGCCGGTGAGTGCTTGGATACCGCTAAAAAGTATGTCAATTCGATTCGAACGACGAAAGAAAGGTTCTCTTGACAGGTTCATCGAACCACGCGGAAGTGTAAAAGAATGCTCGCCGGGAGGCGGCGAATTCGAGTCCAAAAGTGCCCGGGAGACAATGTCTAACCGATTTTCCAATACGCTCGCTCGCTTGCCGAACCGGACTTCAAACGAGTTGTCTTTGTTCGATCGCTCGCTAGGCATGCCTTTCAATTGGATCTGATGGTGGCACGAGTGTGTGTGTGTGTGTGGTGCTTGCGTCATCTGGACGTGTGGCGTCGTGACTGGGGATAGATGGAGTCAATAAAGAAGTGATCTGTTGCTGACCTGACATGATTTCGAGGCAACGAATGCAGATGATGGAGGATACACGTCTTGCCTTGGCTTTGAGAGCGAGCAGAGGTTTATGTGAAGTCTGATCTTGAACAACGCCACACGCGTAGCCTTTGACTCTCAAAGCGAAAGCGACTGTCTGTCGTAGTCGTAGAGTAGTTTACTTGCTTGAGGCTTTGGAAGAAACTCGGTGAAGCTGCACGAAGCCCTGTTGCCGACTTTTCCTCGTCACAGACAGTTTTTGTGAAGAAAAAGAATGGGGCCTACTACGCAACCCTTTGGTACCCCAACCAAAAACAAGGAAAACTCTCGATGATGCATGAAGCCGTGCTCCCAACTTGTCCCTGACACAGATAGTTTTTGCGAGAAGAAAAAGAATGGGGCCTACCACGCAACCTTTTAGCACTCCGCCCAAAAACAACGAAAACCCTCGGTGCTGCATGAAGCCCTCTTGCCGAATTGTCCTTGTCACAGACAGTTTTTGTGAAGAAAAATAATGGGGCCTACCACGCTACCCTTTGGAGCTCCATCCGAAAACAACGAAAACCCCGATGATGCATGAAGCCATGTTGCCGACTTGTCCTTCTCACAGACAGTTTTTGTGAGAAGAAAAATAATGGGGCCTACCACGCTACCCTTTGGAGCTCCATCCGAAAACAACGAAAACCCCGATGATGCATGAAGCCATGTTGCCGACTTGTCCTTCTCACAGACAGTTTTTGTGAGAAGAAAAATAATGGGACCTACCACGCAACCCTTCAGCACTCCACCCAAAAAATAACGAAACTGCATCTCCCAGCGATCCACAGACCACGTATGACCGAGTTCCTCGTCGACGACACAATGGCCTCCATTTGGAGTTTCCATTTATTGCTGTTTTTTGTTTTGCCTCTGACTGAAAAAAAAACTTGTTTCCTTCAACTCCACGACTCGATGATGGCTGACATTTGATCGCATTCCATCGGCAGCATACTGAATCATGCACCAGACGAGCATCGCACGAATCACCTTCTTGACCCACACCTCTGCTGCTTGCAGGCCTCTCCATCAAACATCCACTCAATCATTGCGCTTTCGAAACCGACAGCCCAGCTCCGGCCAGCGCACATGCCGTCGTGTAGTCGTATCTCTGAAGAACGCACAGGCACTTAATCACGACCCAAGATCAACATCTGACCCACATTCTGCGCAGGTCCGTACAAAAAGCCATCGTCTTCCCACAAGACGCGCGCAAGCTCATTAGACGAGCGTGCCCACGGAGCCTAATTAAGTCCGTGGAATGCAGCAGCTTCAGAAAAACGAAGCGACAAACGCTTGGGCAACATGTTGCCTGAGTGCTGTTGCAACATCCGAGTAACCTCTAAAAGGACACTGTCGTCTGTCCGCGCGGTTGTCACTCGATAAATTTCAGTCACACTCGGCAAGACCCCACCCACTCGTCGTCGTGTTGTGGTGTGTGCGCGAGCCGTAAATTCTTGTACATCAAGTCGAAGTAGCGTCGTGACCAGCGGAGGCCCGGGCGGCGACCGAAGACCGAAGACCAGAGGCCGCTGTGCTCACGGATCATGGATGCCGTGGATATCCCCTCATTGGGTATGCAGAGCTCGCCTCCTGCCACCACGTAGGCGTGGTGCTAACTCACCGAACAAGAATTTCACTGCAACAATGCCCAACTCCGGTTGTGTATCCGAGAGGTGGTTCGCAAACAGCTGGAGTGAGAGCGAGGGACAGCTTTGTGAGAACAAGGTCAGTCGCGGACTCTGTGCGCTGCGCATATGTTACGCATTCTGTCGACGCTCACACGGACCGATGGAGAGACAGCGGGAGGGGGGAGGTCCCGAAGGGGCTGAGATACCGTACCCCTTTGTTGATTACGATCGCAATTACCCGCCAGAATTGCAATTAATTTCTGGTGCTCGCCTGTTCGAGACCAGCGCAGCTACACAATCCACGCTCAACGAGCCAGTTTTGTGGGTTAATTCCATGCTTAGAGACTGGGAAGATCTTCGACTTAGAAGCGCGCTTTTAATTACAGCGCAAGTGCAGGGTAAATGCACTCTTGACTGTGGCGCTGTTGGATCGCATTTTCTCTCTCACGCCGGAAACGGGCACATCTGGGAGTTTGTTTGTTTGTTTGCTTGGGACGTCTCGCCACAGGGGGGAGGGGAGATGAAGTCGAGGGAAACCCTTTGTCTGCCGATGCGAAGTGAAAGTCGAGCTGTAAACGGGGATTAAGTGCCGAGATGACAGATTGAGAGAGATTTGGATCTAATTTAATGCTGGGCATGGGACGGGATTAGTGACGTGAGGCTTTGATGTCTGAGAGAGAATGGGTGCAACTGCAACCCAGCCAGCCAGCCACACCGCTCCTTTTAAGGGATCCACTAGCATGCTCGTAAATTCACGTCTAATCGCCTCGTAATTTGCCTCCAAGTTTAGAATGTAATCACCCAGCCCCATGGAAGTCATTATTTCGAAATGCCAAGGCTGCCGATTATTGCCGAGTTCAATTATTTTCGCAAACCGGTTGAGTGTGTGTCTCTGGCTTGGCTTGGCTTGGCTTGCATATGCAAACAGCGAGTACCGTGTCTCTGTTGCTTCGTGCAGCCTCAAAAGGATACCAAAACATGACTCATGCATGCATTTGGGTCACTTACGGAACTCGAAACGCGTCCAAAAGAATGCCCCGCCTCGTGTGCATGCCACCATTGTGTTGCATGAATTCCAACGGCTCGGATGGCGCAATCATTCCCCGGAGTGTGATGTGCAGCAGATGCGTATCAGAAGCAAACAGGAAAGATTGGTACACCGCGCTCGCTCCACGGTGGCTGGTAATTAGTTGGCTTGGGGAATAATTAAGGACACCCGCCCATTGTATCTGACGGTTTTGCATATTCATTAAGATTGCACACAAGAGATACACACACACCGGCGGTAATAAAATGAGTTGGGGCTCCCTCTCTCCTCCTGGGTCTAGCTTGAGACCGGAAGCGACGTTAGAAAGTTTCATTAATCGTTTTAAGACAACTTCAACTGTGACCTGGTGAGACTAGGGCCTGCAGTATTTTGTAATTGACATCGCAATTAGCCGATAAGCGATCGCCAGATTGGGTGCAGTTGAGTGTGCGAACAATGGGAGTCAGAGAGTGGCTGGGAAGGACAGAAGTGATTTGTATGATTCATTATTTTGGGCAAGTTGCTGCCATATTTCTTCTTATTTGATTACACACAGATAAATGTCATTGAATTTGCTTTCAAATCGCGTTCACAGAAGATTACAAATCTGGGAAAAAATTTGAAGAAATTTTAAATAAAAGTTGTAACCTCTTCTTGAATCACCTCATAGGCAGCAAGCAACTTTTGGAGTGAAAACATTAAAATTTTTCGTATTTTAAGGCTTATGAGACACATATAGATAAATGTCATCGAATTTCCCTTTAAACTGCATTCACAAGTGATTACTGATCCCCAAAGAAATTCGAAGAATTTTGGAATTTAAATTGTAACCTCCTATTGAATCAGTACATACAAAGCAGTTTTTGAAGTGAAAACAATTTAAATTGTTCGTAGTTAGCCTTGCAAGCCCTAGAACTTGTTAACGTCTTATTCCTTTTAATCTGCGACGCATGTGGATAAATGTCATTGAATTTTGTTTCAGACTGCATCTACAAGTTTATACTGATCTGTGAAAAAATCAGAAGAAATTTGAGATTTAAATTGTAACCTTCTTTTGAATCAGCACTTATGTACGAAGCAGTTTTTGAAGTGAAAAATTTTGGTGCGAAGAAATTTAAATTGTTTATATTTCAAGAATAATGCCGTACATGTGGATAAATGTCATTAAATTTCCTTTCGAATCGGATTCACAATAGATTACTGATCCCCAAAGAAATTGGAAGAATTTTGAAGTTTAAATTGTAACCTCCTATTGAATCAGCACATACAAAGCAGTTTTTGAAGTGAAAAAAAAATTGAATTGTTCGTAGTTGGCCTTGCAAGCCGTAGAACTTGGTTACGTCTTCTTCCTTTCAATCTGCGATGCATGTAGATAAATGTCATTGAATTTCCTTTTAAACTGCCTCCACAAATTTTTACTGATCCCTGAAAAAATATGAAGAAATTTGAGATTTAAATTGTAACCTCCGATTGAATTATGTGATACGCAGCAAGCAGCTTCTGGAGTGAAAAAATTATAATTTTTTGGAGTTCAAGACCAAGGAAAGACATATAGATAAATGTCATTGAATTTCCTTTAAAACTGCATCCACAGTAAATTATGAATCTGTGAAAAAATGTTAAGAAATTTGGAATTCAAATTGTAACCTTCTATTGAATCATCTCATATAATGCCGGTTTTTGAAGCGAAAAAACGAGTCGTTCGTCGTTGGCCTTGCAAGTCTTTGAAGTTCTAAACGTGTTGTCCAATACCAAGAATCCCCACCGCGAGAGGAACGCATCCTACTAGAGAACCAGAAATTTAAAGTCGATCTGTTTTAAAACACAGCCTCCTGTCAACACTCATCTGCCTTGCGGGTGTACTGCTTTCGGCGTTCAATATCAAACAGCTCCCTTACCACTCCCCTCCTCCGCCCCTTCAGCCTGCAATCGGATGAAGGTCGAACAACGCGATAACTAAGGTCGCAACAGCAAGCGTCTGTTCGAGATTGAGGTTATGTAAGACCGTGCTGTGCCCTTATCGTGCTCCACATACAACACTGTTCTCATCACAGCAACCGAACATAATCTTCTGACAGATAACCAGCACACCTACACACACGCACATGCACCCGATCCCGGTGAAACTCCTCAACATGCAACCCTCTCAGTGCCAATCAATGATTTGCCACCCCAATTCCTGTGTGATCTTGACTCCCCCGGGACATGAGACATGAGTTCCACAACCGAGTTGCCCTCCTTAGAGATTCCACAGTCAAGACTGACAATGTTTTCGGGGGAAAAACAACGAATAAATCACCGCAAAGCCCCCGCCGATAACGCTCGGCGTCGCACACAAAACAGCGCGCACCTTATCAGTCACACAAACCACCACCACTGCACCGATTCGGGGATAGAGAGGGTGGCTCTGAGGTGGCGCTGTGGTGGTGCTGTCACCAGCAGTCAGTATCATAGTTAGTGCGAGTGCGCGATCGTCAGCAGCAGTGTTTCACCTTTTCGCGAGATGAAAAAGTGAATTCATGTCCTAAAGACGAGTGACAAGACGCCCCGACACTTCACAGGTGTGTGATAGATGCGCGCGCGCATCTACAGATCCCCCCATTTCCCTCTCTCTTTCAGTATTTTGATCGTCGATCTTTGCATTCTGCTGTGTGATTCTAAAATTAAACAATAAGTGAACCGAGTCGAATCAGATTCGTTGGCACGGTGCTCCTGGTTTGTGTTTGTTTCCTCATCTGACGCGGAATGAAAATTTAATGTTTTGGTTTTTCTTTTTGACGACAACAAACCACATAAAGTGACGCACCTCTCTGGATGATTAAGACCGAGGCCTAGTGCTTGTGCTCTTGTCTCTCCCCTCCCTATTCATAGGCCTTGTCTTTCACTTCGTGGGTGATCCATTGGACTTGGTTGGCCGGTGGAGGATAAAGGGCTATCGTTGCGTGGTTCTTCGAGTCTCGGAAGAGACGATCTCCTCCCATTCTGTGTGTGACTTTGGCGTGCCTCAGGTGACCGCAGTTAGTCCGCGATTAGTTCTTGAACAAAATACATCATAAAAAAACTTAATTCGCTCGATAAGGCAACACAAAGAACCCAGACGGGTAGTTTTGAGTCTAATTTTGAGTGGTGCGTCATTTGGCTGATAAAGCGCACGTCGCGGTAGAATCTGATTAAATTCCCCAACAAAGTGTCACTTGGAGCAACAAAATTCGTGTTGGATTTGTGAGAAGTGCTTAAATTCCACCAGAGTGTCTTCATTTTTCTGCACAGATGTGAGCCAGTGCGAGACTATACGCGACAGGCGGTGACTCAGTTTTGTTGTGTGTGGCTTCTCCATCGATCAGGGGAAGGTCAAGTGGATTTGTTGAGATTAAAGCCCGTCCATCTGTCATGCCGATAAGATAATTGGCGAGTGAAGCCGGTGAGCATATCTTTTCTGTTGTCTGATAGCATTTTCTTGCAAATGTCGTTGTAATTCGAAAACGGGTTTATTGCTTAGGCGCGTTTATTCAGTCGAGATTCTGCAACATTTCTTTTGCAAGAATTCGTGCAACAATTGAAGCATGGAGCCCTTGCCTTGTTAGATCTTGAGACAGACGGTCTTTTGCGTAATTTGAGCTTCATTTGGCGTTCTTTTTTTTAATTGTCGGAGGACTACACTTCATTTGACGTTAGGCACTTTCAAAGACATTTCACTTCAAGACTGATGCAACATCTCGTCGGCAACATAGCCCGGGATTCTCTTGAATGAGAGGTCAACCAAATACCCAATCTCCACTGATGGCAATGATCGATAGTCTGAGCCCTCTTAAGATCATCTCAAGTTTGACTGATTGACAGGCGTCTTTGTCTCTTTCTCTGAATCGAACACAATGCAAGCCACTTCAAAGACGAGGCGAATATTATTGTGAATTGTGTGGATAAATCTTGGGACAAAGCGGCATTGGATGGTGAATCCCGGGGAGAGTGTCGCAGTTTTGACGGGAAACACTAAGGGAAAGGCACACCGTTGGGCACAATGGACCCAACCCAGTTGCAAGGGCACCCTATCACCCACCACCTGCACAGTTGGTAGTCTTCTCTTGGCTTGACAGCAGGGCACTTATAGTCATTCTGTGAAAGCAACATAAGGCCAAATGCTAGAATTTGGCTTTATGTCGCTTGGCGTTATGTCCGGGCCCGTCTTGACAGTCTTCAGAGAGTGTTCCGACTGAGTCGAGATAAGTCAGGGGCAACGGAGAGAAATTGGAACTGATCTGCTTTTTAAGTGATCGTTCAAAATTTATCAAATGAAGGGGCGAGATGGTTGGATCAAGTCCAAAAACTCGCCTGGTTGCGCTTGAGCATAGCTCCTGACGAGTTAGAGTGACATTGGCCAACTGTCAGGTTTCACTGAAGACAGCAACATATGGCCTCGTCTGCTTAGTTTGAGCTTTGCTGTTAGATTTAGTCTCAAGGAAATTTCTTCAAAACATCAGAAGCAGTTGTTTCCTTCAAAAATCATGAAACTGTAGTCCAACTGTTCAACAGCTGTCAGATTTCAATGTTGACAGCAACATAAGACCCCTTCTGCTTTGAAGACCTTTGTCCATCTGTCAGATGTCACTGAAGAGAGTGACAAAAAATTCATTTCCTTAATTTGCCATGTTCAGCTGTCAGATTCCAGGTGTCTCAAGAATATGTTCAAAATGTCAACAGCAGCAATTTTTTTTCTTCAAAAATGGTGACGCTCTTGTCCTACTTTCAGACAGGTGTCAGATTTCAAAAATGGTGAAATGGTCTTCAATAATGGTGACACTATTGCCCATCTGTCAGAATGCTGTCAGATTTCACTGATGACAGCAACTAACGATCCCTTCTGTCCATTTTCCCTGAGCTTTGAAGACCTTTGTCCAGCTGTCGAATTTCACTGAAAATCCCTTCTTCTTAAGCTACGGACACTTTTGTCTAACTGTCAGATTCCAGGTGTCTCAAGAAAATGTCTCAAAATGTCAGTGGTTTCCTTCAAAAGTGGCAAATCTATTACCCAGCTGTCAGATTTAACTGAAGACAGCAACAGAGGATCCATTTTGTATAGTTTTTGTCTTCAAAATGTCAACAGTAGCCGAAGTTCATTTGTGAACACATCCCAAAACGGCGAATTGACAGATCTGTCACAATTGAACTAGGAACTACAACAATCCCCTGTCCTCGGTCATCTCTATCTTCCCCATCAATCTCCAACCAGCTGACACTTCTCCCAATCATCACTTGTCACAAGGAAGGACCGCATCGCACACATCATCGGATATGCCAGTGTCGTCGCTGTCATTCATTATTCGTGTCACTTCCCCTTCTCGTGTCATGCAAGTGCTAAGTCAAAAACCCGTTTATAATGTCTTATCTGCTGAATGCATTTCATTACGTATGCACTTCTGAGCACATTCGTTGCAAACACAACCCCATCCCCCCCTGGCGTCACCTTCTCCTCCTTCTGCCACTCTCCGGTTGATTATCAATTCAACTCAAGATTAGGAAACCCGCACACTCTCACACTCCGGCAGAGATTAGATATAAATCTGCAATAAAAAACGATAAAGTGTTGTTGTGCAAAAAAGAAAATCACATCCAGTGTCTCTCTGAAGGTCGCTTTGGAAATTCGTAGAAACGTACTCGTAGTTACTCGTGAAGCCTTTCGCACGCAGACGCAGAGTTAGCCTTCACATCAAATCGCCTCTTATCAGGACTTAGTTTTGAAGCTTTGAAGTGTTGACCAAATGAAATCGAGTTTTTTTTTTTGAGTCGTTTGCAAAAGGAGGACAGCTTGTGTCCTGGAGAAGTAAGTGACGTGTGTCGTGACATGAAGTCAATCAATTGACAGTGACGCTGTGAAGTCAAAGGTTCGTGGTTCGATCCATGAAATCAATTAACCGACTGCGAGTGATGAACGGCGAAGATAGGTGCTTGTCGAGTCATCGAATGGAAAGGTTTGAACTGATTTCGATCAGCTGACATACGTACTTGACGCAGATAAGGCAGAATGTCGCCTTGTGTCGTCTTGTGTCGCCACAGTTGAAGTGCGGTGCGATACTTGTGGACACAAGCAGTCTTAATGAAGTGTGAACTAAAAAATTTCAATTCAAAGTTGCTTTTGGAAGCCTCTATGGCAACCGTTGATTTAACCCAGCAGTCTCAGAGGCAGACTGTTCAGTGAAGTACGCAATGAGTTGCTCTTGATGTCGTCAGTGGCAACAGAGATTCAATCCAACAGACCCAGAGGCAGACTGTTCGGTGGAGCACGCGACAAGTTGCTTTTGGAGTCGTCAGTGGCAACTGTGATTTCACCCAGTAGACGCATAGGCAGTCTGTTCGGTGGAGCACGCGACAAGTTGCTTTTGAGGTCGCCAGTGGCAGCAGAGATTAAACCCAGCCGGCCCTGAGCCTGACACCCTGTTCGATGGAACACACGATTTTTTGTTGAAAACTTCCTTTTGAAAACCCCGCGTTTTGACAGTCGACAGCTTCAGTTTTGTGGCTGCATGACTTTAACAAGAGCTACTCCGGGCATTTGGACTTGAACAGTCTGTAGATCTCTGAAAGCAGCCGTGTAATTTTTTATGCAAGCATTTTGGACTTGAGACCCGTCTCTCCATTCATTCTGGAGGTCTTCTGAACACATCCACTTCATTTCTCAACGTGTCCCTGCATTCCATACCTCTTATCAGACATGATTACGACACCCCCAACCTTGGAACTCCTTCTTTCACTTATGGAACACATCCCGTGTCACTTTGTTCACTCTGAACACACTTTCGGGGTGCTATCTTTACCACAGTCTACTCAGATCTCCTAAACATGACTACGCATGACTCCGCCATGCGCCATAAGGAAGCCAGCGTCGAACTCCATTCATTTCCCTTCTGGAACACATCCCCTGTCACTTCGTTCACTCTTTCACGTACTTTCGGACTGTTCTCCTTACCACACACAAGCGGATGTGTTCAATTACGAAAGAAAACAAGTTTTCATCGCCTCGAACACCTGCTCCTGATTCGAAGTTCCCTCGAATGCACTCCCCATCCACACATGGCCCCCGGCAAAACTGGTTATTCGTCACGTCAGTCAAAAGGCGCAACTCCCTCCAAGGTCGTGCTGCCACGCTGATCTCGATAACTCACTCCATGCCCAGCCCAACTCAGCCCAGCCCCTCGTTGAACTCATCACAAATGAATTCCCGTTCACGACCATTCCGCTGACTCATCAAAGAAATCGATCCGCGCGCCGACGCTAATTCCGATGCGCGTACTTTCTGTCAACTTACGGCTTGCGGGTGTGAGTTCTGCGAGAATTATCACATCGAGCGGAGAAAACAAAGTTCAGCTTCCAGTTATACGTCTCGGCGGAGGCAAGCGACGTCAATCTGCGACTTCGACGAAACCACTCAGCAAACAATAACACACGGGAGTCTGTGTCTCATCAAGCAGTATCTGCGAATCTAAAAACAAAAATACGCTCGTATATATCCATGAAGTGGATCTCAGGGCGGTGCGCGATTCCAAAGTGATCGCTCGCCCTCTCCTTTGACGTCCACGATCGCCTGCTCATGTGTGTGCATGCGAGTCTCTCTGTGTGTTTGTGTGTGTGTAGCAAAACAACCCCAGCAGTCGGTCGATCGCCCCTCCGAAGAAGCGACTAAAATAATGATCGCAGCCATAAAAAAGATATTCTATCTAAGACTCGGTCCCGAACGGGCGCGTGTACTTCTCGTTCTGGATGCATGGGCGCGATCCGTCCAGCTTTCAGTCGCGATCGATCGGATGTCGAATTGACAAAGTCCCACCTGAGAACATTCAGTTATTTTTTTGAAATTTTTGCTTCTTATTTTTTCGCCAACTAACCGTGCACATCTTTCTCTTTCTCTTTCCGGTTTCCAGGTTATCAGTGAGTACATCGCCTTGAACTTGACCAGTGACGGACGAGGAGATCAAAGTGAAAACAGAAACAAAACGCTCCTCCGCGCCTGAATGCATGTGTGTGCGCGGTGATAAACAATCGAATGTCAGTTTTGACATATGACCGCTAAGCATCGAGGTCTCGTTTAGTTTTTATTTATTTTTTTTTTCGACGTAAAATCGACCAGCAACCGGGCCAGTGAATCAGATCCGATGTCGTTTCTGGTGGAGGATCAGTTTCGAAATATGGAGCACCTGGACTTGGCTGGCGTGATGGCGGGCTCAGCGCCCCCGTCCAGTTGGCAGATACCGGCGTTTGAACCAGCATCGGCGTTCGAACAACAAGGTGAGTGTGTGACAGATTGTATTTTGTGTGTTACGAGTATTTTTGGTGAAGATCCGTGACGGGGGGAGAGAGTGTGCGAGTGATGCTGCAAGCTGACGCTGCCTCGGCGCGTGAGTCATGCTCTCGGCGTTAGTCATGCGTCATGCTGTGGACGTTGCGAGATCGTGATAACGATATATATTGTCTTACGAAATCTTTTAGTTACTTTCGATTAGCAACGTTCGCTGGATTTATTGCTGCATTGCGACGCGAGATAAAGGCACGCACTCGAATGGCCGTGGCACGAAATAGATGGAAATACCCTCGAGCTCATGAGTGGTTGGTTGGAGAAATCTATTGTGGTTTTGGATTGTGTTGCGCGTGGTGGCCGTTGTGGTGGTCAACAGACTCCTTTCAATCTCAACTGAAGTGGGAGAACCAAGGAGCTTCAGTTCAGTTCATCTCTGACGAGGAATTGGTCAAAATTATAAGACTCTCTTCGAAAGATCGTCATGTGGGAATGAAGGCCGGACATCTGCCTTTAAGAATCGGGATAACGCGTTCAGTTTACCCCACACCCGCGGCGATTGTAAAGAATTTTAAACATAGAGTCATTTCAAAGCCCCATAAACTACTCTTGCTTATCAAAATTGGAAGCTTCTCTTCACAAACTCGTTGTCAATTTGACAGATTGGACTTAGTTCGATTAAAGGCTGGACTTCTGTCTTCAAGATGCGGGATAATGTGCTCAGTTTGCCCCACACCCGGGGCGACCGTATCGAATACTTGACATAGAATCACTTCGCTGCTTCTTAAGCTTCCCTAGCCACTTGCTTATCAAAATTGAAAGCCTCTCTTCTCTCCTCTCTTCTCTCAGACTGGACTTAGTTCGAATAAAGGCCAGACTTCTGTCTTCAAGATGCGGGATAATGCGCCCCCACCCTCGGCGACTGCATCGAATAATTGACATAGAATCACTTCGAAGCTCTTTAAGCTCCTCTAGGTACTTGCTTATCAAAATTGGAAGCCCCTCTTCATCAGTTTGACAAATTGGACTTAGTTGGAATGAAGGCCGGATTTTTGGCTTCAAGAAGCGGGATAATGTGCTTAGTTTGCCCCACACCCGGGGCGACCGTATCGAATATTTGACATAGAATCACCCATGAGAGTTTGGAGAAATCAATCGAATCTTGTTGGTGGTGGTCAATGTTGGCTGCAGTCTTGATTAACGCTGCAATCCTTTCAAACTCAACTGAAGAGGGAGAACAAAGAGGACCACTTCACTTCACTTCACTTCACTCACTTTCAATGAATTGGTCAAAATTGGAGGTCTCGCTTCGCGGATTGGCCGCCTATTCCATCAACTGATCCCTATCACTGTGAAGGCCAGACTTCTGTCCTTAAAATGCAAGATAATGCGCTCAATTTACCCCCCATCCGCAGCTATTTCATCGAATACTTAACATAGAATCACTTCGGCGCTTCTTACGCTTCTCTAGCCACTTGCTTATCAAAATTGGAAGCCTCTCTTCACAAACTCGCCGTCAATTTGACAGATTAGACTGAATGAATGCCAGCCTTCAAAGCAAGGGAGCTTCACTTCACTTCACACATTTTCAAGAAATTGGTCAAAATTGGAAGCCTCTCTTCACAAATTGACCACCTATTCCATCAACTAATCTATCAATGTGAAGGCTAGACTTCTGCCTTCAAGAAGCGGGATAAGGCACTCACCTTCGCCTCCATACGCGGCGACTGGATCGAATACTTAACATAGAATCGTTTCTGAAACCCCTCAAACTACTCTAACAACTTGCTCATCGCCCAGCAACCAGAATTGGTGCTAGAGTGTTCTATGCATTCCTCCTTCTGATCCAAAGAACCAACCCCATTTAGGAAAGATCGCCCCAAAACTGCTTGCAACCGTTAATTTCCACTTCCAACCGCACCCTAACCCCTTCAATCTCTCTCTCTTCACTTTCAGATGCCATCTACTTGTCGTCATCCCGTCAAATGCTCGAGCCCATCATGGAGGAGACATCCGAAGACGAGGAGAGCAACCACAACAGTTGGACGCAGTACGAGAACAACAGTGTCTGGAGTTCCGAGTCCGAAACCGGTTCCGTTATACGAATCGAGTTAAACAGAGGTAACTTCAGCAAAACAACCCAAACTCAACCTTGAATCGATGCTAACTCTCTGTCTCTCCCTCTCTCTCTGTCTCTCTGTTTAGATCCCGATTCAATTTCGGAGCGTGATTTCGCTTGCCCAGCCAAACGTGCACGACGTGACGAATTCATAATCGGCGGCCTGCTGACATGCCAACCGATGCTTGACGAAAGCAGCCACCTACGAAAGTTCCAACGAAACGATCTTTTGAACATCGCCATCGACAAGCTGAACCTAAACGACACGAACTCGCTGACGGCGAGTGGGAGCGGCCCAACGTCCGGAGGACAACGAAAGCGATTCGACGAATTCTACTGCGACATGGACAGTCTCTCCTGCAACTCGCTCAGTCGATCGTCGTCCCTCATACAATTCGAGAGCCTCGAGCGGCAGCTGCTCAACGAACAGGGCCTGTGCTCGTCCCTGGGAAACTCCTCCCCCTCCCTGCTGAGCTTCGAGGGCGGATGCATCGACGCCGGGCCGGGCAGCGGATCGAACTCGAACCGCGGCTCGACGGGATGTCTGAAGCGATACGAGAGCTCTGACGGGCGACTCCATCAGACGTACTTCGACTTGGACAAGATCGATTTCGAGGAGAATCTGCATTTCACCTCGACGGCGGCCAGCAAGAGCGACTCGGAGTCGTCCAGCGACAACAGTGTTGCCTCCCACAAGGTGCTCAGTACGACCGGAGCGGCCCACTCGCGGGCGTTCCTCAAAGGCGGCAAGAGTTCCGCCGAGAATCTGAGCGAAGACAGCGGCTACTGTGAATACATTCACTCGGTGCTGAGAGCAAAATCCAAAAGTATACCGAATTTCGAGAAATTCTGCGAAGAAGACGAGTTCTACGATCACTCGGCGGCGAGTGCGTCGCCGTCGACGAACACCAGCGAGCTTCGCAAATCACATTCCAAAATCCAAACAACACCAGCACCACCACCAGAGGATGCTCCCAAAATAGACCGACAGAATTTGAGCAACAACGGGGCGGCTGGCACAGTGGAGGGAGTCGGCGATGACGACGCAGACGGGGACGACGACGCGGAGGAGGACGGCGAAGATGAGGAAGAAGTTGATGGCGACTGCTGGTATAATGGCGATAAAAATAGCCGACGGTCACCGTCCTCTTCATCGCCCATTTCCTCCGACGAATCTTCGGCTACATCAACGAACACATCCACCTCGTCGTCTTGCGCATCTGCATCGTCGTTCACATGGCGGCCAGCGGCAGCGGCTACAGCTACAGCGGCGACGGTGGCGGCGGTGGCGGCCGGCGGGGTGTCTACAAATAAAGAGAGCACGATGCCAGAGCCCGAACCAGCAGCACCACTACATCGATCGCCGAACCGATCATCCAGTTTGCCAGACATCCGCGGCGAGGAAACAACATTCGCGCTATCGCCAGCTGTCGGTCATCATCAGCGCGAGCAGAACAATCATAACTACCACTTTCGGGCGCAGTCGGC
The DNA here is from genome assembly GCA_930367185.1 of Myathropa florea. Classification (NCBI taxonomy): domain Eukaryota; kingdom Metazoa; phylum Arthropoda; class Insecta; order Diptera; family Syrphidae; genus Myathropa; species Myathropa florea. Next base: position 8,158,519 of record OV884005.1, on the reverse strand, counting down.
GGCGTTTCAATCCAACAGCACGGACCGCGTCGCGAGCGTACCGAACGATCTTGATCGGATTGAAGATCACCACAATCAGCTCCATCATCAGCAGCATCCGCATCAGGGCAACAGCGGCAGCAGCCAGCAGCAGCAGCCGCGGCAGAGGCGATCGTCGGCGCAACGTCGTCAGCCACTGCTGCGTCGCACCCTAAGTGCTTCGAGTTCGTCCGATCTTGACGAGGATCAGTCGGAACAGTCGTCGGTCGTTGTGCGCAGCAACAGCTGGAAACGGAATCGCAACTCGACATCTTCAGAGCGACTGGACACGTCCCAAAGTGCCCGCTCGCTGCAGTCAATTGGCTCCGGTTCGGGGTACATGAATGCCAGTTACAACAACTTGACCCTGCTAGACTACTCGGGACGTCCGCGTTCGAATCGGAACAGTCTGTCGCTGACCATTGAGGAGGAGGGCGGCAATTTGAAGCGAAACTCTTGCGAAATGGACGACGAGGAGAAGACGACCACCTCCAGTGAGGAGCAGAAGCGAGAGGAGGAGGTCCAGCACGTCCAGCTGACGATCCGCAAGCCCACCCGGCGGAACAGCTCGAAGTCCAAGTCCGCCAAGACATTCGATCAGGACCCGACTTCGTTGCGGACCAGCTATGCGCAGAGCCTGGAGAAGTGCAACTTCGACCCCAAGGAACTGTCGAGCACGGATCTTACGAAGCTCGTGCCGCCCAAGCGGCGCTTCCACTCGGCGAACAAGAAGCGCACGGGCCTGGTGTCCTCCACGCCAAACCTGAACGCCTTCAACCACGAGGAGACCGATGACGACATGTTCGTCTCGTCGGCGCACACATCCATGCACCAGCTGCCGATCAATGAGAAGCGCCTGGGCATCCTCCTCCCGGCTGGGTCCCGCTCGTCGTTCGGCAAGGGCGTCAGCTTCTGCCCGGTCGTCTCGAAGTACAGCTGGCAGGAGCAGAGCTCCGAGGAGTGCAACGACACCCTTGTCCCCGAATCGGAGTCAACTGCCGACGCCACTGTCGACCGAAGAGAGGCGGCTGACAAAGAGCGCGCCGCCGTCGAAGAGAGCGCTAAGACGCGCGAAGAGAACGAAGAGAGAAACATCGAAAAAACATCGCAACAGAAGCAAGAGAGCCCCATCAAAGAGAAGATCACGATCACGATCAGCTCCGTCATCGCAGCGCCAGCACAAGCGACAGCAGCACCAGCGACACCAACAGACACACAGTCAGCGTCGGGAGGTAACAGTATCAAATCGGCAGTTGTTGAGCGCGGTAGTGACTGCTATAAACTTTCGTCAGTGACAACGACCAGCAACAATGTTGCCGTCAACACGCAAGTGCCAGTGCCAGTGCTAACTCAACCGCCGCGTCTAATCCTCAGTGCATCGAACAGACTTATCTCGGAAAAACTCAACAATCCCCGTCCAGCGACACCAGTTCCGCAAGTGCTCCACGCGTCAAGTGACAGTGTCAACAAGGTCGCACCGAAAATGTCAAACTACGCCGTTAAGTGTTCGGCGGCCAGCGGCGAGTCCCACTCGCTGAACAACAACAACGAACTGATGAAGTCCAAGTTCAAGGCGGACGAGAAGCATCCCCAGCACAAGGGCTTCCTCTCGCGCTTCGCCAACGGTTTTCGGTTCTCCCTGCGACGCAACAAGAAGAAACAACAGCAACAGCAGCAGCAACAGAAGGAGCTGCGTGAGGCGCAGGAAAAGGCTGGCCAGCTGCCGCCAAAGAAACCGGTTCCACACTCGCCCGACTTCATCTACATCCCCCTGAAGGTGCCAACGACGACAGTAACACCGGCGACACCCTGTGACAATGGAAACACATCCCCATCGCCTTCCAACGGTAGTAACCACGTGTTGAATGCAAAACAACAGTCAGCAGCACCCTTCCAGAAGCCACCCCGTGTGGTTGGGGTGTGCGAGAAGCGGGCGCAGAGCGCAAGCCAGCATGCGCTCCACAGCCCGGCCGCTCCACCGCAGCCGCAATCGATCGATGAGGAATTCCTCCACAACGAGCGTGGTTACTACGATTTCAAGAATCAGTTGAACGGTGTTATGAACGGCAACGGTTGCAACACGGTCGCCGGTCCAGCCATGAGCCACGCCAGTCAGCATCAGTACCAGCATCAGCCAGCGGCCAGTCCAGATGCCATGTATCGGGCGCAGCAGCAACAACAACTGAATCACTGCAAAATCGGTCTGATTGAGACGAACCTGGACACGCACGAGACGAAGATTTCGGGAAAGACCCGGAGTCTGATGGAGCTGGGCCCGCAGCTGAAGTACAACTTCACCTCCAAGCGGAACACCTCGGGCTACGATAGGGACGACGACGATGACGACGACGATGTTGACGACGACGACGACGATGTCGACGGGTCGGGATGCGACGGCGACGACAGGCCCGGTGTGATCGGTGTGAAAAAATCGGGAGTGATGAGTGGCGCTGGAGGAGGCGGCGGTCAGGCGGCAGCAGCAGCAGCCAGGAGGCCGCACAAGAGTATGGAATTTTTATTGGATAAGGAGAATCAGAAGAATGTTTTGGTGAGTCCTAGTCAAATAAGTGTGAGTGGGTGTGGGTGTGGTGGATGCTCCTCCGCTGATAAGGATTACTCCAGTCTCGGGAATTTTGTTTTTCTCTCGCTGACTCGTCGGTTGGGGATGCCGCTCGGAGTGGCGGTGTGTGACAGTGACGGCGGTGGTGGTGGGGGATGAAATATTCCTTGAGTGCTTGTTAAGTTGATGCCTTCCCTCGCACTCCTGTTGTGTTGGAAGAAAAGACGTTTTAAAGGGAGCTCCGCCGCCGCGGGGCAGACGTCTCATCTCTCAGAGGTGGACTGTGTGTGGGTGGAGTGCGATGCGGCGGGGAGGAGGTCAATCATTTGATTATTTTGTGGAATCTCCCGTGCTCCCGTGCTCCCGTCCTTGTGGGCGAATCCTTCTAATGGGAGTTTTTATTTTTATCCTCTGCCATTTCTTACGCAACCGTTGCGCAGTCTTCTGCTCTGTTCTCGGGAAGGGAAACTGCTGACGAATTATGTGAGCTCGCCTATTTTGGGTCAAGACTTGTCCCGAATCGGTTTCGGGGCAGTTTTGACTCCACAAAACGACTTCTCGGTCGGATGGGGATGAAGCAGGGTGGTGTGATGAGAGTTTTCTAATTTTCTTCTAAGTTGACGGTGAATGAGTTGAATTTTTGGGAAGGAATTCTTTGTTTTTCATTTTTGTGGGTGACTACACATTTTAGTCACCCACAAAAGCGTAGAACGAAGAATCCTCTCCCAAAAAATCAACTTCCTTCGCCTTCTCCCCTGTCAGACTTTTGCTATTTCTTTAAAGGGTCTCGCGTGAAAAATGACTGGGAAGGCCTCAGGCGAATCGTGAGTTTGAAGTGGCTTTCGTGTAATTTTTCGAAGGAGTTCTTTTCGGAGGATTTTTGAAACACTACTGGAGCACTCAGACTCAAAACTGGTCCATTCTACTGCCAGGTAGCAACTTACTCCAGTGCCGTTAATTTGATCCCAACGGCAAATGGTGACTGGACCAGAGTCGATTTCACTGGGATTCGAACCTGGGATCCCTCTAACTCGGAGCAGCCACTTAACCAACTGCGCCATCCAGTCGTACGTATGTCTGAGGATGCTCACTAAACCGATGGCCCGCACAAGTGGAGAAGGACTGGGAAGGACTCAGGCGAATCATGAGTTTGATGTGGCTTCGGACAATTTTTCGAAGGAGTTCCTTGATTCCTTAGCAGCAATTTGAGTGTCTTCAAGGGAGTTCGTCCGACGATGAAAGAAGGTCTTTCGAGAGACTGAATAGTTTCTGTTTCCTGTTTTCAATCGTTCGTCCTTTTTGCCTCAACGGCATTTGGAGAAGAGTCTTCGACTCTGAGGGACAATGCAACAGAGGATGTCCACGTACAAGATGGCGAACACAAGTCGAGGGGGACCTCGGCCGGTTTGGGGTGCGAAACTAGAGACAGCTGGCGAGAGATCGTGCAGGCTGAAGAGGCATGTTGGGTGAGAAGAGGCATTTGGAGAAGAAGCATCAACCACTCCCTGTATGGGCTGTGTAGCGACATGAGTCTAGCCACCCCCGTGTGGTCGGGGTATGCGAGAAACGGACGCAGAGCGCAAGCCAGTGTTCCATTTCGGTGACATTTTCCATAGAACTGGGCGGTTTTGAACAGCTGAGATTAAACCTACATTTAGTTTCTCTATGTTCTTGTTTCGTCGCTCAGCGATCGACTAAAAAATTATAACAGATTTGGTAGCCGAGCGACGTCGCTTTGTCGCTTAAAAAAATCGCAAATCGCTCAGAGCCACCTCTGTGCGCCGTCGGTTTCGTGGCCGCCGTTGTCCCACGGGCGCGGCGTCGAAGACTTTGTGCTGAAGCAGTGTTGTGTGTGTGAAGCACAGTCGTCTTAGGCTCTGGCCACCTCCATATGATTTTATGTGTTTTAATTTTTTTTGCGTCGCTCTATCGTTCATCGCTCATTTCGTGGCCGCAGCCTAAGACGACTGTGTTTCACACACACAACACTGCTTCAGCACAAAGAGTCTTCGGCGCCACGCCCGTGGGACAACGACGCTCGCGAAACCGATGGCGCGCACAAGTGGAGAAGGACCTCAGCCACCTTGGCGTGCCTAATGGGATGTCCGCTGGAGATGCTTGTTGGTTGAGGCCCAGGTCCATCCCGGACTCCAGCGCATTCAGAAAACGAAGGAAATTTTCGAAGCCGTCTGGGCTCTTGTTGACAGCTTTGTGGTTTGTGCCTCTGCTAGTGTGTTGCTCTTCTAGTGTTTGAATGAGAATTCCGAATAAATTGCTCCTCATGTTTGGCCTTCAATCAACCACGACGAGAGTTCACGAAATTTCAATGAAAAATTGATGCAGCCACGTCTGATGTGGGCGCCGTGGCGTAGTGGGTAGGTGCGTCGACTCCTATGCTCGATGTTTTCGGTTCGATTCCCGAAAAAACACCTAAACATTTTTTCACAGCTCCACCTCTTTCGAGTCACTGACAATGCTCAAAGAGTAAAACTGTCTAGAAAAAGCTTCTCAAACTTGCCGTTCGGAGTCGGCATTAAACTGTAAACACGAGTGGTGGCTGCGAAGCTAGGCCCAGGTCCACCTCGGACTGTAGCGCCGCCATTATTATATTCTAGATGCGGCAATTATGTTCACCGCCGAGATGAAAATGCGCCTCGTTTCGTCAGAAAAGAAAATTTTTCGCCCAAAAATCCAATTCAAGTTGAGCTGCTCTAAGGCCCAAACTGCGAAGCGGATGGTAGCGCGCCTCCCACTGCTGACTCAATTGACTTGTAAGCGAATAATCCGAGATCTTTGTGCAGAATCCCCTTCAGGTTAGTGCGTCAGATGTTGAGCTGCTGAGATCGATAGCGAGTTGATGTTCGTGAATTGAGTCTCACACTCTCGGCCACAGCAGCCACATTCTCATCTGTGCGCACAGTACGATGGCGTGGACCATGAGCGTTGTCCACTAGCACACCAGTCTCACGAACTTCTTACACAAACTTGCGTACAGCAGTCGCGGTGGGTGCTTCATTTCGGTCGCAATTTCCTTTCAAAAAACCCACTGTTTGGGCTACACAGCGCTCACTTTGGAAAGTTTTCAATATTTCCCAACGTTGTTCGAGAGTAAAGTCACCCATTTCATTCCGTGGAGGTATGATACTGACTTTCTGTCAAGATTTGGAGCGGGAAACTGATGTCAGTGTCAAAATAATAAAACACTAGATGGCTTACACTGTAGTTTAACAATTTCATGTCGAGGGGAACTGTCAAAACTCCAGGAGAATGATTGAACATTTAGACTTCAATTTGACGGCTTGGAAAACTATTCAAAAGGGCCAACCATAACGTCTGTAAGGAAACTAAAGCCAGTGAGCGAATACACACTTCGCTCAGTCGCTCAGTTTCGTTAAGTTCGTTCATTTTTCCTTACTTACGTCGGAAATCAGTCGCTCTTTCCAAAACTTCTTTGATAGACAAGTGACATCTGAATTTTGCTTAAGTAGCCGAAAGCAATTATGGGCACTTAGAAATTTGATGATGCTTCTGGTTAGTTTTTGTTAAGTTCTGACATAAGCTTCAATTTCCTTAAGTCAACCACGAATGACCCTTAAGTCATGAACAGCGTCTAAGATGTGTCTTCTACTTCTCTTGTGTCTGTCTGTCATTTAGGCCAAATATGCGACGTCTTTGATGTCCCAGGCAACTGGGTAACGTCAGAAAACCTGTTTAAGGCCCAGAATAAAGACACTTTCCTCCACGAAGACGAAAGTACCCAAAACCAAGCTCGAAACGCCTTTCAAAACCTCATTCCACTCCTTTCGCTTCTCCCAATCTCTCCATCTCTCCAACCATTCACCGCGATAACATCTTCAAATAGAGCACGTCTTGGTGCCTCAAAGCTCGCACGTAAATCCAACTTGAAGCCCCGCTTTGAAATCAAATCTAATCGGCCGGATGCTTATCTCGCCCTCGCCCTTGTTTTGCCTAAGCAAACACAGGCGCACACGCAAGGTGTCTTTATCCCTTTATCTTCGTGCGTCCGCAGCTCGTAAGAGTTTAGTTGAAAACAATAAACAAGTCGGCCGGCTAATTACACGTCTCCGCGGGTCACAGGGCGCATCATTCCCTCTCGGATATGACACTCGCCTATAAAACCAAAGAGACTGTCGTTTTACGATGCCGCCCTTAAAATGAATTAACTGTTGTGTTGCTTAGATACGGTGTACGCGTTTCATGCGCTTGACTTCTGGTCATAAATTGTGCTGCGATGTGACGCTTTGTTTGCGGCTGCTGTCTACTCAGCTGTGGAATGCAATTAAAGGCAACGCACTGACTGCCGCCGATTGTGTTTTTTGAGTGCGGGTCTGGTCTGGTGGATGGGATGCCGCAAGAGGTTCAGATGTTTTCTGGAGGAATTTTTCAGATGTCTCTGCATCTGGCTTATGTTGCCTGTTCAATGGGTGGGTGGTGCGTGATTTTGGGAGGGAGCATTTTCCTTTGTGGGAGTCGTTTATTTCGTGTTAAGTGTTGTGGCGTTTTTATGACCTGTCATGTCCATTCGGAGAGTTCAGAAATCTTGGGAAGTGGTGGCTCGTTTTCTTTGGGTTCTGGCGGTTGACAGTGCGAGAGGAACGGGACGTCCAACAGTCGGCTAGGGAGAGACGTGACATTTTTGACGTTTCGACGATGATCTTCGATTTCAGCGGTGAGCTTAATACTTTCCATTGCCATGGACAGGGGTGCTGGAGAGGAGACTTCTGAAAACTCGTCTCATTTTTTGTGGAACGTGGCAGCTAGCAATGCGTCAAAAGAAGAAACCTGTTACTTCTAACATTTTGATGGTGACACAAAACAGAGGGCTTGGTACAGACTTGACATTTTTGACGTTTCGACTATGATCTGCCATTTCAGAGCTGAGCTTAATACTTTCCATCGTCATAGACCGCGGTCTTAAAGAAAAGACTTCTGAAAATTCGAGAGTGTTGGCAGTTGACAGCGGGCTTGGGATTTTGGGGAGAAGACATCTGTATCTTCTAACATTTCGAACGTGACACTGAACAGCGGGCTTTGTAGAGACGTGACGTTTCGAAGATAATCTCCGATTCCAGGGTCCAGAAACTGACTGAGGGTTATAAAAAAAAAAATTTCATGGACCATTGACCAGGTTCTTAGTCGAATGCGGTTGAATTTTGGTCAAAATTTGGTCAAAATTGGGATCAAATCTTGTCTCCGTCGAGGAGAGCAATGTGGTCTAATGTGCTCAAATTTTGGTCAGCATTTGATCAAAATTTATTCAAAAATTGGTCAAAATTTAGTCACAATTTGGTGAAAATTCGGTCATCGTTTGTCAAATCTGGTCCCAAAATGCTATTCCATCGAGGAGAGTAATGTGGTCTAATGTGGTCAAAATTTGATAAAAATTAGTTCAACATTTGGTCAAAATTTGTTCAAAATTTGCTCAAAATTTGGTCAACTTTTGTTCACAGTTTGTTCAACATTTAGTTAAAATTTGGTCACAATCTGTTCAGAATTTGGTCAAAATTTGGATCAAATCTGGTTTCATAAGACAGTTCCATCGAGGAAAGCGATGTCGTCAAAATTTGGTCAAAATTTGTTCAAATTGTGGTCAAAATTTGGACTAAATCTTGTCGCATAAGACAAGATAGCATCGACGATAGCAACATTTGATCAAAATTTGCTCAAAATTTGGATCAAATCTGGTCCCAAAATGCAGTTTCATCGAGGCGAGATGTGGTCTAATGTGTTCAAAATTGGTTCAAAATTTGTTAACAATTTCGTCAAAATTTTATTGAAATTTGGTGAAAATTTGGGCACAATTTGTTCAAAATTTGGTCAAAATTTGGTTAAAATTGGTACAAAATTTGATCGAAATTTGGTCAAAGTTTGTTCAAAATTTGGTCGAAATTTGTTCAAAATGTGGTCAAAGTTTGATCAAAATTTATTCAAAATTTAGTCAAAATTTGGTCACAATTTATTTAAAATTTGGTCAAAATTTGGTTAGTATCTTGGTCAAAATTTTTTTCAAAATTTTGTCAACATTTGGCCAAAATTGAAATCAAATCTAGTCTTAAAAGTCCGTTCCATCGAGGAGAGCTATGTGTTCAAAATTTGGCCAACATTTACCTAAAACTTGGTGAAAATTTGGTCACAATCTGTTCAAAATTTGGATCAAGTGTGGTCTCAAAAGGCATTTCCATCTAGGAAAGCGATGTCGTCAAAATTTGGCTAAATTTTGGTCAAAATTTGGTCGAAATTTAGTCAAAAGTTGGATCAAATCTGATCTCATAAGGCAGTTCCATCGAGAAGAGCGATGTGGTCCAATGTGGTTAAAATTTGGTCAACATTTTTTCAAATTGTTGTCAAAATTTGGTTAAACTTTGGCCAAAATTTGTTAAAAATTTGGTCAGTATTTTGGTCAAAAATTTGTCAAAATTCAGTCAAAATTTGGTAGAAATTAAGATCAAATCTGGTCCCAAAATGCAGTTTCATCAAGAAGAGAGATGTGGTTTAATGTGGTAAAATTTTGGTCAACATTTGGTCAAAATTTGGATCAAAATCTGGTCCCAATGGAGGAGGCTGATGATTGACATCTGACGGAGAAACAGAAATCCCTCTCCTCTGTCATCATCCAGTTCAAGGCATTAAATCAAATTGGACGTGTCTTAATGTGTCCATTCCATAAATCAGATCAGAGCACCCATTGTCTCCACGGAGTCTGTGCAAGACTCTGCCAAGAAATCAACAAAGACGTGAACATTTCGAAAGTCAGCGCCGAATGAGTTGAATGAGCCATTTCAAAACAGTCGTTGCGTCTAGGAGAGATTTAGGGTCAGTCTTCAGTTTGATACCATCAGCCTCCAGTCATTGACTCTGTTTCCCATTCCCAGACACAACAGATGAATGAATCACCTCTGGCAGAGTGGACCCCAGTCAGTCGGACTCAGTTCTTTCCCCGTCTGCCTGGTTCGACGTGGAGTCAGTCACCCGGTCGGAGCTAATTATCTGCTCACACATTCGATAACAGAGTTAACTTCAGCTCGTGCCCCTTCAACACCCGGCATCCACTCGATCGTCGGCGAAACTCCAGAAAAACGACCGAGCAGACAGTCAGAGGGAAGCGACCGAGTGGACATTCAGAGAGCCTCCAACGAGCAGTTCTGCAACGCCATTGTGCCGCCCCCTTGAACTGTGACCGGTGTGGAACGGTGTGGAACGCATTCGCAAAAACCTCATCTCCCATCCGCTTCCCGGCGGAGAAGTGAAAAACAATTAAAATTCCGACTGCCATAAAAAAGATGAGCTCAGAGCGGACAAGCGGAGGGGCACCCTTGCGACGGGAATCGTAAATTCTCGTTTTTCTGTCCACTTTTTGTTTGAATTTTTAGTACATTTCGCTAGTTTTATTGGTTTTGTATAGATGACAGTGTAACTGGGTCAAACGCTCGCTGTTGTGTGTATCCGCCATCCGAGGGGGGATGTCAGTCATTCATTAATTGACTGCAGCGCGGTTATGGGAGAAGCGAATCAAAGGAATCCCCGTGAATGCGATGATTTTTCAGTTTTATGTCGACATTCTGTGCGGGGCTTAATGGCTTTTTGTGCGAGTGCGGGCCTCTTTGGCGGCGTGAATCCATCTGAAGAAGAGAAAAGATTAATTTCTCATTAAATTTGAAATGCGCGCAACAATCAGATGCGGCACGTTTTCGGGTGCGAAGCCAGTGGACACCTGGCTGCTGTTGTCGTTGGGGAATCGATTGAGACATTTATGCGCTGCCGGGAGGTCTGCCAAAGACTAATCAGAACCGTTTTTTGTGATCTAGTGGGGATTGGATTGTGCCTGACAGGGGACACGTTGTGGTCGTTTTTTAATGAGTCTGCAACTTAATTGACTGGAGGATGACGTAAATTTGGTGGGTTCCTTTCCTGCTGAAGGGGGCTCTGGTTCATGGACGATGAAGTCGTATTTAACGTGATCGACTGCCTTCTCCTCCAAATGCCACCAACGCAAACAGGACCAAAGATCCAGTATGGCTAGGCCATGTAGAGCGTATGGACAACTTAGCTCCGGCCCAAAGAGTCTTCGACTCTGAGCCTGTGGGACAACGCAACAGAGGACGTCCACGTACAAGGTGGCGCACACAAGACGAGGCGGACCTCGGCCGGCTTGGTGTGCGAAACTGGAGACAGCTGGCGAAAGATCGTGCTGGCTGGAGAGGCATGTTGAGTGAGGCCCAGGTCCACCTCGGACTGTAGCGCCCTAAGAAGAAGAAGAAGACTGTCATGAACCTCTGATCATGCAGATGATGTGTTAGCTTCCTCTGAAAAGGAAGGTTCAATGTCTCGGACACTCTCTGTTCTCCTCGATCATTCGATCAGTCTCCAGTTGGAAACAGAATATCCTTCCCTACTTCTGCTGAGGAGACAGGTCCAGGTCCTCCTCGGACTGTTGCGCCGCCTTTCTGCGCCCAATTCCAGACATTCCTTGTCATCTGTCGTCGTTTTCCCATGTTCGGCGTCTTTTCTGCTTTCGTTCATCGAACAAAGCCATCATCGGCGTCTATTCAGCTTTCGTTCATCGAACAAAGTCATCATCCGCCTCTATTCTGCTTCCGTTCATAGATTCAAACCCAAAAACCTCCGTCCAACGCAAAACCTTCGGTTCATAACCTCCAATTGGCAGTCCCACTCGATTCCACGCTCATCTTCTCATCTGACGAATTTCCAAAAACCCCAGAGGAACACAAGCCAAAACAATCGTCACGGCAGATGCAAGAGAGAGAGAAAGATCCACCATCAAACTCGTGGGTGTGTTCGTATCTGGCAACCGCCAGATGCGCATAACTCACTCGAAAACCATTCAACGGAGGCGATCTCATCGTCAAATTCAGAAATTAATTTGTTTATGTGTCACACCGCATTAAATCCCCATCTTATCGCGCACATAGCACAAACATGACATCGCTGACACAGGCGAATGTGTCAAAGACAAAGAGCGCCGATTATCGACGACCCCGAAGAGAGTCGAAAGGGGAAAGAGAATGCGATCGAAAGAGGGGGAGTGTCAGCTGATCGAGAGTCTCTTTGCCTTTCCGATCCGACGTTTCTCTTCGTCTGTGCGGCGATGTGAAAACATAGAAAACTCATCGACTCATCAGTGCGTGAGGGGAAATTTGATGTTTGCTGTCGACTAGGTGAGGTGCACTTCACTCAACGCGTGAGATAAGGTTTATTTGAATTTCTTTCATTTCTTTGCATTGACCCACTTGTCAGGCGGTTGGAATGTGCCAATTGTCGTCAGATTATCCGTCAGCAAGGCGCGGCGTTTCTTTGGAATCGGTTGCAATGTGCCGAGCTGATGTCAGACTGACCTCGAGGGTGATAACATGCTCGTCTAATCTCCGAAGCGGATTGTGCTGTGAAATTGTGAGTCAAAGTCAGAGATGGTTCCGGGAAGTCAAGGACAGTCTCTCTCTCTCTCTGTTGCTGTTCACTATTTTTAGCAGAACATGGACTTTGCAAAGAAGCACAATGGAGGTTGTTCCCTTGAGTGAATCTGTGAAGGAAGGCACTGTCTGTACACTCCCTTTGAGTCTCTGTAGAGACACGTGTGGGGTTGACTTTGAATGCTCGAGGATGCAAGGACCTGCTGAGTCAGGCAGATAATTCTGTTTGCCCCAGCAGATCAAACTCCATTTAGTATGCAGTGGATTCCGCTTTGTTGGGACATCGCTTTATCGGGACAGCCCCTTTCGGAGTGGATAATCCACTCCGCCGGATTGTCCCTGGGGAGGCATCTGTGGACACCTGCGCCTATTCCTCGTCGTCTTGCTTGAAGAGGGTTGAGGGATCACGGAGTCTTGAGCCTCCACTTCCCCTTTCCCCCCACCACCTCAGTTGGAGGTCGGGAAGTTAGAGCTTGGCTCCCGCTTGCCTTTTTGGTAGCCAATGTGCCTATCGGTTGCCTTGGGGTTTTCGCTTTCTGGCTAGTGCTGGGTTGCACCGACTGGAACAAAAAAAAAATGTTTCCCGATGTGTCCCGATTAAGCGGAATCCACTGTACTTCCAAAAACGATCAAAGTTAAGTCTGCAGTGACGTAGAAATAACTGAAAGCATCAAAAAGGTGCGTTTCAGACTTCTGATACGATCATCTTTCTCATTCACTTCCACTCACATCAACCGCAGGCACATCTGTCGGGTCAGCAGCCGTAATCTGCTCGACCCGGCAGGTGCTAGAAGCCTTCGACAAAAAGTCAACCCAAATGTAAAAAAAAACACACAAAAGGTCCTCTTCAGGACCACAAATCATGGTAAGTATCGTCGAATTTGCAACTTCCAAATCTAGGTCCCAACTTTTAGCAGCGAACCCTCAAAAAGTGTAAATTTCATGCAATTTCTGCTCAAAACACCAAGAAATCTAGCAAAACCAGGAATACCCTCTGTAAAAATGTGTCACAGAAACTGGTACGAACATGCCCTTTAAGACGAGGCAACATTTGTCGCTGTACATGCTCAAACAAGAAAGTTGCAAGGGTCTCGAGTTCTCACATTTCGTCCGAAAATTTCACTGAAGTACCAGTCGTCCAGCAATTTTAGTAGGTATATTTTTACCACATGTCATTTTTTGACAGTGAATATCACAGGAAGGGGGAGACGGAGGGGAAAACTAATGATGAGCGATTGTAGGTAATGTCTTCGGCTTTAAGACGCACTTAGCCTGGCCTCGAAAGTCCCGCTATTTGCGTCAAAATTTAACGCAGAAGGTTTCATTTGACACATTTTTGCATCAAACTCAGAACTCGAGTGGTTTGTTGGGACGCCTGAAATGAGAAAACGAGGGGCAACATGTGCCCTTTCAGACGAGGCAACATTTGTTACAATACCTGCTGCAACAAGAAAGTTGCAAGGGTCTGAAATCTAAGAATTCATACGAACATTTTTCTAAAATAGTAGTCGCCCAGAAATTGTAGTAGGTAAATTTTTGCGAAAGTGCATTTTTTAAAATTGAATATCTCGAGAAGGGAGGGACGTAGGAAAAAAGTAATGATGAGGGATTGTAGGTGATGACGTCCTCTTTTAGACACATTCGAAAAAGCTTCAGAGGTCCCGTTATTTGCGTCGAATTTCCGTGGAAAACTTAAAATTATATTGTAAAACGCACCATATCACGAAAACGGTGCGCCTGTAGGCGATTATTCTTTTTTCCATAAACGCACGTTTCGATTGCGCATCCGTTAAGCCATCATTTGTGGTCATAGGTCTAATAGTTTCAGAGTTATAGCCAAAAATGTGGAAACTATTGGACAAAATGACCACATTTTTTTTAAAAAACGCGCTATATCTCGAAAACGGTGCGTCGGAGCGCATTTTCGCTTCTGTTCCCTCTTTTTCCCAAATGCGCACTATCAATACGAACGTTTTAAGCCATCATTTATGCCCCTAGGCCTTATAGTTTCCAAGTTATAGCCAAAAATAATAATGGTTTGCAAGGAAAAAATCGGGTTTTTTTGCAAGATGCGTTATATCTTGAAAACGGTGCGTCTGATCGAGCTTTCCCGCGGTTTTTCTTTTATTGGCTAAATGCACACATTCAATGCGAACGTTTTGAGCCATAATTTATTGCCCCAGGCCTAATAGTTTCCGAGTTATGGCCAATAATTGTGAAATGTTGCAAGGAAAGTGGTGTTCTCCTTTTCCCTTGCATACCTCCACAATTCTTGGCTATAATTTGGAAACTATAAGGCCTAGGCCAATGAATGATGGCTTAAAACGTTTGTCATGATGTGGGGGCTTTGGCAAAAAGAGTTAACAGAAGCGAAAACGCGCTCCGACGCACCGTTTTCGAGATATGGCGCATTTTTCACAAAAATGTGGTGATTTTGTCGAATTCGTCCCACATTTTTGGCTATAACTCGAAAACTACTTGGCCTATGACCACAAATGATGCTTTAATGGATGCGCAATCGAAGCGTCCATCTTCGCAAACAAATTTAATCGCCACCAGATGCACCGTTTTTAAGAAATGGTGCATTTTTCACAAAAAATTTAGTTTTTCCACTGAATTTCGACGCAAATAACGGGACTTCTGACGCCTTTTTGAATGTGTCTTGAAAAAGACGTCATTACCTACAATTCCTTATCATTACTTTTTCCCTACGTCACCCCATTCCCGAGATATTCAAATTCAAAGATTGAACTTTGGCAAAAATTTACCTACTACAATTTCTGAGCGCCCAGTATTTCAGACAAATTTTCGTACGAATTCTCAGATTTCAGCCGCTTGCAACTTTCTTGTTGCAGCAGGTATTGTAACAAATGTTGCCTCGTCTGAAAGGGCACATGTTGCCCCTCGTTTTCTCATTTCAGGCGTCCCAACAAACCACTCGAGTTCTGAGTTTGATGCAAAAATGTGTCAAATGAAACTTTTTGCGTTAAATTTTTACGCAAATAGCGGGACTTTCGAGGCCAGGCTAAGTGCGTCTTAAAGCCGAAGACATTACCTACAATTCCTCATCATTAGTTTTTCCCTCCGTCTGCCCCTTCCTGAGATATTCACTGTCAAAAAATGACATGTGGTTAAAATGTACCTACTAAAATTGCTGGGCGACTGGTACTTCAGTGAAATTTTCGGACGAAATGTGAGAACTCGAGACCCTTGCAACTTTCTTGTCTGAGCATGTACAGTGACAAATGTTGCCTCGTTTTAAAGAGCATGTTCGTACCAGTTTCTGTGACACATTTTTACAGAGGGTATTCCTGGTTTTGCTAGATTTCTTGGTGTTTTGAGCAGAAATTGCATGAAATTGACACTTTTTGAGGGTTCGCTGCTAAAAGTTGGGACCTAGATTTGGAAGTTGCAAATTCGACGATACTTACCATGATTTGTGGTCCTGAAGAGGACCTTTTGTGTGTTTTTTTTTTACATTTGGGTTGACTGTTTTGTCGCAGGCTTCTAGCATTTGCCGGGTCGAGCAGATTGAGGCTGCTGACCCGGCAGATGTACCTGCGTTTAATGTGAAGTGCTTGAATGAATTCCTCAAAGAGATCTTAGAGTAAAGTGCTTAAATGGATTGGGAAAGAAGGTCTTCGAGATCCACCCCAGTGGAGGTCAGTGGTTGTGACATTTTGTTGACCGGGATCAAAAACTCGCATTTTAGTGCGTCTGCACACACACGAGGTGCATAGTCGCATTTGCATTTAGTTCAGATCACGTAAAATTTAAGAGTTTTCGTTAGGAAAACAGTCCGTCCAGTTTGTTGACACCTCTGTCTGTCTTTCGCTGTGCCAGCCTCTCTCATTCTTCACCAAATTTAGGGTGACTTGTGTTGTTTGTGTCGCTCTTCTAAGACATTCTTTCCAAGTCCACCCGCAAATGGAATGCGCAATTAATACCAATCAGTCTTGACTGTCTTTCAATTGATTTATCGCCCTCCGAGCTATCAGCGACGACGACGACAACAACAAGAGGCATTATCTAACCTCGCCGAGATACGATAGCACTCTTGTCGCGGAATTGTTTTCTTTTGACAGCAGCACACTCACCCAACAGGCCCCTCGGCGTGTGTGGGTGCTCACATGGGTCACACACAAAAGCCATTGTCAACACGGATCACGTCACATCGCTTCCCAAAGCCCCAAAGCCCATAGCCAGAGCGCAACCATTTTTCAATGATAATCGCCGATGACATCACGCTTGTTTATTGAATACGCGATCAATTAGTGATTTTTTTCTCTTCTCTTTTCTCTCGTTTTTACATGAAGTCAGGCCCCCTCCTTCGCTCCGCTCTGGGTGGCTGGGTGGCTAATGAGGCTGGTGACTGGCGACGGCTTAGGCACCCCCCGGCGCAGACTGTGTGCGGACGGGGACGGGGGCCGAAAAGCAATTTTCTAATAAATTCGCAGCAACCCACAGATTTGCGGAGATAAGCCCCGTGTGTCTGTGCGCAGACGGCTGGCGATGAAGAAATACGTTAAGTGACTTTTTCGTGAAACGATCGCGACCTCGATTGTTGGGTGGAGTTGGGGCGGCGGCGGCAGCTACAGCGACAGTCTGAGGCGAAAGTTTGGAACTCTGTAGATCTGGGGGGGAATGGTGATGTGACTGCCTCGCTCTGTTGGCGTTCCCTTAGTCAGTAAAGATAGCCCTAAACGACGAACTTGCTCGTCTGCGTTATCCCCTTACACGGCGAACACATTTGGCGAACATTGATTTCGTGGTTTTTCTTCAAACCCTCAACATGTGTGATAGGGAAGCACAAGTGGTGAATTCCTCGATAAAATCGTCGCTGACTATTGTCATTGTGCTTGATCAGCGATATGCACTCGGCGACGTTCACAGCAAAAATGAGGTTTGCTCGCGAATGGCTTGCTCGCCATGGCCCTACACGGCGAACATCAAAGTCAACGAACACGACAAAATCGAAATTTTTGGCCAAAAGCAAGCGGCTTGAGAACCAGCTCATACACGACCAAGTTCGGCGAGTACGGGCAAGTTCGACGAGCACGAGCAAGTTCGGCGAGCATGTTCGTCGTTTAGGGCTACCTTCAGCTTAGCTTGACATCTCCCTTGAGTGGTGATCATTCCCTCAGCCAAATTGTCGTTGGTCCGGAATGGAAGGCGTTCTTTCTCAATCAGTATCAACCCTCACTCCCATTCGACGCCAAACCCCGAAAAAACTCCATCAAAAACGTCCGAAAGGGCACTAGGCGCCCAGAAGCATGCAAAGAACCAGTAGGCATCCTACACTGATATCTCCCTATGGTCATTCGAATGCTTCCAAGAGCTCTAGCTCCAAAACGGTGCGTCCTAAACAAATGATTCCAACAACAATTCTAAAGAGGATAAAATAACCTTTTCACTCAATCCAATATTATTGACGTGGCATCATTTTCCCCCCGAATTTTAAGGATATGTATAGGGCCCGAATGGTTCCTCTTCAACTTCCAAGAGCTCCAGCTCCAAAATGGTACGTCTTAGAGACATGATTCTCCGGGCAACTTTCAAGAGGATAAAAAAATCCTTTTTATTGAATCCAACCTCATCGACGTGCCATCATTAGTTCTCCGAATTTTAGGTGCCTGTATAGGGCACGAATGGTTGGTCATCAATTCAATCATCAACTTCCATGAGCTGTAGCTCCAGAACGGTACGTCCTAGAGACCTGATTCCGACCACAAATCTTAAGTGGATGATGTAATCTTTTTATTAAGTCCAACTTCATCGACGTGCCACCATTTTTACTTAAAATTTTAGGGGCCACCATAGGCATCAACTTCCAAGAGCCTTAGCTCCAAAACGGTACGTCGTAGGAACATGATTCCAAGGGCAACTTTAAAGGGGATAACATAACCTTTTCATTGAATCCAGACTCGTCGAGGTGCCATCAATTTGTCCCCGAATTTTGGGCGCCTGTATAGGGCCCGAAGGGTTCCTCATTAACTGCCAAGAGCTCCAGCTCCAAAACGGTACGTCTTAGAGACATGAACCCAACGACAGATCAGAAAAGAATGAAACAACCTTTAATTGAATCCATCCTCATCGACGTTCCACCACTTTTACTCCAAATTTTAGGGGCCTGCATAGCGCCTGAATGCTTCAATCATCAACTTCCAAGAACTCTAGCTCCAAAACGGTACGTCATAGGGACATGATGCCACCGACAAATCTGAAGAGAATAGAATAATCTTTCCATTGAATTCACACTCATCGACGTGCCGACTTTAAATTTTAGGGGCCTGCATACGGCCCGAATAGTTCCCCGTCAATTGTGCCTCCAACAACTCCTAGATGAAGTGGTTTACAAAGCTGTCTGACGCACTTGTTATTGAGTTCATCCGATTCACTTTCTTTGGGACATGCTCCACTTTGCCTCGATTAATCATCTTCGTTCACTTGAAGAACGCGTGCACACTTTCTGCCTCTGGAGGGTCATTATTTACGCCAGCAGTTGCGTTCCCTTACCGCAACATCAGCCACACGCGTTGACAGTTGTGGATTTTCAGTCCATGACACGAGGAAAGTTCTTGTCTTTGTCCTCCTGTCAATTGCGCGCTTCGATTGCCCCCCAACCGCCCACGGAGGCGGTCTTGTTGACGCAGTCACTTCTTCGAGGACTGCATGAACAACAATGGAATTTGTCAAAACCTCATTGACAGGAGGAAACAAAGACCTTCCGTGTGTGTGTGAGCGGGTGTGCGTTGTACCACCCTCGGTGCTGCAAGCTGACAGATCACATGTTACACATGCCTTGACAGTGCCTCTGGCCTGCGGAGGAGGAGGAGAAGACGAAGAAGATGTGTTTTGAAATAATGGTCGTTACATCAAATGACGCCAGTGTGTGTCAGTTGGGTGTGCGACATGACACAATAGCGATTCACGTTGATGCAGAACTTGTTGTGCTTTATTTTCTACCCGCCCCTTCCTGCCGCCAACGCTCGAGGGGGAGATGAAACAATTAGTGTACGTTGTCTCACTCAACCCTGTTCGGGGGAAGGTGGCCCCCTTGTTTTGTGCATCTCATTGTGCGCCCACTGCAGCCCACCACACCACCGGGGGCGTCTGTAGTCATTTTATCGATCGCAGGCTCTCGAGCAGTGCCTTCAAAATGAGTTTTCGCTTTAAAGCGATGTGCTGAGTGTGCGAAGGGGAAACATTTCAATTTAACAAGTCCACCCGACACCCTGGGTGTTGCGGCGTGTTTTTCAGCGATTCAGCGGGAATTGAGCGATGGAGTGGTTGTGTTGCGCGACACACAAATTTTGCCGTTGACGTCGGCGGAAACTGAACGCGAAGGGTAGGGTGTTGGCAGAAAATTGGCGGTGTTCGTTGACCGCTTTGGCAATCGAATTTACACCTGAAAAGATCGAGTTCCCGGCGGAAGTTTGGAACAGAATGAGGGTCGATCAGATGTTCTTGAGATCGTTAGGCTACACGGCGGAGCAGAATGAAGCGCAGGAAGGTCACTCAGATGCTCTTGAGATCGTTAGGCGACGTGGCGGAGCAGAGTGAAGCGCAGGAAGGTCACTCAGATGCTCTTGGGATCGTTAGGCGACGTGGCGGAGCAGTTAAAACTGCAAAGTTGACGAAAGGTTCCAATCTCAGACCAGCGCTGGTGTCAAGGAAACTCTGTGCAATGATTCAGCAGATATTTCTCAGTCTCTCTTGCTCGTTCGCCTTCTCCCGTGGACTCGAATGAAATTCCAAAGCCCCTGGCGTCCTCTTTCCTCATCAAATGGATAAATGTGCATCGATTGAGGACAAGTCTTCGCCTTGTTTGGTGTCTTCTCGAAGCAAATCCCCACCGCAAACTCAGCGATGAAGTCATTCATGCTCTACTTCCCTCGCTCGCTCTCCTCCCTAGCCTCCCATCTATTCACACTGAATAAAGCCTAAAAATAAACGAAACCTCCCTGCCTCCGTCTGCGTCTCTGTCTCCGTCTCCTTCTCCTCCACCGAACAGCCAGCCATCATCCAATTAATCCACTCAATGGATGTCATTATTCTGTACACGAGTAGTTCCCGCTGTTCCCAGAATAGCTGCGGCATCATCGCTCTCTTCTAATTGAACTGAAAAGCATTAAAAATATTTCCATTTATCCGACAATGCAACCCGGTCACCCGGAGCGTCCTGCCTCGTGACGAATCCGATGAACTCCTCCTCCTCTTCGGCAGTGGGTCATGAAGCGAGGCCTCTCAAGGACAATGGATGGTGGTGGCGCGCACACACGTCATAAAAGAGTTGCAAGAACTCATTTCGGTTGAGTGTCAACGATTTCTGTTTATTTTCCCGCATTCAGTTTGGACTTATTTTGACATAAAAATCGAAGAGGAAGCTGGTACCGCGCGGGAAGAAGGGCGATTTATGAGGGACACAATGAGGAGGATGCCGTAAAAGGTGGTCGGATGGTGTTAAGCGGTTTGACATTGAGTTTGAGTGGGGGCTTGGAGTCTTTTTGTGAGAATCCGTGGAGTTTTGGCATCAGTTTCAGTGAATCTGGAGCATGATTCAGTTGGAGGTTACATTTTAAATGCGGCAGAAGTTTGTGTTGTGACACGGTCGGTCTATGACTTTGTTCTGCTGTTTGAAAGAAAAAATCAGCGCAATTTTTTTCAAAATAACATTATTTCAGAAATTTTTACATTGGCTCCTAGTCCCCTTCCATTCCTCTGATTTGACAGAGTCTGACTCAAAATTGCTCTGCAAGACCGCCCACTTCTCAAAATTCCTCTGCAACTCTGCTCCCTTCTCAACTTGGAACCTCCCCAATCGCCAAGTTTTTCAACTCAATTCAGAATCTAGAATATCATTCCCCATTCCATATCATTCCCCGGAAGTTTAAAGGCTTTCTTGCAAAATTTAAGCCGAATTAGAGGAGTTGTACCATCAGTTTCAGTGAATCTGGAGCATGATTCAGTTGGAGGTTACATTCTAAATAGGATACAGATTTCATTTGTGTCACGGTAGGGGTATAAATTGACTTTGCTGTTTGAAAGCAAAAATAAGCGCAATTTTTTTTAAAATAACGTTATTTCAGAAAGTCGTACATTTGCCCCTAGTCCCCTTCCATTCCTCTGCTTTGACAGTGTCAAACTCAAAATTGCTCTGCAAAACCGCCCTCTTCTCGACTTGGAACCTCCTCTATGGACAGCGGTTTTAATTGAATCAAGCGTATTATTGAGGCATCATGGATGATTAAAGATTTCCTTGTGAGATTTGTGGCGAATCAGAGGAGTTGTGGCATCATCATCATCATCAGAGTGAATATGTGGGGTGATTCAGTTGGAGGTTACATTTTGCAAGTGACACAAGTTTGTTTTCTGCCACAGTCGGCCTATGAATTTTTACAACAGTTTGACAGAAAAAATCAGCACAATTTTTTCCTACAGCAATTTGATATCGAAGTTTTAGCTCACAGTGGTCTTAAAGACTGTCCTTCCACTTCTCATTCTTTTGCTTTTGGCAGTATCTAGCTTAAAATTGGCCTGCAACACCCCTCTCCCCTCAAATTGTACCCTTTTGTATTGACCCTCCTGTTTCAATTGAAGCAAACGTATCATTCCCTGAATGAAAAATGGTTATGCTACGAGATTCAAGACAAATCTGAGGACATTTGACATCAGTTTCCTGAATCTGAAGGATGATTCAATTGAAGGTTTCATTTTAAATGCGACAGAAGTTTGATTTGTTTCAGGGCCGGTCTATAATTTTGTTCTGCTGTTTTAAAGAAAAAATCAGCGCAATTTTTTCCTACAAAAAATTGATATGGAAGTTTGACTAACAGAGGTCTTAAAGACTGCCCGTCTTCCACTCCTCTTTTATCTGCTTTTGCTGTACCTAGCCTAAAATTGTCTTACCACAGCGCACCCCTCTCGATTTACAACCTTTTGTATCAACAGCTGTCTTACATTAGATCCACCCCATCATCACCTGGACTATTCAAGATTTCCTCGCGAAATTCAAGACAAATCAGGAATTTTTACATCAGTTTTCAGTGAATCTGAAGCATGATTCAATTGGAGGTTACATTTTAAACTTTATACAGTTTTGATTTGTGCCATAGTAGGTCTATAAATTTGTTTCGCCGTTTGAAAGAAGAAATCAGCGCAATTTTTTCCAAAGTAACTCTTTTTCACAAGGATGTACATTTGACTACAGCCCCCTTCCATTTCTCTTCTTTGGCAGTGTCTTACTCAAAATTGCTCTGCAACTCTGCTCTCTTCAAATCTTCGGAATTTGGAACGTTCTCTATCGCCAGCTGTTTCAATTCAATTCAGTATCGAGAGTACTATTCCCTGAATGATAAAAAGTTTCCCTACGAGATCTAAGGCGAATCAGAGGAGTTGTGACGTCAGTTGGCTGAATCTGGAGGGTGATTCATTTGGAGGTTACATTTTGAATGTGATACAGGTTTGATTTATGTCACGGTCGGTCTATGAATTTGTTTTACTGCTTAAAAGAAAAAATCAGCGCAATTTTTCTACTGCAACTCGACATTGGAATTTGACTCATAGTAGGCTTCCTCCACCTCCTCCTTTCATTCCACATTCTTCTGCTTTGAGATCACCTGCGCCACCGTTTGTTTCTTACGTAAGTTTGAAACCTTCTACCCTGACAGCTGTTTGCTTAAATCAAGCGTACAATCCACTTTAAACATCTGTAGCCTTTTCCTGTGAGACTTGAGGAGAATCAGAGGAGTTTTGATATCATTTGGGTGAATCTGGAGGGTGATTCAATTGGAGGTTACATTTTAAAAGTATCACAAGTTTGATTTGTGTTACAGAAGCTCTATGAATTTTCTCTGTAGTTTGCAAGAAGAAAACAGCGCAATTTTCTTCCATATAAACAGTTCCTAAGCCTGTTCCTCTTCCTCTCATCATAATTCTTCTTAAAATCACTCTCCAGCACTGTTCTCTTCTTAGCTTGCAGCCCCCTCTATCGACAGCTGCTTCCACTAAATCAGTCCCATCATCCCCCGACCCGCTCCCACTGTTGCTCAAATCAAGCCACAAAGCATATGGTCCCACATGCAGATCACAGTTTGAATTGTATCGCAAACAGTTCCTCTCTCCAGCCACCAGAACTTAGACCATTCCACAAGTTCCACTGGCCCCCATTGTTGCTCCCCAAAGAGTGTCTTGAAACGAAGATATTTCCCCATTGAAAGTGGCGCATATTTCAAAGCACTCTTCACATTCATCTCATCTCTGTACAGGCATCG
Source organism: Myathropa florea (assembly GCA_930367185.1). Taxonomy (NCBI): domain Eukaryota; kingdom Metazoa; phylum Arthropoda; class Insecta; order Diptera; family Syrphidae; genus Myathropa; species Myathropa florea. The sequence continues at coordinate 8,135,219 of OV884005.1, read as the reverse complement.
CCTTTGTAGTGAATCTCCATTATCTGACCCACTTCCATGATTCACTTAAACCGCCGCATCCCATTAAGCCACAGTGGCAACGTTGTTCTCCCTCCCCCGCGCTCTCAAATGAACTCAATAACAAATCACATTGCACCCCACGTTTCCATGACGGAAATGAAAAATTACGCGTGGACACATAAAACGAGGGCTGGAGCCGCCATCAAACTATCGGATGCCTTCAACATTTTCCACGCGAAATGGTCCCCTCTCTCCCAAATTAGGCAGCTCGCGGTGGTGGCAGCGTCTCAAATGGACGCCGAATCGAATTACCGAAGAACCCCTCCATGGAGTATGAGTGGAAGTCGGCCCATTTGGGAGAGGGACAAATGCGTGTGTGCGGCTACTTGTATCCCGATTAGGAGTTGGCAAAAGCCATTTCGCATTCGTTGGCACGTCGTGTGTGCGATGTTTTCTAATAACCGCCCCTCCGTTCGAGTGTCTCTCTGGAGCCGCACCCAAAATGGTTCAAAGATGTTTTACGGTCTTCCGATGGAATTAAACGTTTCGGGGAGTTGTTTGTGCCGTTTGAACGAAAATGACTCACAAGGATGTTCAGAGAAGTTTTTTTTTGCAACAATCCTCATCGCACTTATGTATCTCTGGGAGTGTCCTTGGGAAGGAAATTGCCTGGGGGGTGTCTGTCTTAAAGAGGTTTCCCGGCGGGTAGAGAATTTAAAGTTGAGCGTGAGCTCAAGCGGAGCTGTGATAAGGGATGGGAAATGCTGGTGGAGGGGTGTTGCAGTGGTGGCAGCAGTCCTCTAGGAGGGCTTGTCTCCCAGTTCCACTTTAGATTGAAGGCATGTGGGTAAAGGGGCGACTTCTTGAAGGGATGCCATTTGCAATTCGTTGTCAAGAGAAATCTGGGTTGAAGACTATGACGCCATCCGTGGAAACTCCTTCACTCAAAAAATGGACTGCACTGAACATGAGTCCCAAGGAATCTCTGAATTTCTTGGCGTAAACTGAAGAAAGTGGTTCAGCAAGCAGAATCTGAACAGAGGATTGTGGCACCACATCACGAGATCTTCACCACACCACGAGGTACTCACCACACCACGAGGGTTCACCGATTGTCTCGATGAAGACCTTGAAGACGCAGTCTAAGCAGAGGGTCTAAACAGAGGATTGTGGCATAACATCACAAGATATTCACCATACCATGAGGTATTCACCACGATGTATTCACCACTCCACGAAATGTTGTCCACATCACGAAGTATTCCCTCTCGGTTTTCATCAAATCTCTTGTTAGAGCCCACCTTGAGGTCCTTGAACAGTGGCTTGCCAAGGACACACTGTGTGACCGTTTCCAGTGCCGATCATTCGCACAGAAGGTGAATAAGAGTTCCCTTCCCGTTTCTATCCAAGCAGCTGCGACAGACTGTGTTGTGGCTAAGCCTGATCTTGTGGTTTCCGACCGACCAATTTACATTTCCTCTGAAGTTTCTGTTGAATCTGTGTGTTGTGTGGTGTTTTTCAGTTCATTGTCTTTATCAATTCCATCCAATTCCAAGTGTATTCTAACGCATTTCTTTCTCTTCTTCTCTTTCCAGGTAAGTGAATGAATCTCCTCGATTAACTCAAATTTAAACTGACCGTAAGTACAGAAAAATCCATCGCTTAGACTCCTGCAAGTGTCCTTGACAATTTTATCTCGGGGATGTCTTAAAATGTTCTTCTGATTCAAGCCCTCGTTTGAACCATTTTCTGACAGTCTCTCAGACAAGTGAGGCATCAAGAAGCTCTCGCTTAACGCCTAATTTCCAGCGGGATGTTATCATGCGGGTGAATATTTTTAAATCTTAAGTCAATTCTGCAGTCATTTGCGGATGCTAGGAAGTTTATGTCGGTAAGGAAAGGCCTACCTTCAGACTGACAGTCTGGGTGACAAAAGAGGAGGAGTTGGGACTTTTATCTCATCACTTCAGTCTTTGATCGTCGAATTTGTGTGGGGGAATATGAAATCAAAAGCCTAGGTGCATCCCGGGCTGTAGCGCGACAAGAAGAACGTAAAAATGTATTCAAAGCTGACACGTGGCTGCAGACAGTAGCCTTCTTCTGAGGCCCGGGGTGGACCTGGCCCTCAAGCAACAAGCCTCTCCAGCGGGCATCCAATTAGGCACGCCAAGTTGGCTGAGGTCCTTTTCCACTTGTGTGCGCCATCGATTTCGTGGGCGTCGTTGTCTCACTGGCGCGGAGTGGATGACTGTAGCAGTGTTGTCAATGGGCTCTACATGGTATAGTCGTCTTAGGCGTTGAATGCCTGAAATGCTGGCTTGGGCTCTGCTCTCGCTTCTCGCATACCCCGAGCACACGGGGCTGGCTAGACTCATGTCGCTGTACAGTCCATTCAGTACGTGGTTGAATCTTCTTCTCCAAATGCTTCTTCTCACCCAACATGCCTCTTCAGCCAGCACGAACTCTCGCCAGCTGTCTCCAGTTTCGCACACCAAGGCGGCCGAGGTCCCCCTCGACTTGTGTTCGCCACCTCGTACGTGGACGTCCTCTGTTGCGTTGTCCCACAGGCTCAGAATCGAAGACTCTTCTCCACATGCCATTAAGCCAAAAATGACCAACGATTGAAGGCAGGAAACAGAAGCTATTCAGCCCTCGAAAGACCTTCTTTCATCGTCGGACAAACTCCCTTGAAAACACTCAAATTGTTGCTAAGGAATCAAGGATCTCCTTCGAAAAATTGCCCGAAAGCCACGTCAAACTCACGATTCGCCTGAGTCCTTCCCAGTTCTTCTCCACTTGTGTGGGCCATCGGTTTTGTTGAGCATCCTCAGACATACGTACGACTGGATGGCGCAGTTGGTTAAGTGGCTGCTCCGAGTTAGAGGGATCCCAGATTCGAATCCCAGTGAAATCGAATCTGGTCCAGTCACCATTTGCCGTTGGGATCAAATTAACGGCACTGGAGTAAGTTGCTACCTGGCAGTGGTAACAATGGACCAGTTTTGAGTCTGAGTGCTCCAGTAGTGTTTCAAAAATCCTCCGAAAAAAAAAAGTTCTCAGACAGACAGACAGAGAGTAGCCATCATGGGTTATATCTGAGACTTCAGCTTGTCTTATGAGCACGAATATGAAACGTAGTCTCTTTCCAGTGCGTTGAACCACGAAGAATTGACATTCATACTCAAAATGCTGACAAATGCGTCAAAAATTCTATTCACCTTTGAGTCTGCTGTGAGTTGAGTGAGGCCAAGGCCAAGGTCTTGCTTCAAAAGTCTTGCTGTGCAACCATAAAGTAGACCTTGTGTCAACTGAATATCAAATTCAAGACAGAAAATGCAAAAACATCAGCAATTTTTGCCTCTCCGACTCAGTCTCCAGAGACCTTGAAAAACCCAAGTCAAACGCCGCTGTTTTCCCAAGAAACTAGTGTCATGAAAGAAGAAACTTTCATGAAAGAAGAAACTCTCATGAAAGAACCATCATGCGTCCCCCATCTGTCACAAGTTAATGGAAACAGAAAACATGTTGAATCACGAAATGAATTATCTAGTGTCTTGTAACTTGTATCGGTATCGCTGCTAAGCCGTCTACAAATCGAAAATTCAAAAAGAAACTGTCATGAAACAACTCCCATGCGTCAAAAATGTCCCCCTTTTGTCACAAATTAATGAATCTTGCCAAATCACGAAATCCATTGTCTAGTGTCTTGTGTTCGGCTAATTTTTATCGATTTCGCTACGGAACTGCCTACAAATCAAAAATTCGAGAAGAGACTGTCACGAAAGGTCTCCCATGCGTCAAAAATGTCTCTCATCAGTCACAAATTGATTGTCTAGCAAATCCATTGACAAATCCATTGTCTAGAATCTTGTGCCTAGCTAATTTTTATCGGTCTTGCTACGAAACTGTCTACAAGTGAAAAATTCAAGGAGAAACTGTCATGATAGATCTCCCATGCGTCAAAAATGTCCGCCATGTATCACAAATTGATGGAAAACATGCTGAATCACGAAATCCACCGTCTGTCTGACCAATTTTTATCGGTTCCGCTTCGAAACCGTCTAAACAAATCAATGACAGTTAAGAAGAAACTGTCATGATAGATCTCCCACGCGTCAAAGTTTTCCCTCATCTGTCGCACATTGACAAAAATGACAAAAAACCCTGTATCGAAAAATCCATTGTCTAGCCTCCCGCCCACTTCCCCAGCATAGTCAAAATGTCTGGCTAATTTTCGAAACATGCGTCTGTTTGCGAACACACCCCCTCAGTTGCATTTGAATACCTCCCTCCAAGCATTTCCACGACCCAAAGCCAAACAACACAACAAATCTCATTTTGGATTCATTTAAATTCCGACGAAAGCCCACAAGAACAAGCCCGCTACGGAGGACGGAAGCCATCAAACCCATCCATCTTCCAGCACGCAGATCAGCACGCAAAATTCCCCTCGACGCAATCAGCAATTCAAAGCATATCGCCTCCACTCCGTTCCGTTCTTATTTCGTGTTGATGCTTCCTCCGCTGTCCCTGTCTGCTCCCATTTCGAGTGCTTCTCGTGCTGCCTTCGGTTTCTGTGGCGCGGAATGTGAATTACCATCTGCCGCCGACCAGAATCATAAAGACTCGGCCCGGGTTTCTGGGTTGGGCTTGTGAATACACGCCCCCCCACGGTCAGCCACGGTCTGTCACTTGCGGATACTGTTTTGAAGAGCATCGCGTCCAGTTTTCGTCGAATCGATGACATTGGAGACTCTAGTGACATTGGAGACTCATGCACACGTTGGTGGCTGTGTGTTTTGACAGCTGATTTGTGAGCGATAGCTGCGTGAAGACGGGGAAATCGTGCACGGGGCATGACCATGAAATTGATGCGATCAGAGACTCGGAATTTGGATTTTGGGTTGGCCGGCGACGATAAGTGCGAAAGCAAACATCGACAGTCGCGAATTTGACGGGTAATTAGGAGAGAGTTGAGTGCGAATCAATTTTTTGCGGCGAACATGGTTAGCAAATTGAAGTTGAAGGCTTGTGGGTCCAAGGGTCAAGTCGAAAGGCTGTCATCAGCGAACGAATTAGAAGATGTGTCTTGCTCCGGATGCATTGTCAAAGTTTTTAGGAAGTTTGACGCCAACTAGAAGCCGATTGATCAGGGAACAACGTAGACTTTCTCTCAAAGGAAATCGGTGCTTCCCTTAAGAGGAACTCGGACCTCAGCACGATCCCGAAACAGTGCAACAGTTGAAGTTGAACGCTTGTTCGACGACTTTTCGATCAAATTTGCGGTTGATCAGTCCAAAACTCTAGCCGAAGTCTGATGGAAACTTTGAAACCGACTGAAAATTAGAAGAGGCCAGGAGCTAGCTCGGGGGCAGGAGTTGATTAGAGGACAGGAGCTGGCTAGAGGCCAGGAGGCTGGCTAGAGACCAGGTGCTGGCTAGAGGGCCGCTCGCTACCTAGAGACCAGGAGCTAGCTAGAAGCCAGGAGCTGGCTAGAGGGCCGCTCGCTACCTAGAGACCAGGAGCTAGCTAGAAGCCAGGAGCTGGCTAGAGGGCCGCTCGCTACCTAGAGACCAGGAGCTAGCTAGAAGCCAGGAGCTGGCTAGAGGGCCGCTCGCTACCTAGAGACCAGGAGCTAGCTAGAAGCCAGGAGCTGGCTAGAGGGCCGCTCGCTACCTAGAGACCAGGAGCTAGCTAGAAGCCAGGAGCTGGCTAGAGGGCCGCTCGCTACCTAGAGACCAGGATTCTGGCTAGAGACCAGGTGCTGGCTAGAGGGCCGCTCGCTACCTAGAGACCAGGAGCTAGCTAGAAGCCAGGAGCTGGCTAGAGGGCCGCTCGCTACCTAGAGACCAGGAGCTAGCTAGAAGCCAGGAGCTGGCTAGAGGGCCGCTCGCTACCTAGAGACCAGGAGCTAGCTAGAAGCCAGGAGCTGGCTAGAGGGCCGCTCGCTACCTAGAGACCAGGAGCTAGCTAGAAGCCAGGAGCTGGCTAGAGGGCCGCTCGCTACCTAGAGACCAGGAGCTAGCTAGAAGCCAGGAGCTGGCTAGAGGGCCGCTCGCTACCTAGAGACCAGGAGCTAGCTAGAAGCCAGGAGCTGGCTAGAGGGCCGCTCGCTACTTAGAGACCAGGAGCTAGCCAGAGGCCGGGAGCTGACTAGAGGCCAGGAAGCTGGCTAGAGAGCAGGAGCTGGCTAGAGGCCCGCTCGCTACCTAGAGACCAGGAGCTAGCTAGAAGCCAGGAGCTGGCTAGAGGGCCGCTCGCTACCTAGAGACCAGGAGCTAGCTAGAAGCCAGGAGCTGGCTAGAGGGCCGCTCGCTACCTAGAGACCAGGAGCTAGCTAGAAGCCAGGAGCTGGCTAGAGGGCCGCTCGCTACCTAGAGACCAGGAGCTAGCCAGAGGCCGGGAGCTGACTAGAGGGCCGCTCGCTACCTAGAGACCAGGAGCTAGCCAGAGGCCGGGAGCTGACTAGAGGCCAGGAAGCTGGCTAGAGGGCAGGAGCTGGCTAGAGGCCCGCTCGCTACCTAGAGACCAGGAGCTAGCTGGAGGGCAGGAGCTGGCTAGAGCGCTGCTCGCTACCTAGAGGCCAGGAACTAGCTGGAGGGCAGGTGCTGTCTAGAGGGCCGCTGGCCAGGAACTAGCTAGAGTGCAGGAAGGTAGCTAAAGGGCAGGAGCTGTCAGAAGGCAAAAAAGGAAACAGTCTGTTCTGAGAATTTCTTGCAATCCTCTCTATTTAACCGCCCCCATCCTCAGTCTCATCTCAAACCATCGCTGCATTCATCTGTTTGAAGATTTCCCAGGTATTTCAGCCAAGGAGACAGTCATCTCCTCCTCGAGCTAGACACTGGACGCCTCAAAGTTGCTTTCGAGTGAAATGAAACTTCCTCTCCTCTTCCCGTCATTTCTTCGCCACAAAATCAAGAAAATGTCAAAAGCGCCCGTCTCGTGAATACCTCCTGACATGACGTGCCCTCATCTCTTCCATCCATCTCCCTTCTTTCAGTCCATCTCCTTAAGAGTTCACATTAAAAATAAATTTACCACTTTTTACGGCTTTCTCAAGAGTCCTTCGTCGCCCTTAACAAGCTCCTGTCACCTCACTCCCCAGCGGGAGTTTAACTTAATTAGAAAACTTTTCCCGCCCGGGATGTCCCTTCCCAGATCCAGATCCAGATCCCTAATCTGTAGTCAATGTCCGTGAGATGACCCGCCGGAGGAAGACACAAACGACCAACGATGTCCAATGACAGCTAACGACTCAAGAGTCATTTGCCCTCTCTCCCTCTCTCTCTCTCTCTCTCTCTTTCGCTGGCGAATTCAATTAACGGTGAAAAATTAGGAGCCGCCCTGAAAACAGTCACCTGTCACTCTGACTCCGGCAATCGGCTGGCAAGAGGTGCCTGGAGAAGACCCCACGTCTCCGATGCCCGTATGTGGAAAATGGAACTCTGTGCACAGGATGCATTCATAAGCCCATTATGGACGTGGCCATACACGGAGCAGAGGTGTGTGCGTGGTGTACGGTGGCAGCAATAACGGTCATTTGGCACGCAACATTGAAACAGTGAGACAGCAGAAGTCATTGAAGCACCCTCGACTGAACGGAGCAACTGGTAGAGACGGACGGCGCGTAATTGGAACTCATTTGTGAAAAGCGGGGGGACGCGACGACGAGGTGACTGTAATAGAGCACACGAGTGTGGAATGAATAATTGATCAGATACGGAATGTATCTGCAGACAGTTGTAATTTGTTGCAGGGGTTCTCTTTGAGTTTTGCGTTCGCCTTTGACTGCATATGCGTCTGATTAGGTTCTCGCGTTTTTGGATCGATATCGGAGGCGAATGACCGAAGATTTGAGCGGACGTTCGGAAGGGATCATAATCGAAGTGGCAGCTTGATAGTTGTTTTTTGTGTGAAGGCAGCCATTTTTTTGAAACTCTGTCACCGGGATGTCGCATTTTATCAAGGGGAATGACATTTTTGTTTAAGTCCTGCGTTTGCTTTGACTGCGTCAGTGGCGAATGACCCACGATTTGCTTAGACATTTGAAGAAGAAGGCAGATCATAGACGGTGCGGGGAGATTTGCGTCTCAAAGCAAATAATTCACTTCAAATGACAACTGAAGGCAGCCATTTTTTGTAAACTGTCACAAGGCTGTCACTTTTCTGTCAAGGGGAGTGAGATTTTTGTTTGAATGACCCACGACTTGTTTGGGCGTTCGAAATGGAAGGCAGATCATAGGCAAGTAATCCAACTGAAGGCAGCCATTTTCTTCAAACTGTCACCGGTCTGCCACTTTTCTGTCAAGGGAAATGACAGTTTTGTGATTTGTTGGAGGGGGCTCTTTGAATTTGCCTTTGAATGCAACTGTTTGACAGTTAACTTGTGTCTGACAACTAAGAGCCGTCATTTTTTAGATGAAAACTCGAAGATTTCCACTTCTGTCAACGACCTGTCACTTTTCTGTCAAGGGGAGTGACATATTTGTTTGAATCTTACGTTTGCTTCGGCTGCGTCAGATTCGAATGACCTACGCCTTGCTTGGGCGTTCGAAAGAGAAGGTAGATCATAGGCGAGGCGGCAGTTTGTTTGCGTCTCAAAGCAAGTAATCCAACTGAAGGTAACCATTTTCTTCAAACTGTCACTTTTCTATCAAAGGGAAAAGACATTTCTGTGATTTGTTGGAGGGGCTCTTTGAGTTTGCGTTTGACAAAGATGCCAAATTGTAACCGCTGCACTGTTTGACAGTTGATTTCTGTCTAACAACTAAGGACAGCCATTTTTTTTTTTCAAATTCTGTCACCGGGCTGTCACTTTTCTGTCAAGGAGAATGACAGTTTTATGATCTGTTGCAGAGACTTTTTGAATTTGCGTTCCCCGTTGACTACTTATGCGTCTGAGGCGTTGGAAAAAGACGCCAAATTATATCTGATGCAACTGTTTGACAGTTGATTTGTGCCTGACAACAGAAGGCAGCCATTTTTTTAAGCTCTGTCACAGAGCTCTCAAATTTTTGGAATTTCCTGCAGGGGTTCTTTGAATTTTGCGTTCGCCATTGACTGCTTATGCTTCTGATTAGGTTCTCGCGTGTAGATGAACATCAGAGGCTAATGACCTCTGCTAACGACCTTTTGTCGTTTGAAAGAGACTCGATGCGACAGTTTGACAATTGATTTATGTCTGCCGACTAAGAATCGCCATTTTTTCGATGAAATGTCGAAGATTTCCACTTCTGTCACCGAGCTGTCACTTTTCTGTCAAGGGGAGTGACATTTTTGTGATCTGTTAGAGAGGCTCTTTGAATTTGTGTTCGCCGTTGACTGCTTATGAGTTTGAATAAGACGCAACGATGCAACAGTTTGACTGCTGATTTGTGTCTAACAACAAAAGGCAGCCATGTTTTCAAAATTTGTCACCGGACTGTCACATTTTTGCAGGGGTTGTTTGAACGACGACTAAGAGCCGCCATTTTTTCGATGAATTGTCGAAGATTTCCACTTTTGTCACCCAGCTGTCACTTTTCTGTCAAAGGGAATGCCATTTTTCTTTTCAAAGAAGTTGCAACAAAGGCCGCTGTCAATTTCGCAGCATCTTGAGACTCCCTCACTCTCCGTCATCCCTCCCGAACCACAGCAGTGTCTCAAGCTACATTCGTCTCTCAGTCTCCATCCGTTGAAAGCAGATTTCATGGCTCGCGACAAGTGTTCCCGTGTTCCGTCGTAAAGATTCGCATCCTAAAACCCGTCCATAAACTACCCCGGCTAAGTGTACCGGCGGGCGGTGGCGACGCCTGCTTTCCGCTGCCACTACGACGCTCATAATTGCTTATGCCTCGACAGCGGTGCTAACTCGCATAACGGCACAATAAATATTCCTCTCTTCCTCCTCTCCCTTCTCTTCCTCCCCTGTCTGTGTTTGTGTGTGCATTCGTGCCTCTATTGATGGCAACGTTACAGCATTTACTTGCGACATAACCCGTTTCCTTCCACTTTACGCCGGAACCACCCCACCCTTCCACCCCCATCGTCTACCTCTGCAGTCGAATGGCACTCCACCCCTTAAGCGGTGCTCACAACCATTGTGCCACAATAATTGCCCCTAATTACGAGACAAACGTTCTGCCATGAAGGCGACTAGGGGTGCGCGCCTGGTATACAATTCATCCCCCAACCGCACCAGCAACCAACCCATCGTCGCCTTCGACTGAGCGGCCGTCTTACACTTGTGGCACTGAATCTGGAGCACTTCAGGTGGATGGTATTGATTCTCGAGCATTCTTGTATTCGATTGAACTCAATTGCGTGGCTGAACGCAGTCGACTGCACAATCTCAGGCAGGAGAGCGACCGAGCGACAGATTGGCAGCGAAGAACTAAGGTCGGTGGTAATTAAAGTGGCAATGATAATGGCTTACAGTTCTCCTCTGGAGAGGCACTTGCATGCGACACAGATTCGCTGGCGAATGCGTAGCGGTGGGGTGGGCTCGAAAGGAGTGCAGCGGCTCTTCGTTCGGTTGAAGGTTGCACGAAGCCCTAGTCGACCGGGTGGCATTGTGTTGTGAGTGGGTGGTGACATCTGGCGCCACCGACACCGCCGCAATTGCTGCTGTATCCGATTTGAATTGCTTATGAGTGAGAGGAGGGCACTTTGGCGGGTTTCTCTGTTGCATTGGGCTTTGTTTTGGCGGACAACTTCAGAGGAGGGTGTTCGTGTTCGTGATTCGAAAGGGATTTCGTGGTGGTGTGGTGGTTGGTTGGAAGGGGGGAGGGTTTGTTGACTTCCTTTAGCAGCTGTCGAGATGGTCAGTTAAGCGGAGATTCATGGGAAGTGTCCTTTTAAGGCGATGTCACACAGAACTCGTATCCAGAGCTCGTGGCAAGTCTCCCCCTGAGGCTCTGTTTGACAGAGCTCGTGTCCAGAGCTCGTGGCAAGTCTTCTTTTACGGCTCCGCCGTACAGAGCTCGTGTCCAGAGCTCGTGGCAAGTCTCCTCCTGAGGCTCTGCCGTACAGAGCTCGTCTCCAGAGCTCGTGGCAAGTCTTCTCCTGAGGCTCTGCCGTACAGAGCTCGTCTCCAGAGCTCGTGGCAAGTCTCCTCCTCAGGCTCTGCCGTACAGAGCTCGTGGCAAGTCTTCTCCTGAGGCTCTGCCGTACAGAGCTCGTCTCCAGAGCTCGTGGCAAGTCTCCTCCTGAGGCTCTGCCGTACAGAGCTCGTCTCCAGAGCTCGTGGCAAGTCTCCTCCTGAGGCTCTGCCGTACAGAGCTCGTGGCAAGTCTTCTCCTGAGGCTCTGCCGTACAGAGCTCGTCTCCAGAGCTCGTGGCAAGTCTCCTCCTCAGGCTCTGCCGTACAGAGCTCGTGGCAAGTCTTCTCCTGAGGCTCTGCCGTACAGAGCTCGTCTCCAGAGCTCGTGGCAAGTCTCCTCCTGAGGCTCTGCCGTACAGAGCTCGTCTCCAGAGCTCGTGGCAAGTCTCCTCCTGAGGCTCTGCCGTACAGAGCTCGTGGCAAGTCTTCTCCTGAGGCTCTGCCGTACAGAGCTCGTCTCCAGAGCTCGTGGCAAGTCTCCTCCTGAGGCTCTGCCGTACAGAGCTCGTGGCAAGTCTTCTCCTGAGGCTCTGCCGTACAGAGCTCGTCTCCAGAGCTCGTGGCAAGTCTCCTCCTGAGGCTCTGCCGTACAGAGCTCGTGGCAAGTCTTCTCCTGAGGCTCTGCCGTACAGAGCTCGTCTCCAGAGCTCGTGGCAAGTCTCCTCCTGAGGCGATGCCACACAGAGCTCGTTTTAAACGTCGCGTAATCTCACCCCCCTCTCTTTTGTGGCGAAGACTTAAATTACACGTCTTCTGGAAAGCAACTGGTACGAGTCTTCCTGCCGGGAGTCTCTCTAAAGATCTCCGAAAAGGACTCTTTGCTTTGAAACTTTCCCACGTCGTCGACTCGCTCTCGTGTCACCTAATGAAGTGGAAATCCTCTAATCCCGCGCCACCTCTGCACCCTCAACCCTCCATCACCAGCAACGTCTGCCTGTCGTTCCCTTTTATCGATCTAATCCTTTAGTCCTTCGTTTCTGTTGAAAAATGACTCAGTCTGTTGTCTCGTTCTCGTTGAAACAAAGTTACGACTCTCCTCCACTCACACACTTCACCCACTTCCACTTCCACTTTTGTGTGCGAGCGGCATGCTCTCGAATCCAACGAGGGGATGATAGTCTTCCGTATCGTCTCCAGCTCACTTCACCCGCCAGTGAAGCAAAAAAATGCCATTAAAGCGCTTCAATGAGGTTTATATGCACATTAAAGCATCAAAAGCAGATTTTGAGGCTGCTTAACATGGTTAGGCACGTCCTCCGCTTGCATGCGGGATGGCGGACGCGTTCACGCATACAACCACGTCGCGGTGGATGGATGCTGTGCTGAGTTGTGTGTCAGCTTGTCGCTTATGTCTTGTTGTTGCCGATGTTGAGGGCTGGGTGTGAACTGATTCATCTTCTTGCCGAGAGGAGAGGGAGAGGATGTGCCAGACAATGTCTTGAGCCGCTGGTCCCGGGTTTGTGCAGACGCACATGTGTTTTGGTGGTTATTTGGCGAAGCAGCGCGATGATAGAGGGGGTCTCTTGCCTAATTGGATATAGGTACCCGGAATCTCTTGTTTTGCGGTGGAAGTCAATGCGGTGCTTCACTTTTTCGTGGAATCCCCCGAGACTTCGGAGCTCTAAGTTTGCAGAAGTCGGACTCACGAGGGAAGACTAGAAGATCAGCTGATCCCGATTGGGCCAAGGTTTCTCGTTGAATCACCGCTCCTTCAGCTCTTCCTTCAATGGACAGAGCTCATCGAACTTCACCGAACTGCGGCAACGCGTCATGCGTTCCCTCTGCACTCTCTCGACGCTATCTTAAGCTCCAGCTTACATACCCAACGCGTCATGCGATCCCTCTGCACTCTCTCGACACTCCCTTAAGCTCCAACTTCTATGCCCAACCATGAATTTCCTGCATATCCTCACTCCTGTTAAACCAGGTTTTCCTACCGTCCGCCCTTGAATTTCTCTCCCTCAGATCAACGACCTCGATGAGTGCAGCAAATCCTCTCCTGCTCTGATTGACTGCGTGGTGCACCACGAACAGACCATGGCTCTGTTCCCGTTGCCAAAGGATTGACGCAAGAAAATCCCTTAAAGTTACAAAATCCTAATCCGCGATGAATGCCAAAAGGGAAAACGCCCTACACTCACTCAGGGACTCCGTAATCCCTCCATCCCCCCGCAGCTCGGGGGATCTGCTCTAAGGACGCCTATGATGGATTTCCGGATTTCTGGCAATCTGCCACATTTCATTGTTGTTTACTTTGCCAAGTGCCCAAGCCCTACTCCACTTCCACACACACACATGCGCCCCACCAGCACCAGCACCAGCAGCATAACCTACTCCTGTTCCCTCGTGATCCGTCGTCAACACGATTCCAATTCGCAACTGAAACTCGCACAGACACATGTGCTCGGGATCCCGGAAGGATAAGAGCGTTGATTCCACACTCACAGAGAGAGAGAGAGAGACACGGAGGTGGGAGGATGGGAACCGTGTTTCCTTTGTCCTCTCTGGAGAATTTATTCATTTTCTTTTCCTATTCGTCCTGGTGGATGGCTGCTGGTGCAGACAAAGTGTCTGCTCGCAGTCCCAAACCCCGTGTCGTGGAGTGATGGGGAAAGCAAATTACATTTAGTTCCACTTGGATGGAGGTGCATCAGTTGGGAATAGTTCCGCAAATCGTCATCATCTCCCACATTATCAGCGTCATCACCTGCCCCGTGCCGTGCATCGACGTGGCAGCGCACTGACAGTGGCATTGAACGGGACACAGACGGGAGAAGGAGAAGTTTTCCACTGGTGTCCCTTGATTGAGTTGGTAAGTGCCTGCGAAAGATGTTCCTTGTGCGTCGACGGCGGTGGAAACTGCGACGCTGTTTTGTGCGACGTACACAGCCACGGGAGCAGGGATAATGCCTCGCAGGCATGATGATGAGACATCTCTTGTACGATTCGTCTGATTTCATGGGGAAAAGAGTCTCGTAGAGCTTCTAAATTTGAGCCACTGACAGTAGCGTGGGACGCCGATGCAATCCAATTCAACGATTGCCTCCGATGACATTTCTTGTTCTTCTTAAAGACCATCTCTTTTTGACTGAATCTCTGGAAGCCATGGAAGATTTCGACTTTTTCTGTTTAACTCACCAGCTGGTGAATTTATCCACAGTTCAACCATTCAGCCGGTGGCTTGCTTTAGACACAATGTACCCATGGTCTACATGGGCCGCGACTGTAAGGTGCCAGGACATTCCCCTGCGACTTGTCTGCCTCTCGATGGGACAACCAAACATCATTCTTTCTTGGGCAGCTGACAGATGTCAAAAGCTGTTCAGTTTCCATTCGGTTCCTTTATGATCCCTGTTTTGAATTACTTCGCGTTTTCTGTGTATGAAGCTAAAGCATCATGGAGCTAGTTTCCATTTCAGTCCACTGAATGGCTTTGGAAGCTGACAGATGTCAAGACAGGTCTTTTTTTCTTTTCCATTCGATTCCTGTACGATTTCTGTCGTTAATTACTTTGCTTACTGTGCCTTCTGTAAATTAAGTTGAAGCACCCTGGATTCCATTTCAGTCGACGAAGGATGACTTGGACAGCTGACAGATGTTAAGATCTGTTCAGTTTCCCATTCGGTTCCTTCACGATCTTCGTCTTTAATTACTTTGCTTATTGCGTATAAATGAAGCTAAAGCATCCTGGAATTTGGCTGCATTTCAGTCTGTTTTGAAAACTGTCAGATGTCAAGAGTTGTTTCGTTTCCATTCGATTCCTCTACGATCTCTGTCTTTAATTAATTTGTTTTTTGGGTCTTCTATAAATGAAGCTAACTCCTCCTGGAGCTAGTTTTCATTTCAGTCGACGAAGGGTGACTTGAGAAATTGACAGATGTCAAGAGCTGTCCAGTTCCCATTCGGTTCCTTCATGATCTTCGTCTTTAGTTACTTCGCTTATAGCGTCTTTTGGAAATCAAAGCATTCGATTTCAGTCCATGAAGGATGACTTGGGAAGCTGTCAGATATCCAGAGCTGTTCAATTTCCATTCTGTTCCTTTGTGATCTCTTTGCTAATTGCGTCTTCTGTAAATGAAGCTAAAGCATCTTAGACCTAGTTTCCATTTCAGCCCACGGAATGGCTTGGGAAGTTAGCAGATGTCAAGAGCTGTTTCATTTCCATTCGGTTCCTTTATGATCTTCATTTTTAGTTACTTTGCTTATTGCGTCTTCCCTTAAATGAAGCTAAACCATCCTGGAACTAAATTCCATTTCAGTCCACGAAGGAAGAAGCTGTTTCGTTTCCATTTAGTTCCTCTCTTTGCTTTGCTGATTAGAGCAATACGGAATGGATGAAGTTCTGTACAATACAATGAAATCAGTGGATGGACAAAATTTCACCTTTAAACTGAATTCCACGCAATCACTGTTCAAATTCGCTCCATTTGAACTTTCAAAAGCAGTCTTCAAATGGCCTTTTAACTCGTGGAACTCAATTCATGTCCAGATTGCAGAGTATCGTCCCAAAGACAAAACCACTGAGGATTACAATCCGTTCCATCTGTCCTCCTGCGCCTTAAAACCCTCACTTTAACCGCCTCCCTCGAATTCCCTTGAGAAGTTCTCTCAAAATGTCACCCTCCGCCTCGGCGTATGTCATCCTCCAGCCCCCGCTCATCCGCTCGTAAAGGTCAAAACTTCTTAACTAATTGCATAACTTTACCCAGCGACTGTAATAACATTGCGCCCCCCTTCTCACCACTCCCCACGTCCATTTCGCCGCACAAAGGAGCACGCATTCGTTCCCCCATACTCCACGCTTGTGGCTCATTTCTATCTCGGATTACGCTCTCCGAAACTGGGAGTGGATGAACACCAAAGAAGAGGAAAAGAGACTATATATCCTTCCTCGGCAATCCTTTATCCATTCTCCTCGCTTAGCGGTCTCAGCACCGTCTCGCCATCAAATGGATTTTCAACATTTTCCCATTTTCCCGTCCCTCCCGACGGTAACAAAGGAACTTGGGCGGGTCATGAAACTTAACGAAACTCAATCTTTCGTCATAACGAAGCCATTTAGTGTGACGTCGCCCTCGGAAATGGGTGTCAATTAGTGTTTAGGGATTTTGACAGGACAATCCGATTTGAAACCCGATGCGAAGTGTCCTTCCTTTTTGGCCTGTGATTCGATAAATCAGAGTCATTGTTGCGAAGGATTAACGTCTGACACTGGCGAGGACAATAAAAAATCACAAAAGGGTTTCGGTATTTTTTGGAGGAACTTTTTGGAATCGGAGAGCAGGGATTAATTGGTGTCGCTGGGGATGGATCAATTCCAAATCCCTTCACACATGCACTCGGTCTGGTCCCAAATGTGCCCGTTGCACCCTGCGTCATGTCACTTCGATGCCGCCCGCACGCAGATCAACAGAAATCGAACCCAAATTCGTTCCGCCTTCACCGCCAGATGGTTGCCATCAGAAGGCGTCCCTCTCTCCGGACTGAGCGTCGTGTGTTTACAGAGTGTCTACGCTGAGACATGACATGCACACACACACATACACAGGCGCAGGCAGAGGCACAGGCCCGCACAATGGGACTGCACCCTTGTCTGGGATCTGGTGAAATGTTGTCTACCGGAAATCGGAAGTCATCTCTCACAAGACAGGTGTGATTGCCTGGAACGATACCCACTCCGTGCCACCTGTGGTGCATGAGACAATGGCGAGGGTCAATTTGGTGTTGGTTTTGGCAGGGGGAATTGTGAAGGGAATTCACAGGCACACCAGGAAGTGACTCTAGTGAGGGTGACGTTACCCGTCATTTGGACGGAATTTGAGGGAACAGTGATTCATCAAGAATGTCGCCTTGAGTCGAAGAGTGAGTCGTTTGAAGCCTAGATTGGTTTTTCGAGGTTAAGAGAGACTGATAAGGCAGTCGGTGTTTCCAGGGGCTTCGGGTGATGACATGGGCACCGGAAGAGCCTTCGGATCAGGACGAGGACGCGACGAGGTTCAGAGTGACTGGCTAGACGTCCGGCGTTGATTCTTCGGTTTCCAGGGACTCCGGGCGAAGGAAGAGCCATCGGATCAGGACGAGGACACGATGAGGTTCAGAGCGACCGACAAGACGTCCGGCGTTGATTCTTAGGTTTCCAGGGACTCCGGCCGATGACATGGGCACCGGAAGAGCCTTCGGATCAGGACGAGGACGCGACGAGGTTCAGAGTGACTGGCTAGACGTCCGGCGTTGACTCTTAGGTTTCCAGGGACTCTGGGCGATGACATGGGCACCGGAAGAGTCTTCGGATCGAGAAGAGGACACGATGAGGTTCAGAGCGACCGACAAGACGTCCGGCGTTGATTCTTAGGTTTCCAGGGACTCCGGCCAATGACATGAGCACCGGAAGAGCCTTCGGATCAGGACGAGGACGCGACGAGGTTCAGAGTGACTGACAAGACGTCCGGCGTTGACTCTTAAGTTTCCAGGGACTCCGGGCGAAGGAAGAGCCATCGGATCAGGACGAGGACACGATGAGGTTCAGAGCGACCGACAAGACGTCCGGCGTTGATTCTTAGGTTTCCAGGGACTCCGGCCGATGACATGAGCACCGGAAGAGCCTTCGGATCAGGACGAGGACGCGACGAGGTTCAGAGTGACTGACAAGACGTCCGGCGTTGACTCTTAAGTTTCCAGGGACTCCGGGTGACGACATGGGCACCGGAAGAGCCTTCGGATCGGGAAGAGACCACGACGTCGATGAAACCTTTGACTTTGGCTGCAATTTCAGGGAATGCCGTCTTCTTCTGTTGCCTTCGATGTCTCCTCTGCCTGAACAGTCCGATCCTCTGTCTTCCTTCTGAACGAAGTCTGCTCTGCGTCAGTCTCCGTCAACAAAAGAGGCGCCAACCAGGGGGCTCATCGACTCCCAACAGACTCTTGTGCGTCCGTCAAAGACCAAGTCAACGACTCGATGTGTCGGAAGTCGCCGCAAATCTGAGACAATCTTGCGGCAAGCTCCCAAAAGACGGACGTTCCTTCGTCCAGCCAATTAGACGTCCATCATGAATCTGATTTTCAAACACATCACTCCGCTTCATCCGGCGTCCTCCAAACCATCCCATCATTTCCCAGATGTGTTCACGTTCAACTTCTAGTCCACATCTGGCATAATCCCTGCCTCGTCGTCGTCGTGCCATTCGCCAGCATGTCGGTGGCTCATTGTGACGCCAATGGTGCTCCCAAGGCGTCTACCAGTCGCGCATCGGTTCGCTTCTTTTATGAGTCCAATGATCTGCTGTCACGCACACACACACACACGCCCGCATGCACGCGACCACACACATCCCTTTGGGCCATCGTCGCCTGGACAATTGTGTCCATTGTGGAATGTAACGCCCCGTTGGATGGCAGATGGCGGGTGTGGTGCGCGGGGGCTATAAATAGCTTCTCCTGCACCCAGGGACTGGGGGTCATGAGTCATTTGTTGCGACCAGAGGCACGGTTGGTGTGGAGACGCTCGCGAGCTCTGGCGCTGAGAAGATGAAAGGAATGAACGGCCCGGAGCGGGCGGTTTATTGTGCGGAACGCGTTTTGTTTACGCATCTTCCGAGACGGAGCTATTTTTGGCCTCTTTTCTGGTGTGCCCCGGACTAGCTTCTCGTGCTCCTCGTCCTTTTTGTCGATCGAGAAGAAAGATTAGATCCTTTCCTCGGAATCTTTTGAAATCGTCCTGTTTCGCTTCAGGTCCTTTTGACACTTTTCCCGTCCTTTCCCTTAAGACTCTCCTCAAGGACCTGGTTGCCAGCTGAAAGTCAGCGACGTCGTGGTCCTTGTTCGCCTGCCTCCGTCTCTGACGCGTGACTGTAGCCTTCCCTGTCTCATGTGGTTTCTCTGGCATGCCTCGCCCACATGCTGCTCCTCGTCGTCCTGCACATCGCATGCAGAACCGGTCATTGGCCCGCCCCTCGTGGGCCCTTAAGTGACTCCAAAGTGCACAGTTGGGGAGTGCATGCAGTCGACATTGCCTCCGACCGCCGGAAACACCCTGTAATTAAAAGCCAAACAAAAAAGAAAAAAAACGCACGCAGACTTGATGTTGAAAGCTTTTTATTGTGTGATCCTTGGGGAGTGCATTAGACTCAGTCAGTGGCTGCGGGGCAGTTGACGAATTTGGGGAAGTTGCACACGAAGTTGGTCTCGTCGAACCAAGTGCCGCGCTGACACATCAGACGGACTGGCTCCCTGTTCCGGCAGACCCAGTATTGGCGGCAATGGTAGCGGTCCGCGAAGAAGGAACCGTCGGGCTTGATGCGGCACACGGCTGACGGATTGAAAGGAGTCATTGGGAGAGGAGAAGTGGTTGGGAGAGGAGTCGTAGTTGTGGACTCGGCTGGAGTTGAGACGGTTTGGCTGGCTGTCGTTGACACGATTCCATTTGGAGAAGAGAGCGGATAGGCGGTGGTCGTCTTGATGGGTCTAGAGCTCGACGTTATGTTCTGGACGGGGGAAGAGGTTGTATTACTGGAGCTTGTTGTGGGGGTCCAAAGTAGTCCTGAAGTTGTTGTGTTGGAAGTTGAAATTGGCCCAGACTCTGTTGTTGTGGTCTCAGCCGCGGGAGTCTCTCCCGCTGTGGAGATTGTAGGCTCTTCAGATCCGTCAGCATCACTGTGCGTAGTGCAGCCTTCCGTTGTGGTAGTTGGTTCCGTTGTGGTGCCCGCTGTCGTGGAGTTTGAAGTTGGCTCCGTGTCCGATGTGGTGCCCGCTGTCGTGGACGTTGAAGTTGGCTCCGTGTCCGTTGTGGTGCCCGCTATCGTGGAGGTTGAAGTTGGCGCTGTGTCCGTTGTGGCGCCCGCTGTCGTGGAGTTTGAAGTTGGCTCCGTGTCCGATGTGGTGCCCGCTGTCGTGGACGTTGAAATTGGCTCCGTGTCCGTTGTGGTGCTCGCTATCGTGGAGGTTGAAGTTGGCGCTGTGTCCGTTGTGGCGCCCGCTGTCGTGGAGTTTAAAGTTGGCTCCGTGTCCGTTGTGGTGCCCGCTGTCGTGGAGTTTGAAGTTGGCTCCGTGTCCGATGTGGCGCCCGCTGTCGTGGAGTTTAAAGTTGGCTCCGTGTCCGTTGTGGTGCCCGCTGTCGTGGAGTTTGAAGTTGGCGCTGTGTCCGTTGTGGCGCCCGCTGTCGTGGAGTTTGAAGTTGGCTCCGTGTCCGATGTGGTGCCCGCTGTCGTGGACGTTGAAATTGGCTCCGTGTCCGTTGTGGTGCTCGCTATCGTGGAGGTTGAAGTTGGCGCTGTGTCCGTTGTGGCGCCCGCTGTCGTGGAGTTTAAAGTTGGCTCCGTGTCCGTTGTGGTGCCCGCTGTCGTGGAGTTTGAAGTTGGCTCCGTGTCCGATGTGGTGCCCGCTGTCGTGGACGCTGAAGTTGGCTCCGTGTCCGTTGTGGCGCCCGCTGTCGTGGAGTTTAAAGTTGGCTCCGTGTCCGTTGTGGTGCCCGCTGTCGTGGAGTTTGAAGTTGGCTCCGTGTCCGATGTGGTGCCCGCTGTCGTGGACGCTGAAGTTGGCTCCGTGTCCGTTGTGGTGCCCGCTGTCGTGGAGTTTGAAGTTGGCTCCGTGTCCGATGTGGTGCCCGCTGTCGTGGACGCTGAAGTTGGCTCCGTGTCCGTTGTGGCGCCCGCTGTCGTGGAGTTTAAAGTTGGCTCCGTGTCCGTTGTGGTGCCCGCTGTCGTGGAGTTTGAAGTTGGCTCCGTGTCCGATGTGGTGCCCGCTGTCGTGGACGTTGAAGTTGGCTCCGTGTCCGTTGTGGTGCTCGCTATCGTGGAGGTTGAAGTTGGCGCTGTGTCCGTTGTGGCGCCCGCTGTCGTGGAGTTTGAAGTTGGCTCCGTGTCCGATGTGGTGCCCGCTGTCGTGGAGTTTGAAGTTGGCTCCGTGTCCGATGTGGTACCCGCTGTCGTGGACGCTGAAGTTGGCTCCGTGTCCGTTGTGGTGCCCGCTGTCGTGGAGTTTAAAGTTGGCTCCGTGTCCGTTGTGGTGTCCGCTGTCGTGGAGTTTGAAGTTGGCTCCGTGTCCGATGTGGTGCCCGCTGTCGTGGACGTTGAAGTTGGCTCCGTGTCCGTTGTGGTGCCCGCTGTCGTGGAGTTTGAAGTTGGCTCCGTGTCCGATGTGGTGCCCGCTGTCGTGGACGTTGAAATTGGATCCGTGTCCGTTGTGGTGCTAGCTATCGTGGAGGTTGAAGTTGGCTCCATGTTCGTTGTGGTGCCCACTGTCGTGGACGTTGAAATTGGCTCCGTGTCCGTTGTGGTGCCCGCTGTCGTGGAGTTTAAAGTTGGCTCCGTGTCCGATGTGGTGCCCGCTGTCGTGGACGTTGAAGTTGGCTCCGTATCCGTTGTGGTGCCCACTGTCGTGGAGGTTGAAGTTGGCTCCGTGTCCGTTGTGGTGCCCGCTGTCGTGGACGTTGAAGTTAACTCCGTGTCCGTTGTGGTGCCCACTGTCGTGGACGTTGAAATTGGCTCCGCGTCCGTTGTGGTGCCCGCTGTCGTGGAGGTTGAAGTTGGCTCCGTGTCCGATGTGGTGCCCACTGTCGTGGTATTCTCCTTCGTGGTGGAAGTTGAAGTTGGCTCCGTGTCCGTTGTGGTGCCCACTGTCGTGGACGTTGATGTTGGCTCCGTGTCCGATGTGGTGCCCACTGTCGTGGTATTCTCCTTCGTGGTGGAAGTTGAAGTTGGCTCCGTGTCCGTTGTGGTGCCCACTGTCGTGGACGTTGATGTTGGCTCCGTGTCCGTTGTGGTGCTCGCTATCGTGGAGGTTGAAGTTGGCGCTGTGTCCGTTGTGGCGCCCGCTGTCGTTGAGTTTGAAGTTGGCTCCGTGTCCGATGTGGTGCCCACTGTCGTGGTATTCTCCTTTGTGGTGGAAGTTGAAGTTGGCTCCGTGTCCGTTGTGGTGCCCGCTGTCGTGGACGTTGATGTTGGCTCCGTGTCCGTTGTGGTGCCCACTGTCGTGGTATTCTCCTTCATGGTGGAAGTTGAAGTTGGCTCCGTGTCCGTTGTGGTGCCCGCTGTCGTGGAGGTTGAAGTTGGCTCCGTGTCCGATGTGGTGCCCGCTGTCGTGGACGTTGAAGTTGGCTCCGTGTCCGATGTGGTGCCCGCTGTCGTGGACGTTGATGTTGGCTCCGTGTCCGTTGTGGTGTCCTCTGTCGTGGAACTCTCGTCAGTTAGGAAATCGTCGTCTGTCCAGTCTGTCCATTCCGGCGGTGTTACGGTTGAACTTTCGGCGGTACAATTGCACTCCCCACATGTGCCATAGACGCACCGGCCAGCTTCCGGGTCGAATACACGGAAGTAGTCGCAGAAGCTCTTGACCTTGTTCCCCAGCACGCACAAGTAATATCCGTGACAGTCGCTGGGGTCCACAACCATTAGTCCGTTCTCGCTGGCCGGGCAATGCTGAGAGTGTTGGCTCCAGCAGTCGCACTGCTTGCAGGTCCCTGCTTCACATCCGCCCGCAGTCGCGTTGAATCTATGCCCGAAGCCACATCTCTTCTGCTCCCACGCCCCGTTTCTAACCTCGTAGTATATCCGACAGTCGTTTGTGTCGGGCACCAAGTAAAGATCCCTCGCCAATCCCTCCTGCAAGGCGCTTAGGCCAATCACCAAGCCCAAGAGCAACGAAGCTCCTTTGGGTTCGAATCCAGCACTTCTGCACTTCTCGGTCGTACGGCACTTACTAGCCATGTCGTTTCGTTAAAGAGACTATGTGCAGACCTGGCCATCTCGACGGTCTTATATCCAATTCCCTTATCAGCCGTTTTGGCCCTTGAGGTGTCCCGATAACTGGGTCTTCTTCAAATCGAATCTTGAGGGATAATTAAATGCCTTCCGCTGATAAAGCGGGACAGCCCAGACTGCGACAGAATTCGCGGAACGGCTGGCAAACAGCTCTTAAGTGGAATGCACTTAAGTGCCGGTGTAGTCACTCAACACAAAACAAATTGCACCAATCGCAGCTCTTCAAATTGACACTTTGGACATTTGTCAAACCACTTTACAGTTGTTTACGTACACGTTACATTTCCGGTTTCTATTTACAGTGGCTCGGCTTGAGGGGGCACTTTCTTTCGGAAAAAATTACATTTGAGAGAGGGAAATGTCATCTGTCATGTGTCAACTCATCTGTCAGAGTTCAAAGAATGTGTCGGAGTTCAAAAATGATGTCAGAGTTCGACAGAAGGCGAGTTGGGGTTTGACGATTGGGTCGAAATATGTGACAGCTGACATCTGTCAAAATTTGAAAGACATCTTAAGGGAAATTCAAAACATTTGTCAAAACTGTCACCCAAGTGTCACATTCTGCTAAACACTTGACAGACTATCGTCCACAATTCTCAACTTCGCATCGAGACGTCATAAAATGGTTCAATAAAAGCTAATGACATCTGTCAATGTCAAAACTTCAAAACAAACGCTGTTTACATCACCAGCCCGCATCTCAAATCAGCTCCTTTCATCTCGGATGACCTTGAAGCGCGTTTAGAATGCGGCTAAGACCCGTTTGATTCCAAGAGTTATAAATTAAATCAGTTCCCCTTCCTTCCACTCAAAATGTTACACAACCACCGTGACTCACTCGCCCGGGCGACGGCGATGGCGATGGCGACGGTGGGACTGAAGTGGATTTATTGAAATACCTTTTGAATTCAATACGAGATGAGGAGGATAGGGGAAAGAACAAAAACAAAAACAAGCCATAACCAGGCAATAAAATGCCAATCGTGTGAGATAATGTATTGGCAACACACACACCCTGCGAACACAACCGCCGGATGACCGAATTCAAAGGCGAGCACACGCAAGCGGGGATCGCGAATAAATATATTCGCATATATTTTTTTATTGAAACCCGATCCGAGTGTGAATCCGATTTATTCTAAACCTTAACCTCCCCGTCAACGGTGTGACGGACATACCCGGGGACGTGACGTGGGGAATGGATTTTTGCGTGCTGAATGGAATTGCAAATTCATTTGTGTTGAGTGGCGGGGGAAATCATAGACAATTTGTTACGCTAAGGCGTAGAATTATGCTTTCCATTGTCACGCAGTGGAGTCGTGGGTTATCCTCGATTCGCTGGGGAATCTAGATTTTCTTGATTTGTCTTGTTTCAGGGGAAAAGTGGTTGGATGGCCTTTAAATTTGATTTATTCCGAAAAGTTCCTTCTGATGGGGATTGGGGACTGGATTAAACTTTGGGAGCTTCTCCAACCGTGAGGTCTGGGAGGTAGTCCTCTTTGAAGACACCTAAGGAGCCTACTTTAATAGACATTCAATAACTTAAGCTTAACGAAAACCAAAGAAGCATCGTCAATTTTTAAGGTGTCCATATTTGCTTATCGACCGCTTAAGTGAACTTCGTTGTCAACTGACATTTGCACATGTAGAGAGGGACTCATTTCGCTCCCGCGTAAGCAGACAAAAGTTAACGAACTTAAGGAAACTGCGCGAAGCGGTTACCATGGTCATACTGTATTGTTTTTCTGCTGTCAATTGCTACTAACTATATTTGCATCAGTAGAGAGCGATTCATTCAAGTAGGCAAAACTGAACGAACTTAACGAAACATAACGAAGCGGTTACTGTGGCCACATATAGACCCCTAAAGAGAATTCTGTGTCAACTGACATATAGATAGGCAGAGTTAACGAACTTAACGAAACTGAGCGAAGCGTTTACAATGGTCACAGTTTATTGTTTTTGTGTTTCTGTACAGCACTATAGTTGCCGTTTAAGCCTATCAAAAGAGTTTTTTTCATACACACCGCGGGCTTCACTAGGATTTTGTTGGATTGCGTCTTACTTCGGTCGCTGCAGATAGCGGTAAAGTCTTGTTGCCACTAAAACAAAATTTTGACTCGGTTTTGTTTAACCCTTTCGAGGCATATTTCGTTAGGAGGTAGCTTTTTTGACTCCTTGCAGACACGACAGGCTTTCCAGTCCTTCCAGTCCCTTCTAGATGCACGATTCGAAGCTGTCACTCGAGGGTCATGCCGTAGCTCTCTCGATTCCTTCTTGTAGGCACGACAGATTTTTCAGTCCGAGGGACATTTCCAGTCCTTCCAGTCCCTGCCAGATGCATGATTTGAAGCTGTCACTCGCTGGTCATGCCATGAGTCTTTAGGATTCAGCAGCTCCTCGAAGACAAATGATGTAACAGAGCTTCAATTAGATCCCTGTCGCGATCACATTCCATCCTTCCCACTTGTGCCGTCAAGTCTCTAAGAAATTCCTTCTATTTGAGATCACGTTTCGGATAGAATTCAAGTTTATTTCCATAATCTTTCGCATTTCCTCTCATCAACGCCAATTAAGTGACTCTCTGCAGCCATTAGCACAGCAGCTCCCGCTGTCGACTGACAACATTGTCTTGATCTTGTCCATCCAATCAAAGCTCTTAAGTGCTCTCTAAATATGTACTCACTCAGCAGGTGACTGGATTGCACTTAAAATAGACAAATGACTCCATCTCCTGAGCTCATTCTCCAACCACTTGCGCTGTGTCATCTGTGAACGCCCCACGTCTGTCATTGCGCACATCGCGCATGCATGTGGAATATTTTCCCTAGAATCAAACGCTTGCTGAATTGGAAAACATTTTCGTCTCTAATTAATTTATGAGATACTCGGACGGCAAAACGGCCTTATCGGTCGTCATATAAAATTCCATTCTGACATTCGAACGACGGACCCGGTCGGTCGTTACACAATTTCAATCAGCACGAGTGGTAATTACCGCCGGCAATGGGAGTCGTCGTCGATGTGTAGATAGGGGACGGAACCGTGACAATGTGGATTTGGGTGGAAAACTATTTCCGCTTGAACTTGCGTGACATTTTTTGTTGCCACTTAAATCGGGGGACATGCTAGACATGCTTGGGTGAGGTTTTTTGTTTGTCTTTTTGTTGTTGGTTCTTGTATTTGCTACGCTGTATGTGGTCTTGGGTACGTAGATGGCGCTGGAGTGTTTTGCTACGTTTTTGGAGGTTGATGCTGTGTCCTTCATCGGAAGACTTTGCAGGGCACGCCCCAGGGTGCTCTGTTCCCTTGTCGCAAGATCATGCTTCTCAGCGATCTCCTCATGCACTGATCGATGGGTCTTAAGAATGAAAGAAAGACCTTCTCGGAGCATCTTATTAGAGGACTCCTTTGATTCGTTGATATGTCAAGTGCTTTATTGCTGGAAAACCCTCAATTTCCCATCATCCTTTCATTTCCCACCCCCAACCGCAGAGCAACAGAGTCTAACCCCCTCCCTCCGCAATACCTGCTCGCAAATCAATGCGGCGACCTTGTCCGACATGCTCCCAGTCAATTTGCTTCCAAATCACTGAAGTCTTCGCAGGAGCCTCATCCCCATTCATCCGTTCCACGACAAGAATGTCATAACTCTCTTCTGTTCGCTCCTCATCATTGCCTTGACTCAGTTTCGTTCGTATCCCTCCCCACCACCTCGTCCTCGCGCAGTCAGCGTCGCACTATGACATCTCTCGCACAAAAGGGAAATTAAATTGAATTCCAACTGAAATATACTGCATGCAGAGAGGAAGAGCGAGGGTAGCCTCCTGCTACGTGCTACCCTCGTCGTCAGCAGTTTAAATTCAATTTCAGTTCTAACAAGAACCTACTTACACTCCGACTGGCTGGCTGGCTGGCGAATGGAGGACAACACTGCGCCAGGTCGGGCTACTTACTTACCGACGACGACGACGACGAAGATCGCAAGGAAATATTCAATTTAAGACGAAATTCTTGAAACTCTTGATTGCGCGCTTCTGAATCTTGGATGCAACTATCGTGACGAGAGTGCGGGGGGGGGATGATGTTGACACCATACAGTGCGAGAGAAACTAAGTCAAACTAATTAGAGACTTGCATCTCAAGACGCGGCTAATTGAGGAACGAAATGTCGGAAGTTTGGAGGTCGACCAGTGGATGGGTTTTAAATGAACGTGTGCTTGGACTGCGAATAGTTTCAATTGACTTCCACCACTTCCTCTTTCTGAAGGTTTCCAGGGGAGGACGTGACGTTGATACGAACAAGCTGACAGCGGGCAGCTTGGGAATGAAAAATGACTCCTCGTGCGGACAACAGGTTTTTAATCTTCTTCTCATGAGCGAGGAACATTTCCAGTCCTTCCAGATGCATGATTCGAAGCTGTCACTCGTGGGTCATGTCGTAGCTCTCTCGACTCCTTCTTGCAGACACGATAGGCTTTCCAGTCCGAGGGACATTTCCAGTCTTTCCAGTTCCCTTCCAGGTGCATTATTCGAAGCTGTCACTTGAGGGTCATGCCGTAGCTCTGTCGACTCCCTCATGCAGACACGACAGGCTTTCCAGTCCGAGGGACATTTCCAGTCCTTCCAGTCCCTTCCAGATGCATGATTCGAAGCTGTCACTCGTGGGTCATGCCATAAGTCTTTATGATTTAGCAACCCACAGACAAATGATGTAACAGCCTCAATTAGGTCCCTGTCGCGAGCATATTCCAGGCTTCCCGTTGTGCTGTCAAGTCTCTAAGAAATTAGGAAACAGTGCGATGAAGTGAAGACTAGGTGGAAGTAACGAGGCGTTTGTCTCTCTCTCTCTCAGCTTGGGAATGAAAAAGGAATCAGTGCGATGAAGTGACTCCTCGTGGGCACAACAGGTTTTTTAAGGTTCTTCTCGTGAGCGAGGGTCATTTCCAGTCCTTCCAGTCCCTTCCAGGTGCATGATTCGAAGCTGTCACTCGTGGGTCATGCCATAAGTCTTTAAGAGTTAGCAACTCCTTAGAGACAAATGGTGCAACAGAACATCAATGAGGTCCCTGTCACGAGCACTTTCCAGCCTTCCCGTTGTGCGGTCAAATCTCTAAGAAATAAGTGCGATTTTCTCTGGAAATGGGACAAGTTGAAGGACGTGGGATGTCAGAAACGAGGGAATATTGAATGTGGAAGCATATTAAGTTAAAATTTTGTAGCAAAAGCGTCCTGGTTGCACCAAAACCCACAGTCGATTCGCCATATTTCCCAACATCTCCAATCTGACAGCTGTCAATGTCACTCTGTCATCCCACCAGACTCCTCTCCGTCACAATTCCAATTAATTTCTAGTCAGCGGCTTCTCCTTCACCCCTTCCTGTCATCTCTTTGTTATATTCTGTCAGGAGTTGATTCCAATCAGAGAGAGATTCCCTTATTTGTCGAAAGAAATAACCTGTCAATCGAATTGTCAGCCATCCCCCCCCCCCTCCCTTCGACTGGGGACTACGTTGCGAAGTCATTTCAAATCAGCAATCGGCCCCCCCTCGAACCCACCTAATCGATCACAGGTTGTCGTGTGAAAAGAAAATCAATTTCCTCTTCACAAATGGAGAGCAGGTAAGTGCTAGAGAGCTGGAGACCAACAACAGCCAACAGGGACTGTGTCAACAAAGCGACAGAGAGAGAGAAGTCAATCACACTTCGCTTGTGAATGGCTGCCGCTTACAGAAGCCACTCTCTGCACAGAACCGGGTTACCCGTCTATTGACTCATTCGCACAAAGAGAATCCCAAATGTATCTGGACCGCTGAGGAATGCCAAGCCGAATACGAATGTCGGATTAAAAATACACAAGCCGCAGCGCAATGCGGTGTGGAAGTGTTCTTGGATTTTAGACCGGGAGTGAGGAGAGGAGTGACAGAGGAGAAGGGTGCAGGGTGCCCCTGCAGTGTATGACATTCTCAGGATTTCAGTTACGGATCGCAACGTGGCTAATTACGGCAACAAATTTTGGTCTCATGCCAGCCCCGAATGTGAGGAGTAAACGACGACCGACTCTCCGAGTGTCGGGTGTAATCGAATACGAGTTCGTTTGTGCGACGGCCCGCTCTCAAATCGAGGTGAATTCTAGTTCTAATCGAAAGTAAGACGATTATTTTCGGATGACACTTGCATTTTGTGCCTCTGTCGTCGTCGTCGTCGTCGTCGTCGTCGGTTGTTGTTGGTCGATGCCTCTCTTGGGAGTCGCCGGAAAAGGAGGCAATGAACGGCAGAAGGTTGAATAGTGTCGCTGTGTGAATCAGATACAATCAGCCCTCTCTGCATTGCTTTCGAACTGTTGACCCAATGAGGCCGATGAGGGGATTGTGATGAAATGCAATCAGTGGTTCATTGTGATTGGGTGAGTGGCGAGAGAGCTCTTTAGAGCTCTAATGAGGTCTGGGGGACGGTTACAGCACACATGTGCGCTCCTTTTGGCATCGACTTCTTTGGTTGGACCTCATTTTTTTTTTTGTGTTCGTTGATTTTTCGAGTGGAATCGAATTTCAAGTTGAAAGAGGTGTACTGCCTTCATTAGGAGACTGAGGAGAGTGTTCTTGTGGGAAAGAGGACAGGTTCTTAGGAGCTTCTTGAAGTTGTGAATGGCGCCCGACACTGGATCCAGTCAAAAGTGTATCCTAACCTTGATCTTGAACTTCACTTTTTCCGAGGTGGCCTTAGTTTTCACGCAAAGTGGGAAACAACTCCACTTTTGCGAGGTGGACTTAATGCTCATGCAAAGCGGGAAATAAGGCCACTTTTTGCGAGGTGGCCTTAGTCCCCACGCAAAGTGGGAAACAACTCCACTTTTGCGAGGTGGACTTAATGCTCATGCAAAGCGGGAAATAAGGCCACTTTTTGCGAGGTGGCCTTAGTTCCCACGCAAAGTGGGAAATAACTCCACTTTTGCGAGGTGGACTTAATGCTCATGCAAAGCGGGAAATAAGGCCACTTTTTTCGAGGTGGCCTTAGTTCCCACGCAAAGTGGGAAATAACTCCACTTTTGCGAGGTGGACTTAATGCTCATGCAAAGCGGGAAATAAGGCCACTTTTTGCGAGGTGGCCTTAGTTCGCACGCAAAGTGGGAAACAACTCCACTTTTGGCGACATTGATCTTGAACTCCAAAGGGCTGTCTTGATCCAGTTCTCAGGGTCTTGGGACCAAAATTTCGTGTAGTTCTTCTTTCCTTTTCGTCCTTCTTTACTCTGGGTTCTTTCTTCCTCTTGTTTCTTCGTTCCTCTTCACCGCGTCCTCTTTTCCTTTGAAGGTATCATCCTTTTCCGACGTTTGATGCTTCATCCATCCAGCCATCCGTCGTAAGCTGCTCGTTCTCGAAGTTTTGAATGGCGCCCGACAGTGGAAGCAGGGGAAGTCCACACTAAACTTGATCTTGAACTCCAAAGTGCTGTCTTGATCCAGTTTTCAGGGTCTCGAGACCTAAATTTCTCAAAGTTCTTCCTTCTCCTGGCCTGGTCCTCTTTTCCTTTGAAGATTTTGAATGTTTTTCACTTGACGTTCCATCCATCCGTGGCAAACTGTGCGTTGCCCCATCTCTTCGCCTCCCCTCACTTCAGCCAGATGCCTCTCTGTCAGCTTTGACTAGTAAACTGTGAATTCCACCAAACTGAACACCAAATCCTGTCCAGAAGTCTCAATCGAATTCATCAAAGAAATTCCATTAAATCGTCGAAAATTCCAAATGAAAAACCCCTCCAGCGAATGATTCAATTCTCACCAAATTACCTCGCACTTCGTCCAGCATTCTGTTCTCCTTCTCATCGACACTCAAGTAAACATCGGGCCGAAACCTTGCACAATCCATCCATACCCCATCCTCTGCTCTGTTTACACACACACCCAACCACCCACCGCCTGTATCGCGGATGAATGTGAAATCCGCTCCGCTCCACAAATATGAGGTGTTACAATTCCCATCGATGTGCTGGATTGTTTTTTTGAACTTCGCAATTGTTTAGATACACGAACCGATTCCGAAAATAATTTCCCAAACAACCGCTGCTCACCAACATCGAATCGAATGAATCAATGAATCATTTCGAATGTCGGAGGGGGAAGGGGAGGATGGGGATTGGAGGAGACTTCAAGGACTTGGAAATTTAATGGAAACGGAAAAAGATACTTTAGTTGGTGTTGAAATTCGCTGAGATACTCAAGGGTGCCTCTCTCTCGCACCCGACATATTATCGTCTTGGCATTGAAGTGTATCTGCTCTTCAATCGAGTGGAAGGAATTTCGTGTTTATCTCTTGGGGGTTGGGGGCGGATTGGAATCTGTTCTTGGTGTGGATTTAAACGATGTACTTGGTCCTTGACTTTTTCTTGACATTTTTTGTGGTAAGCTGCAGATATCCTCAGTCACTGACAGTCGCTTTCATCTTCAAATGGGACCTTCAGTCGACCACTGCCCGGCGTCAACTCCAATTTCCAGTCGACCCCAGTCGACCACTGCCCGGCGTCAACTCCAATTTCCAGTCGACCCCAGTCGACCACTGCCCGGCATTAACTCCAATTTCAAATTAAAATGCAACGACTGTGCACTCTCTCATCAATCCAGGCGATCGCCAAACTTGGTCAACGCCTTTGCGATGATCTAAAATTACCCGCGAGTGCATATCGAAATAAATAAGCCAGCGGCGGCGACATTCTTGCACGTCCTATCCAAACGGCATTCCATTCGAGAGCGCGCTCTCGAAATAGCGTTTTGCGTTCGCGCCTTTCTTTCACTGTTGCCGCTGCCGCTGCCGCCACCGACCCAGAGCAATCAGCCAGAGTCTGCCCGGAGACTTGGCACAAGTGAAACTCTCAGCGCCACACAGTTCCAGTGCACACACAGTCTAGCCTAGATACGGCGCGGTACTTTGCATGCTGTCATGCTTCGCGATTAGTCTTCGCCTTTTACGGCAGCCACCGCACACACACGCGCAGACCGAGCGCCTTTTTCCGACGCTAAATTGCACAACTTTCCCTCGGTTCAAGTTGACATCTGCGATTCGTTCCGCCCTCTTGGTCTGCGGCTGAATTAACGCCCACATTTCGTGGATATTCGGCTGCACCGAACACAGCGGAGATGTAGCTGACCCACCACTCATCTATTTCTGTTTCCAAATCAATGCTCGTGTCGAGCTGCTCCTTTCATCTTGTCCGCGCCGCTGAATGTGCGTCGCAGGGGACTATTTGGACCGCGTCTTGTTCTTCTCAAGTCGTCCATGGCTCGTTGATAGCAGAGCGTGACGTCTTTTCGAGCTGATAAGACACTGGCGAGGATGTGCGAGTGTGTCAACCGAAAGCATGTGTTTGACACGATTTAAGTGGCCCAGCACCTATCAACGACACTTCGACATTTCATCTCGAGTGGCGTTTGACATTTGACGTCAAAGTTTTGCTCAAAACATCCGCATCTGCGAGTGGCGCGTTGCGAAATGCGATCTCGGTCGTATGTCTATTTTTATGGAAGCCCACCACACTCCAGGCTGACTTTTGACATTCCATAATGCCGCTGCGCACTTCAGTCGGTTAGTTAGCGCTTGTTTTGGAATTCGTATTCATACTCCACACACACACGCTCGCGCGCCATGAAAGCCGAGCGTTGTTTAGAAGTCCATGCCGGGGGTTCGTTGGAAATTTGTTTTATGACCAGGAGCCCCTTCGGATTGTGGAGTGGGGGGCATCATTCCTCTGATCTAATTATTGGATGCATTGTTGATTTATTGCTCGCAAGCATGGGGTACAATCCCCGGCAATGAATGATTGCTTTTGTTTCGAGAGGGATTAGAGGGAAGTCGAAATGTGCTCGCTCTGGGTGTGTGCTCTGTGATGAGTGAGCATCGGCTTTTTGTACTCTGCAGAGCCTCAGCACTGATGATTAATTGTTTGTGTTTGTTAATCTGCATCGGGAGGATCCAGCAGCAGACGCGGGAGGAGATGTTTGTAATTTAATCTATTTGTGGGTGGATGTTTGGCACAAGCCTGGGGCATGAAAGTACATATTTATCAACAAGGGAGGCACGTTCACAGATGGTTTTCGAAGAGCTTATCTGAATCGTCTCTGATTTTTTCAGTGGAATTTGTGTGTTTAGAGTCAATGGACGTTGACTGAAATGCATTTCGTTTCATCGGAGCAATTGGAGGGAATGGAGATTTGAACTTTTGAGAATCAACAAGTGGGATGCATCACTTTTTGAAGATATTTCTGTAAACGCCTCTTATTCACAAACTATCCATCGCAAGGGGGAGATTTCTAGCTCCCTGGTTTCCTTAAGTAACACGCTTTCAGTTAAGCATGCACTTTTTGAGAGATCTCTGAAAAAATTGTGCTAAAAATCATCGAAACTCTGGCAAAAGTCATTCATATTCAGCCTTATCGAGGGAGATGTCAGCTCTCTTAATTTCTTCGCATATAGACGCAGTATAAAGGGGCATATCGAGCTATGCCCCTCCTGTCAAAATCCTGAAAGTTCCTTCAGCTCCAAGTACTTAGCTTCCCACAGGCTCGAAGTCAAGGACTCTTCGAGACGAAACTAAGTTGTCCATGCGCTCGAAGTGGTCTAGTTATTTTAGGCGTTGGATCCATAGACGCCTGGCTAGACTCATGTCGTTGTCGTAGAGCGCAATGGACCCAAACTGTTTGTCTAATTAAGCCGCCAGACTAGTCGCAAGGACACCGTTCAATCTACCTACCTACCTAAAGCCCGTATAGTTAGTGCTTGCTCTTCTCCTTCAATCGCCATCAATGCAAACAGAGGACCAATCGCACGCATAACTTTGCACTCGAAATGACCAAAAGCTTCTTCATCCGCTGTGGTTACCGCCTGTGCTTTTGTGCCGTAGAGCAAAACTGAAGCGATCAAGGTTTGCTAAATTCCTCATTTTCTGCGTGACATCTTCGTTGCCACTCAAGCTGGAGTCAATCATAAACACGCACTACCCTCAAAACAAAAAATTCCATCCACTTCCGTCCCACTTTCCATGATTTCATTTCGCTTAAAATGTTTTAAAATCAATTTATAACACACATAATTTCCCCCCATCAAAACAGCATGCATGGCAACTCCATCGGTTGGAGCAGTTTGACAGATGAACACCCGCCGAATAAATTCGACGAAAACAATGAAATTCTTTAGTTTTTCCACAAAAAAATACTCCAATCATATGTAAAATCAATTCCCACACACATTCACCAACTTTTTCCTCTGATTTCCCCCCTAAAATGTCAAAAAACATGTCCTTCAACAAATCCCTCAATTTGCATGCAGAGCAGGCATTGCCAGAGAAGCAAACATTAATTCGATTTCGCGCGATTTCGATAAGTTCAGCTGTGATGTCATGAAAAATGAAAAACTCAATTTTCTCAAAATTTCCAGGTTTTCCAATGAAATTTTCTATTGAATTCGCTGCAATTATCCTTTTCACATTCAGCCCCACTCATTTGGGGTGAAATTTCGGTCAAAACACGCAGAAAATTGAGTTTCGCAAAAATGGCACGAGCCACACGAAAAAATGAAGTAAAGTCATAAAACAAGTGGGTCGCATTTTTTTGCTGAAAATGAACGAGTTTTCGTCGGAGTGGATTTGGTGATTAGAAAATTCTGTGAAACGATTTTCTCAGGATCTAGGACGAATTGAATGATGAGAGATATCAGAATGGAAAGGGAATTTCATGTAGAAGAGTGAGAAGTTGAGATTTTATAACGGGAATGACTTGGACGGTTATTTGGAGGCAAATTTGAGGGGAACATGGTTTTTTGCATGAAATGGCTGATGCTTGGGAGGACATGATGTTTTCTAAAACAAATTTCTCGGGAAATAGGACGAGTTGAAGTTTAAGCGATATCAGAATCCATAGGGAATTGATTAGAGAAGCGTAATAAGGCATGATTTTGCAACGGAAGTGTCGTGGTTGGATTGTTGGAAGCAAAGTTCAGGGGATTCTACTTTTTCGCAAGAAATGCATTTTTTTGAAAGACATGAGGTTTTCTGAAACGAATTTCTCGGGAATTAGGACGAGTTTAAGGTTGACGGATATCAGAATGGAAAGGAAATTGATTGGAGAAGCGATATAGGGTACGATTTTGTAACGGGAGTGCTGTGGTTGCTAAGTTGAAGGCAAAGTTCCGAAGATCCTACTTTTTCGCATGAAATGCATGATTTTGAAAGACATGATGATTTTTGATATGATTTTCTCGGGAAAAATGACAATCTTAGGGTTGATAGGGACTTTTCGTCTGTTCAGGTTCCAGTTCACTTGTGTGCTCCACCTTAAACGAGGATGTCGTCTTTCGCGTTCCCCTACTGCCTCAGAGTCTCAAAGTCCTTCTAACTGCGCACAGGATCTGAGTCTTGAGACTCTTTCTAACAACGCACACGACAGGCGCTGTCCCACAATCTCTCCAGCTACCCACACCGAGTTGGTTGAGGTCCTTCTCCACTGGGGTGTGCGACCTCATTTGTGGACGTACTCTGCTGCGGTGTTCTACAAGGACACAAGGACAAGGTCCACTTCAGAGGACGACCACGAATAAGACGTCACAGAAGGCGCCGATTAGATGGCCCGACAGGCAGTCCACGTCTCTCTGAAGGAAACACAATCTCTGACGAACCATAAATCTCTGCGGTTGCAGCTTCCCAACTCCGTTCTTCACTGAAATTCGTCTTGTGACCGCTAAGGCGGCTAAGAACTTCAGTAAGACCGTGATTCCCGTCAATGTTTTGTCCGCGAAATGTCCCAGCAGGCGGGCTCCTTAAGGATCTTTCCCAGAGCTAGGTGTCCACTTCAGAAAAACGCTTGAATTTTGTCTTTAATCCATTGTCCTCCGAAAAAATAGCCAAGCCCTTGTCTTCTACCAACCGCCTCATGATTGGACAAAACCTCTGCCTCCATGGGGCCCAGACAGTCCTCACCCTAAACACATTTTTTCATCGAAATTTTCTCAACCAAATGACTAACCTTTTTCCCTTTCTTCTCTTTCAGGTATGTACCTCATCTTTGAGCACATTAACTCCCCCAACGACCGTAAGTAGCACATTAAATGTAACGCGCCATTGAACGACTTCAAATCCCTTGGCCGAGGCTTATGCCACTTGTAGTCATTCAATTAGCGTCGAACATAACCGCAGTCGTCGAGAGCTATGCCCGATCAAAGGTCGATTTGTTTAATTACCCAACTTATCTCCTCCCACTCCTTGACACTTGCACCCCCCCGCCCAACTCCGACCAGCGGCGACAGCAGTTGATCCGAAGGTCATTCCTTAGTTGAATTTCATTCCAACCTCCCTCCTCCCTCCACCCCTCCACTGGCTTTGAAGTGATTTCAATTTAAGTCCAGTGGCCCAGCTCATGTGGACATTTAATTGTTTAATCGAATGTAATTGCCGATGTGTAGGTACCCTC
This sequence comes from Myathropa florea, assembly GCA_930367185.1. NCBI lineage: Eukaryota > Metazoa > Arthropoda > Insecta > Diptera > Syrphidae > Myathropa > Myathropa florea. The sequence continues at coordinate 8,098,933 of OV884005.1, read as the reverse complement.
ATGCAGGGTGCACCCATCGGCCCACCCCCCTCCGGCGTGGTTTCGAAACAATTGTGTAGTGAACCCCCGGTTGGGCTGGAGTGCCGCCTCTTCTGGTTGTCGCTCTTAATTACTTCAGATAATCCCGATATGAGTTGAGTTAAGTTGACGACGATGATGGCGTCCCCCCTCCTCGCCAATGATTGGCGGTTTTTCTCCAGTGGAGACCCCACTTCAGTTTGTCCAGCGAGGCGGTTGATTCATCCCTTTTTGGACAACAGTCTCGTGGATTGAGGTTAATCTGTTGAGTTGAAGGGTTGACAGAGTCGGTCCGTTTTCTGTTTGGAGTTGATTAAGTGCTTGTCGCTGTTGGACTGGACAGAGCGCTTCGCCATCCATGGGAATGTGGTTTTGTCGATTATTCGTTTTCATTTCCGGCTCCGTGCATCGATTCAAACTCAATTCCTGCGGCGAGTTCATCTGCGTTCCTTTTTCCACTCATTTCTCGATCATTTCGTCTCTCTAACCAAAGATTGAATTTCCGCCAATAAATGATTTACTGCGTTGAATTGTTCTGGTGAACTGATGGCCTAGTGGATCGCCTGTATGCCTTCGATTGCGCTAAAGTCACGATTTTCCTCCAGATGAAGGCATCTGATGGAGTGCGAGCGTGGGCTGCACGCCTGAGCGCTGCCGCGCCGCCGGAGGGATGGTGGAAATTAATTAGAGAAGATAGCAATGAGCGTCTGTCTGATGGAGTGTGTGTGTTCACGGAAATGGCTTTTCAATTTGATTGCGAAGGCAATTCAATTCAAGAAAACGCTTCCGGATATGTGGAGATGTAGGTCCTTTAAGAGGCATTTGCTGACTGGGAATGGTTTCATCTTGGGAACAGACGTTCGTCATGACTGTGGGTGGGGTGTTTGCTTTGGAGTTAAGTCACTGACATGTGGCTGCGTGATGAGGTAAGTGGTCCTTGTCTTTTGACGGGAACTCGTCTTCATTTCGATGACTTAACGAATGACCCTTTGCGGAGGAGGACCCACTGTTTGGGTGTCTATTCTGAACACTCTCTAGATTGAAAGCATTCTGTTCCATTCATGTCTTCGGCCCTGAACCTGACGGTGCAATAGGAGGTTTCCACGTTTAAGATGGACGCAGGCAAGTGAAGACAAGTAGTGGTCTGCCCGCTTCTAGAGGATTTTCAATTTAACGAAAACTTAACGAAAGGGTCGAGCTAGTCGAAGCGGTTTGTTGGATAAGGTTTGAGCTGTAGCGCTGAGCTGTAAGTGCATTCTGCTAAAACCGCTTGTCTGTCTGTCTACTTCTAACAGATTTTTAGATTAACGAAAATTTAACGAAAGAGTTGAACTTGTCGAAAAGTTGGTCAAGGCCCAGGTGGACCTTAGACTAGGAGAGAAGAAGTACGCTCTGCAAAATCCGCACGTCTGTCTGTCTGCTTCTGGTGGATTTTCAGTTTAACGAAAGTTTAACGAAAGGGTCTAACTAGTTGTTGATTAAGCCCAAGATCTACTCTGGACTGTAGTGCTAGGAGAAGAAGCAGTACGTTCTGCCGAAACCGCTTGTCTGTCTGCCTGCTTCTAGTCGATCTTCAGTTTAACGAAAATTTAACGAAGAGTCTAGCTAATTGTTGATTAAGCCCGGGATCCACTCTGGACTGTAGCTCTAGAAGAAGAAGAAGTACGTTCTACCAAAACCGCTCGTCTGTCTGCCTGCTTCTATTTAACGAAAGTGTTGAGTTAGTCGAAGAGGCTTGTTGTTTAAGGCACGACTGCCAGGCTATAGGGCTAGGAGAAGATGTGCACTCTGCCAAAACTGCTCGTCTGTCTATCTGCTTCTAGTAGAATTTCAGTTTAACGAAAGCTTAACGAAAAGGTCTAGCTGATTGTTGATTAAGGCCGAGATCCACTCCGGTCTGTAGCGCTAGGAGAAATGCGTTCTGCCAAAATCGCTTGTCTGTCCTTCTGCTTCGAGCGGATTTTTAACTTAACGAAAGTTTAACGAAGCTGGTTAGTTGATTAAGGTTCAGACTGCAGCGCTAGGAGAAATGCGTTCTGCCAAAATCACTTGTCTGTCCGTTTGCTTCCAGTGGATTTTTAGCTTAACGAAAGAGTCTAACCAGTTGTTGACTACAGTCCACCCAGACTATAGCGCCAGAAGAAGACGAAGTACGTTCTGCCATTACCGCTCATCTGTCTGTCTGCTTCTAGTGGATACTTAGCTGAACGAAAATTTAACGAAAATGAACACACTTTTTTTTTCTTTTTTTAACGAGATTTTATTAAGAATTAAGAATCATTTTAAAGCTATCTTGGGAGTGATGGATTCTCATAGAATACAAAGTGAACTTCGGGGTTGCCCCAAACTTACGAGCTACAAGCCAGGCTTTGATTCAAAGCCGAATTCACAAAGTCAAAGAATTCATCGCTTTGCTGACGGATGAGATGCCGGTCGCTCCCTTCCCTTGAACGACCTCCGACATCCTCTCATACTTGTTCTTCTCCCGCAGCAATCCATTCAAGACTCGTTCACGTCGCTCCTTGGCTAAGTCGTCCTCACTGTCCCTGTTCGTGTACTCCTTCTTCATGATCAATCCGATGATGCGGGCGCGTGTGTCGCGATCCATGGCGTTCGAACGTGGACGGAGGCAACCGAAGCCACTCTCCGACTCCGTCCCACTGTCGATCGACGGCAAGGATGAGATGCCGTCGATATCAAGCGATTCCTTGCTCCCTCCAGTTGGAGACTGAACACTGCTCGCGCCGCTGAAGTAGTTCTCGTCTGAGCTTTGTATCGGCGAGATATCCGAGACGGATTCAAACAGCTTACAGCGCAACTGCTCTGCGCATACCGGACGCGAGTGCCGGCGCACATCTTCTGCGGCGAGGGCTCTGTAGTCGATGGTGCCAGGTTGGGAATGTACCTCTACTTCCACGGTTTTCCTCGCACTGGTCCGCCTGGAAACCCGGCGATACTTGCGCCGTCCGTGGCGCTCCCTCTCGATGCGAGCGATTGTCTCCACGGAGTCGGCGAAGATGTTCAGATCTTCGGCTGTGAAGTCCTCTCCGGTGATGAATTTCTTCCTTCGCACAATGTCGACGTAAATTGATTCCATTCTGTCGCTTCAACTCTCACTGTCACTCGTCAATAGAAGACTGATGGACTGAGGGCACGAGCTCGACTTTTTATAGGACTCAACAGGTTGCACCGATAATTGCGGTGTGCCTACCTGCGTTCCCGATATCCGTCGCGGAATTTCGTCCAGGAGTGGGACAGTTTTTTGTGACACATCCTGACCTGCGTCCTAATTACCATCCCTCTCTGGAATTCAAAGAATTCCAAACGAAATCGAAGTTTCCCTCCTTCCCTTGATTGCCCAATAAAATAAAGGATTCTGCAAGTGACACCCTCTGCAAGGAAAAAGGACAAAATGTAGTTTTACGACTTTGCAACGGTTGCGTCGCGATGGACGGGATGTAGCCGTATGACATTCGCGTCCGGGGGAGAGAGAGATTGGGTCAATTAATTTGCAATTAGTGCTGGAGTGGGTGTAGCTGGAGTGGGGGTGCACTTCAGATGGGCCCGGGATAATGTGATTGTGTCCAGATATCATCGAGGACAAATGACATATCACTGAGAGGGGAATCAATACCCGGGCAAGGGACTCATGTTACATTGTTGAAAGGTCTCGGGATCGGGAGTGTAGATTGGGATCTATATGAAATTTGAGGCCAGGCGACGGGACGTGATTCATTGACCGTCGCTTTATGCGTCTGGCGTAGAGGAAAATTAAATCAAAATTATGATTGGAACGTGTCAGCGACTGTTTCTGTGCGTTGTTGTCTTGAAGTAGAGTTTAGAGTCTGCAGTCTTGTCCACCAATCAATCAAAGTCCTTCTTCGACTACAACAGTCTTTTTCTAGTTGTCCCTTGTGTCGCACTTCACTTAGTTGCGTTGAGTGTAGCAGGCGGACATATATTTGCTACGCTGGTGTGTAGATGATTTCCTGCTGTTGTTTGACTGATATCATGCGCCTTCTGCCCATAAACATCCCCCCGTCTACTCTCAAAAACTCTCCTTAGGCCTAAAGAACCCAAGAGTTAAATAAAATCCTAAAGCAGGCGCTGTCAACAAAGTCGCCTCCCTGCGATTCCATCTAGAACTTCAAATATCCCAAGCATTCTTCAGGACTCGCAAGCTCAAGGGATATCTTCAGCATTTGACCTCTTCTTCTTCTTCTTAGGGCGCAACAGTCCGAGGTGGACCTGGGCCTCACTCAACATGCCTCTACAGCCAGCACGATCTGTCGCCAGCTGTCTCCAGTTTCGCACACCAAGCTGGCCGAGGTCCCCTTCGACTTGTGTGCGCCACCTTGTTCGTGGACGTCCTCTGTTGCGTTGTCCCACAGCCTCAGAGTCGAAGACTCTCCGTGTCGGAGCATTTGGCCTCTGCCATACTTCAATTCAAATGAAAATAACACAAATCGCCTTAAAAATGCAAAACCTTTGCTATATTCCTCATTTCCTGCGTGAGATCTTCGTTGCCACACACGCTTGAGTCTATCATAAACGCGCACAACTCTCAAAACAAAAAATTCCATCCACTTCCGTTCCACTTTCCATGATTTCATTTCGCTTAAAATGTTTTAAAATCAATTTATAACACACATAATTTCCCCCCATCAAAACAGCATGCATGGCAACTCCATCGGTTGGAGCAGTTTGACAGATGAACACCCGCCGAATAAATTCGACGAAAACAATGAAATTCTTTAGTTTTTCCACAAAAAAATACTCCAATCATATGTAAAATCAATTCCCACACACATTCACCAACTTTTTCCTCTGATTTCCCCCCTAAAATGTCAAAAAACATGTCCTTCAACAAATCCCTCAATTTGCATGCAGAGCAGGCATTGCCAGAGAAGCAAACATTAATTCGATTTCGCGCGATTTCGATAAGTTCAGCTGTGACGTCATGAAAAATGAAAATCTCAATTTTCTCAAAATTTCCAGGTTTTCCAATGAAATTTTCTATTGAATTCGCTGCAATTATCCTTTTCACATTCAGCCCCACTCATTTGGGGTGAAATTTCGGTCCAAACACGCAGAAAATTGAGTTTCGCAAAAATGGCACGAGCCACACGAAAAAATGAAGTAAAGTCATAAAACAAGTGGGTCGCATTTTTTTGCTGAAAATGAACGAGTTTTCGTCGGAGTGGATTTGGTGATTAGAAAATTTTTTGAAACGATTTTCTCGGGATCTAGGACGAATTGAATGATGAGAGATATCAGAATGGAAAGGGAATTTCATGTAGAAGAGTGAGAAGTTGAGATTTTATAACGGGAATGACTTGGACTGTTATTTGGAGGCAAATTTGAGGGGAACATGGTTTTTTGCATGAAATGGCTGATGCTTGGGAGGACATGATGTTTTCTAAAACGAATTTCTCGGGAATTAGGACGAGTTTAAGGTTGAGGGATATCAGAATGGAAAGGAAATTGATTGGAGAAGCGATATAGGGTACGATTTTGTAACGGGAGTGCTGTGGTTGCTAAGTTGAAGGCAAAGTTCCGAAGATCCTACTTTTTCGCATGAAATGCATGATTTTGAATGGCATGATGATTTTTGATATGATTTTCTCGGGAAAAATGACAATCTTAGGGTTGATAGGGACTTTTCGTCTGTTCAGGTTCCAGTTCACTTGTGTGCTCCACCTTAAACGAGGATGTCGTCTTTCGCGTTCCCCTACAGCCTCAGAGTCTCAAAGTCCTTCTAACTGCGCACAGGATCAGAGTCTTGAGACTCTTTCGAACAACGCACACGACAGGCGCTGTCCCACAATCTCTCCAGCTACCCACACCGAGTTGGTTGAGGTCCTCCTCCACTGAGGTGCGCCACCTCATTTGTGGACGTGCTCTACTGCGGTGTTTCACAAAGACTAAGATCCAGAGTAACCACACTTCAGCGGACGAGTACGATTGAGACGTCACAGAAGGCGCCGATTAGATGATCCGACAGGCAGTCCACGTCTCTCTGAGGGAAACACGATCTCCAAGGAACTAAAGACCCTTGTTTATTCAGTTTTTCTCAAAGCTCTTTGGAGATAAATTTCATATCAGTTATCCTTGACCGTAACCCCGCGTTTCTATATTCGAACTTTTGAACTTAACTTAAGTCTATCGGTCTCCAGCCAGTGGGAGACAGCCTTTCGGACGCAGATGATTGAGCTGACGGTGATCCGCGGATGGCTACCCTTTCTTTTTCTCTACTTTTTCAAAAAAGATCAATCAAACGGTCTCTCCAGAATGCGTAGAGCCTGACTCTGAAGATTGTGCCACTCGCATGCTATTGGCATTCCGTCTAGGGAAATAATTCCTTTGGTTTTACTCACTGCTGTTGTTTGCGTGGAACGCACGATGGCTTTTAGTCGCCTCTTACGACAGGCATGCCTTACCCCGGGTATATTCTAACCCCTACCCGGAGGGGGGACAACTGTGAGCTGCAGCTCCTCATCAAGCAGCAGACCACTAAATACCTTCCAAGAAGTCCCATTTTAGGTCTAAACTGCCAACTACAAGAAACCATCCACAAAAGGCAACAAAAGTCTCCTCAATCTCTTTTCAATCAAACTTCACTCAGTGGCGTCCTTCATCCTCCAACGTGATGACCTTTCGTCGTCAAATCTGGGAAAGATTCCTGGACTGGGAGGGACGTTCATAGACTGGACTGTAAAATCCAAATGTGCCCAGGAAATGTACGAAAAATTCATCACCAATTCACTTAAGTGAACCCTAAGTTTCACAAGGTCACGTGGAGACAATTGGAAATGATTTTATGGCCGATGAGCAATCAAAACAAGTCAACGACGCCAGTTGACTCATCATCCATCAGATCGGGTCTTAGGGCGACTAGATGTCCGCCAACAGCTTTGTCCCTCTCCAGACGTTTCTCTGAATCCCATTTCATTGTCTTCTAGACATATTTGTCCACATTTTTCACATCCACCAGAGAAAGACCAAAAAGGAGGCCAATCTCCGTCCTGGCAACACTGACAGGCAAAACTTTCGCCCGCTTCACCTGCATGTTGCATGTGAGTCCATGTGACTCCCAAAATCCACCTCTGTCTCGTCGCCTGCCACCCCTTCGTCGCCCAACGCACCATGCGCACCAGCGAAAAGCTTCATTTCCCACCACTTCCATCGAATATTTCCCAGCTTTCTTGGAATATCCTTTCCACACCTCCGCCATCCACTCTGGTTCGTTTGGTTTTCCCTCTCTCTCGCATTCTCGCTCTCTCAGTCTCTGCGTGTCCGGCCTTTCAGAGAAAAACACAAAAACCCCATCGCAGGACAATCCCCGCGAGAAGCTCGAGTTCATTTCTTGAAAACGAAATTTCACTCGTCGTCCTTCGAGCGAAACGCGACCGAAAACAAGGAATCCGTTGTTTATATTCGGTAAATAACAAAAAGGACCCTCGCCCGTTCTCCATCGGGAAAAACCCGACTTTCTCGAAGCAGGAAAATATCCTTTTTCAGCCGTTGTTGGGTGTGTACGCTCCTGGCAGTTGGTTAGCAGCCGCACGCAGTCCGTGAGTCCACATCGAACATGGCGCAATATCGGGTCTAAGTTCACGTTCAAGAAATGCACTCCCGTGTGTGAAAAGTGTTGTGCTCCATCATCCATCAGGGATCCGTGCAAATCCTGCCGCCGCCGCCCCCCGCCCAATCGACGACTGGGTTAGGATAACAGTGCTCGTTTAAGTGATTTGACCTCTATTGCACAAATTGGACACAAAACGATTCGCTCTCATCATCAGTGCCCGGGAACTCCTAGACGCCACCACCCCTCGCCCGACCGCACGGGACACGACAACGATGACAGTGTGGAGAGTTGGTGTGTAATAACAAAGCGAAAATATTGCTACAAGAGCGGAACACATAAAAGAGGAGGAAAAAGCGAAAAAAAACGAAGCGAAGTATCAAAAGACCGACAAGGAGGTGAACCGAATGTAGCGTAGTAGGTCCTGCCAAGAGGAGGATGTGCAGCAAGCTCTCTCCTCTCGCTGTGTGTCTCTTTCTATCCGCCTTCGGCCGGTTCTTCTTCGATTTTCCGTCGTCGTCGTGTCCGTGGCGTGTACCTCTTCCGTGAATTTCCTTCGGTTGTCGTTCTTTTTTTTGTCCATGAGTCCTTCCCCCCTTTTGTTCCGGTATCGAAAAGGATATCTGATTCTGTAATGTAGGTCGATGGTGTGGCAGCTGTGAAAAGGATATTCAAATACATTGTCCGTATGTTTGTGTTGTTTTTTTGAGAAGAGCGGATGTCCTGTTGAGTTGAATTTCGTTTAAAACAATTCAAAGGGGATTGACTACCGTTGCGCGGTTTTTCACACACACACAGCAATTGTGTGGGTGTGTGTGCAAGGATATATTTCTCAACGAAGCAGGTGTTAATACAGACTCCATGCGATATGTATGGATCCAATTTGGTAAGTCTCTTTGAAATTTGAAACACATTTTTGACAGACACTTGACAGGTCGCCAATAATGAGAGCCACTGTGGTGAGTTGAGTTTGGTTTGAGTTTGAGTCGTCTGTGGTGACTTTCGTGGGGTGTTGGAACGATGACATCTCGCTGGAGTTGGAGGGGATTCCTTTTTAAATTTTTGGGTATTTCTTTATATCGAGTCGGTGTTGGTCTCCTTTTCTAACCTCAATCTCCTAAAGTTCCTTGGGGCACTAGAGTTTCCTGAATAGGAATTTAGAAGACAGAGTTCAGGAAGAAGGCCTTATCGCTACAATGTGGACAAGGATCCTGTGGACTTCCTGCAGATCCCGAAGACTGTGGGATCCCTTTGGTTGTCAAGGTTCAGAGAGTAGACGTCGAGAACTGTCACTGATCAGAGAGGCCTAGCGCTGGTCCTTCTAGTACCAAATCTTACAGAAGATCCTGTTAGAGCTAAACATTATCAGAAAATGCACGCATCTTCGGAAGTCCATTAACACACAGCAGCAAAAACCAACCAAAAACCGAAGATTTCGTCAAAACGAACCTCCTAGCCCTCGATTCGTTCCAAATGTCACTAGTTAATGACAGAACGCCTTAAAATATGCCTTTTCTTTTGAGCCTTGAAAATCCTGCATGGATGTCCGCTTCTTCGGAGGTCCGAAGACTTCACAGAAAAATACGTCCAGGGCCTCAATTTGTTCGAAATGTCACTTGTTAATGACAGAACGCCTTAAGTTGAGCCATTTTTTGTTGAACCGGTTGAAGACTTCACAAAAAATACGTTCAGGACCGTATTTTGTTCGAAATGTCACTTGCTACTGACAGAACGCCTTCAGTTGTGCTATTTTTTGTTGAACCGGTTGAAGAAGTTGATGACAGAAGGCCTTCAGTTGAGCCATTTTCTGCTGAACCGGTTGAAGACTTCACAATAAATGCGTCCGGGAGTTCAATTTGTTCGAAATGTCACTTGCTACTGACAGAACTCCTCAAGTTACGCATTTTCTTTTGAATCGGTCTTGAACTATGAATAGCTAACTGGCTGTTGACCCGTTCCCCAAAAATCTGTCACGCTTCGGCAGAGAAAGGTCTTCCCTGAGCCATTCGCTCCTGAAGCTTAAACCGACCGCCCCTTTTTTCCGTTCCGATGTGATTTGCCCGTTCGAACGGTTTCAAAAATCAAAGACCGAACATCGAAAAATCGAAAGTACTTAACAAAAGCGCACGACATTCCCCCGCTAAGACCACCAGACTCACGTCATAAATCGCATTAACCCGCAACAGCAAATCGCAACTTAAATGGTTTCCGTCCACTAAGACGCATTTTGAGAAACAGAAAACCCCATCCCCTACCCCTTTCGCATGCCCTTAGGCTTTGCCCTAAGATGAGCCCTAAGCATAAGGTTCAAGGTCGCCAAACAACAAGACGGCAAATGTCAAAAAGCTGTCAAACATCGCTGCAGCTGTCTCTCTCTCTCTCGCACACACAAGTGAAGACAATTTAGGTCACAAGATACTTTTTTCCGACAAGAGAAACAAAATCACAACATCACCCCCGAACGCTGTCTCAACTCTGCTTTCATTAGAGAGTGCAATAATGACGTGTTTACTGACACACACGAACCCCACACGGACACACATCCTTGCACATCGCTGTCAAAGTCCAATTCAGCGGAATGCAAGCGGATGCTCGTTAGGCACACACAAATGCCGGTTAAGTGCTGGAAGATGCTCGCCGGGATGTAGGTCGTGCCGAAAGATAAGTGCCTGCAGATGGAGGTGTTAAATCTGAAAATACCGCCACGGGATGGTGATGATGTGATGTGACATCGACGGCGGTTGCGCTGTCAAAAGTAAATCAAAATCGAATTCCTCTGAGTCAACAGCGGGGCACACAGGTCTGGGGGATTGATGAAAAATTAATTCATGCCTCGTGTTGTCCCTGGAATCGATGGAATTTCGGGGCCCCTGCTTCAATTGCTTAATCCGAAGCACTTGGGGCTTAATGTGTACATTTTGTCTAGTGTGCTTACGCCTTTAAGCGTGTTTGCGCTGAGTTGTCCTTCTTGGATGGCAAGTCAACAAATGCTGCAGCGAGGGAGGGTGGGAACTTTTGTCCTTCTGTCCTTCTCTTCCATCTGTTTACTCTTGTGTTCCATTGTGCTTCACCCTTGACTTAGTCGGCGTTTCGTGTTTTCTTTTTTGACTAGTTGTCTCAAAGGATAAGCGAACGACGGAGGGCCAGTTGGAGTGGAGCAAGTGGATTTAATTTGGTTACGTGCCATTTGGTCATTAGCACGCGCATCCGGAAGTCTACATAAATGAATGAAGTCAGTACACTCCTTTTTGGTTGACGAGACGGTGGGAGGGTCCAAGTGGAAGGCGATAAAGAGGTTTTAAGGCAAGATACACGCATACTTGACAGAGTTTTACGTCCTCTTGTCTCCCGTCGAGGAGGAAGGATTAATTAAGTCGAAAGCCGGTTGAAGGGGATGATATTCTTGAGTTATGGCGACATGGGTGTGGTGTCTGTGCATTGAGTTGATTTGAGTCACGAACGTCTACGAGCTGATCATTTTTAAGACAAGAAATTGGAAAAGGGGATCGTTAAAATCTTGGGTTTTTCATTCGAAAGGTTGGTTTGAAGGGTCTTCAATGAGATCGGGAGTTCAGTACATCCACAGCACAATGGACCTACTCGGGTCTATCAAGCATTTATAAGCCGGTTCAACCTATCCTCAGGACATGCAATCAACAACTTGTACCGCTTCCCTCGTCAGCAACGTAACTGGTTACAAAATTGACTTGATTTTCTGGCGTTTTACAAAATCACCTTTAAATTGTATAATTCTACAGTCTTGTCCACCAAACAATGTTCTCCTTCGACTACAACAGCCTTGGTCCAGTTGTCTCCAGCGCCGCTCTTCACTTAGTTCCGTTGAGTGTTCCAGGCGGACAATGACAGCAAGAAGATGTGTTCTTGCTGTTGTTTGACTGATATCATGCGCCTTCTGTCCATAACCATCCCTCCATCTGCTCTCAAAAGTTCTCCTTAGGCCTAAAGCACCCAAAAGTTGAATAAAACCCTAACGCAGACTCTGTCAACAAAGTCGCCTCCCTCAAATTCCATCTAGAACATAAAATTTACCAAACAGACTTCAGGACTCACAGGCTCAAGGCATATCTTCAGCATTTGGCCTCTCCTTCTTCTTCTTCTTCTTAGGGCGCTACAGTCCGAGGTGGACCTGGGCCTCACTCAACATGCCTCTCCAGCCGATCCACGATCTTTCGCCAGCTGTCTCCAGTTTCGCACACCACGCTGGCCGAGGTCCCCTTCGACTTGTGTGCGCCACCTTGTTCGTGGACGTCCTCTGTTGTGTTGTCCCACAGGCCCATTTGGCATCTACCATATTTAAATTCAAAGACACAAATCGACTTAAAAATGCAAAACCTTTGCTATATTCCTCATTTCCTGCGTGACATCTTCGTTGCCACACAAGCTTGAGTCAATCCTTAATACACACCCTTCAAAACAAAAAAAATCGTCCACTTTCCCTGACTTAATTTCGCTTAAAATCTTTTAAAATCAATTTATAACACGCATAATTTCCCCCCATCAAAACAGCATGCATGGCAACTCCATCGGTTGGAGCAGTTTGACAGATGAACACCCGCCGAATAAATTCGACGAAAACAATGAAATTCTTTAGTTTTTCCACAAAAAAATACTACAATCATATGTAAAATCAATTCCCACACACATTCACCAACTTTTTCCTCTGATTTCCCCCCTAAAATGTCAAAAAACATGTCCTTCAACAAATCCCTCAATTTGCATGCAGAGCAGGCATTGCCAGAGAAGCAAACATTAATTCGATTTCGCGCGATTTCGATAAGTTCAGCTGTGACGTCATGAAAAATGAAAAACTCAATTTTCTCAAAATTTCCAGGTTTTCCAATGAAATTTTCTATTGAATTCGCTGCAATTATCCTTTTCACATTCAGCCCCACTCATTTGGGGTGAAATTTCGGTCCAAACACGCAGAAAATTGAGTTTCGCAAAAATGGCACGAGCCACACGAAAAAATGAAGTAAAGTCATAAAACAAGTGGGTCGCATTTTTTTGCTGAAAATGAACGAGTTTTCGTCGGAGTGGATTTAGTGATTAGAAAATTCTGTGAAACGATTTTCTCAGGATCTAGGACGAATTGAATGATGAGAGATATCAGAATGGAAAGGGAATTTCATGTAGAGGAATGAGAAGGTGATATTTTATAACGGGAATGATTTGGACGGTTATTATGAGGCAAAGTTAAGGGGGAACATACTTTTTTGCATGAAATGAATGATGTTTGGGGAGACATGATGTTTTCTGAAACGAATTTCTCGGGAATTAGGACGGATCCCAGGTTCGCCATCCCAGTGAAATCGTATCTGGTCCAGTCACCATTTGCCGTTGGGATTTAATTAACGGCACTGGAGTAGGATGCTACCTGGCACTACAATGGACCAGTTTTGAGTCTGTGTGATCCAGAAGTGCTTCAAAAATCCTCAAAAAAAAAAAGCAAGTCCCTCCAACTTCCCCCTTCTCCGTATGGCGCTATAGTTTGAGAGGAACAAGTCCCTTCAGCTTCCCCCTTCTTTGCATGGCGCTACATTTCGGAGGAGAACTTGAGCTTCAACCAGGCTCTCCAGCTCCGGTTGAGGTCCCTTTCCACTTGGGCATCACCTTAAACGTGGATGTCCTCTTTCGGGTATCCCTTGAAATTGTTACAAAAATATCTGCCGTTGTTGGACAAACAGAAATACGAACGAATTATATCAACGCATGCTAAATTTTCCTTCTTTTTACCGTTCGCTGCGATCCATTCACGATCTCTGTTACTTTCAATCAATTACCTCTTCAAAATGTCCTTAAAATCACCTTCAAAAATGTCCCATTCTTTTTGTAGTCTTTTAATCTTCTCCAGAATTTTCTGTAGAATTTGTTGTTTATAGCTCCCTTCCCGGATTAAGATCGCCCTAAAAAAAGGTATGCCGCTATTTCCAAAGAAAACTATGCAAATGTTCTGTATTTTTACCCTCAATCGAACGCGCAGGGTTAACGCCTCCGCGCGACAGATCGTCTCCGCGACCATCACGCAAGAGTCCTTTTTATTTTCCTTTTCAAAAGATTCGCCAACCTGAAGGGTTTTTTCCGAAAACCCTCCGGCAACAAAATCAGAGCAGCGACCGCGAAAACACGAAACATTCCTTTGGTCCTCGTTGACGCCTCTCTGCGACACATTCGAGCTCTCGAGAGCAGAGTGCCACTCCCATGGAGTCTGCGAAATTCCCAAGAAGCGCTAATAACCGCCAGGGATTTGACAAAGATTCTCAGGAGTTGGGTATTATCCTCTCTAATGACCTGTGATCGAACCGACACTTCGGTTGGGTTTTCCCGCGATTGCACTCGAAAGGACATGATCATAAATGGCTTAATAATTTTACGACACTTCGACAGAAGAGACAATCGCGGATCATGAGTGGATTTCCGACGGCGCAAATCCCTCCGCGGGTCGATATGCAAATTGCCAGCATCCCTCGCCGAGGACCGGCAATAGGTAGGAGTAGGATCCTTGGTATAAAAGCGACTCGCCGGGCGCAACGGAGGTTAGTTACAAAGTAATTGTAGTCAGCGATATTTAATATCTTCGGCAACGTTTCTATTCAGTGACAATTTCAAATTCAAAAGAATCTACTATTCGTATCGAGATGATGTCCATGGAATTAGCATCCGTCGTTAACACCAACTCGTTCTGCGAGGAGGACTTGACAACGTTCCTCGAGTGCTCGGAGAGGATCCAGCAATGCGAGAAGCGGCAGCGCCGCGAGTGGCTGAAGAAGGCGGTCAAGACGGCCGAGGAGATCTTCGAGGGCAATCCGGTGACTGACGATGATCTGTTGAAGCAGGGCACCGGAGATCTGTCCTATGCTTCGTACACTCCGAGCATGGAGGACCTCTTGAAGTACTTCGAGGAGGACGTGGAGGTGGACATCGAACAGCCGCAGGAGGACGAGGTCGAGAAGCCGGAGCCGTTGCCAAATGGTGACGTCTTGGTGGAGCGGACGATCAAGCCGAGTGAGATCAAGCAGCGGGAGATTAAGGGGCAACGTGTGGAGGACGTGAAACGCGAGATCGTCGAGAACGCGATGAAGAAGTTCGAGGGCATGCGCACCCCAGTCAAGCCGATAAGGGATCTCTGGGGGTCTAGGGCCATTCTGAAGTTGCCCCAGGGTCAGGTGAAGCCAACTGACCGCACCTTTACTTACTTCAGCTCCGATGATGGCTGCAAGCCGCTTAGCCCGTCTCAAGGCAAGCAGGAGCCACGGAACAAGCCCGAAGAGCCTTGCTCGTCCAGCACCCTCCGCAACAGAGAACTGCGGAGACAGTTTTTGCAGCTAAATGAATTCGAAGGTGCCAAGGGCGTCCAGAAGAACGCCGCCAGTCCACGATCCCCGATACCGAGTGATCTGGTACCCTGCGTGTTTGAGCCGAAGTTTTCCAAGCCAAGCAGCATCAAGGCACGCACTCCAACGCCAACTAAACTCTTAGGAGCGTCTCCCAAAGTCCCGAAGAAGCAGAAGGCCTTCAACTTCTCCCAGAGGAGTCCATTCGGTGCCAGCGATCCCAAGCCAGTCGAGGATTTCAGCTCTCGGTTCATGTCACTCCGTGGACCGAAGCCTTACGCCGGCGGTCATCAGACCTACCTCACTCCGAGAGACCTCAACATCACCCAGGAGGAGTGGGAGGAGAGGTATTTCAACTTGATTCGAAAGGACAGGCGACCAGCCACTCTGCCGAAGCCTGAAGTCAAGCACAGGGCCCAAGCTAAGCTCGAAGTGAAGCCTGAACTCAAGCCCGAAGTCAAAGGCAAAGATGTGGGGTTCAGTCGGAGGCTGTGGGAGGAGAAATACACCCAGATCGTCCAACCCGATCCCAAGCCAGTCGAGTTGAAGACAACCCCAAGGAAGCAGACGAGTTTTCAAACTCCAGTGAAGCGGGAGCACGAGGAGCTCCAGAGCAAGTGGGAGAAGCCACTTCAGGTGAAGACGCCGAAGAAGTCAAAGGTTCAGAAGATGGCCGAAATGTTCAACGGAATGATTTCGCAGATGGTGAAGCGTGAGTCGACGAAATACGCCTACGATCGGCTGACCAACGAGGTGTCACCTCAGCCGCCGCAGCCCAAGACACGCACCATCACTCCCGTGCAGCAGAGAACTCCCGTGGCGAGTCCAAGAGTTAGTCCGAGAGTCAGTCCAAAAACTAGTCCCCGACCAAATCCAAGATCGAGCGTCAACAATCAGGCGGGATGTCTCATCCCCGAGGATGCCTTCAACAAACTGTGCGTGAAAGATAAGGTCCTACTCTTCAACAAGTTCGTGCGGGAGATGACGCGTCGAAATCCCAACTTCACCTTGGAGACGAAGGACAACGCCAACGGCACGTGCTGCTCCCCATCACTGGTCGGCAAGCTGGAGAGCGTCAAGTGTCTAGCGCGGGAGTTGGAGGCGAAGATGGAGTTCCCCAAGCAGACCGTGTCGGAAGCAGCGCTGGGCAAGTCGCCCGCTTCTGTGAAGAAGAGGCAAGCACCACAACCACCGGTCCAAGACTCACCCGCAAAGGATGAGAACGACTCCATCCACGTCAGCACCCTGACGGTGGTGCTGAAGCCATCGCCGAACAAACCCGACGCCCCTGGCGACCAGCTGGTGCCTGAGGAGCACCCGATGCCCAAGAAGAAGGTGATGCCACTCACGGTGGTCCACTGCCCCACGGCGAAGAGGAGCTGTCGCCAGCTGCACTCCGCGATTCCGATTGACATGTACGCCCCGCCGAGGAAGATCCGCAGAACTCGCCCCGAACGCAACGGCATCAAGAGCCTCTTCCAGAGCACGCGCATCGAGAAGCTCTTCTACGACTGGATGAAGGAGAGACACGGCCACAGCTTCGACATTCGCGCCAGCAAGCCCAACTCCCCGGTGAACGTGGCCAAAGAGGAAGAGGAGCCGCACGATGAGACGCTGATCAACGAGGAGCCACCCGTGACTGCAGATGAGCCGCAGTCTGAGAAGCCAGCCACACCGGTCTGCAAGTCGGCAGACCCTTCGGAGAGCGACAGCAGCAGCCTGTTCTCCATGCCGAAATCGAAGTCGGCGACTGATGAGTCCCAAGGGGAGAACATCCAAGAAGCCACCGCAGAGTTTGAGTTCCTGAAGCCGGTCCGGCCACCGCGCAAGAAGAAGGTCAAGAGGACAACACTCACCTGGAAGAAGGACGCTTCCATTGTCGAAAAGCTGCCCGTGTCCACCACCGACTCGGACAGCGATTTCAAAGCGATGGAAGCTCAAGCCCAGCAGCTCCAGAAACTCCAGAAGCCGACGCACCTGTTCGGCGAGAGCAACGACCAGCCGAGAGCGAAGAAACTGATTTTCTCCGATATAACGGTCACAGCTGATCAAGATCAAGCCCTCGACGCCGAGGAGGACTTCCTGAATTTCATGAACTCGCCGCGCCGGGTGAGGGACGCCTACACCCTGACTGTGATGTCATCACCGTCGCAAAACGCAGAAAGCATTTCCAGCGGAGGCGGTGACAAGCCTCCAGCAAAGCCCCCGCGGATGGGAAAGCCTCCATCGGTCACCGCCCAGCTGCCAGCCAACATCGACGAGTCGAAGTTCGAAAACGAGGACCAGGGCTTTGAAACGGCCTCCAACGAATTCAGTCCAGCCAGGATCATCCGGAGGAACCAGGGCAAAAAGGCCAAGCTCGAGAAATCCCCACTGTTCATCAAGCTCAACTTGGAAATGATGCGACGAATGTCCGAAGCCGATCAAATCCCGTCGGCCGCCTCGACTCCGATCAAGAACAACACCAACTCTCCCCAGACCAAGGTCACTCCAGTGAAGAGGTCCTCCTGGCACACGGTCTTCAGCCCGATTCAGAACGGAACCCGTCGCAGGACGTCGTGGATTGACAACGAGAGCCGTCGCAGCTCAGTGCTGATGGACGTCATTCGAGAAGAGCGCCACTCCAACGAACCCCAGCAGCAGCCGCAGACGAAGCTGCCACCCTCGCCAGACCTCGTCGACGAAGTCTTCGAGCCGTCCACCCCGTCCAGCGATGTCGCCGCCGACAACCCGTCCTCCTTCTGGATCTCCATCGGGGACATCACCATCTCCTTGGGCATTTTCGAGAACCCGGCGGATCGGCTGAGCCTGCTCTACGACATCTTCTGCCAGAAGAGCGCGGAAGTTCGGCAGGTATTCTTCGGCATCGACGATTTCAAGTACTCCGCCAGGAATGTGACCAGCAGGCAGGATATCACCAAGATCCTTCCAAAGGTCGACGAAGTCTCCCACTACTGGTTCGCCAGCGGCGACCTGTGCATCCCATTCCAAGGCAACAGCATCTCCCCCGAGACGATAACCAGGATCTTCACCTTCATCAAGGACACCAGCGCCAAGGGCAGTCGTCTAGCGTTCGGCGTGGACGACTTTGAGTTCTCCAAGATCCCAGACCCCTTCAGCAACTCGTCCAAGCTCTCCATGGAAAGCAACTACGGCATGCTCATCGGGCTGAACAGCCAGAAGTTCACCTGGTCGCACTCAACCCAGAACTCGACGCAGACCACCCCCCAGGACTCGCCCTTCAAGACCAGCGACTTCGATCCGTCGGAAATCGACTCGGACAGCCTCGAGCAGACCGAATTGGGCCGTCTCTCGTTCAGTCCCTACGGCAGCAACTACTTCGACATGATGTCCATGCGGAGCGGCGAACGCACTTCGGTCACGTCCTTCGGCTCCGCGGGCAGCCCTGAAATCTTCAGCTTTGAGTACGAGAACGAACCCCTGGACAAGATGTTCAACCTCAGGCGCAACAGTGTAGCCCCCAATGAAACATACTCGGTTGAGAAGCAACAGAAGGCGATGCCGAAGCCATTGCCCCCAACCGAGTCGATGACCATCGACAAGATGATCGAGATCATTCACCGCCAGCAGAACAAGTTGAAGAACATCGAGTCGAACATGAAGTCCTACCCCAAGCCGATAACTCCCAACAGAAAGTACAAGGGACCCCCACCGACCGTCAAGAAGCTGCACGACATTGTGAAGAGCATTCAGATCATCGCCAAGGACGGATTCGAGGACTGCAGCCCCCGCCAGCTGGAGAGCTTCATGTATTTCCTCACGCTCCACGCGGAGACTTGCCTCACCACGTGCAGCGATCACATGAACAAGATCATGGACAAGCTGATGGACGAGAAGGCCGTTAAGATCTGATCAAAAATAACTGTGTAATTGCTGGTTCCCTCTTTCATTTCCCCCTCCCCTTTCATTTTCATTTTCAATAAATGTGATTATTGCTTTGCAAAAAAAAAAAAAAAACTAAAATAACTGTTTTATTGGCTTCTTTTGTTTGTTGGGATTCGAGTTTGGAGTCGAATCGAGTCTGAAATCGAGTCTGGAGTCGAATTCGAGTTGTTTCTATGGAGCCAAGTATGAAATGGAGGCGAGTTTGCAAGGACTTGTCTTCCTTTCGGCTGAAATGAAGTCTGGAATCGCGAGTCTGTTTTCAAGTCGAGCCAGTCCAGAATCGAGTCCGGAATGTCTTCTCTTAGAATCAAGTCAAGTTAATCGAGTTTAGAGTCGAGTCTGGAACGTCTTGTGTTTCTTTTGTCTGAAGTTGAGTCTGGATTCGAATCTAGCGTCGAGTCGAATCTGAATTCGGGTCTGAAATCGAGTCGAATCTCGAAGCTAGCCTCAAAATCTAGTCTGGAGGTCTTATCTTTCTCTGTATGAAATTGATTCTGAAGTCGAGTCTGGAAGCGGGCCTCAAATCGAGTCTGAAAGGTCGTATCCTCGATTTGCATAGATTCGAGTCTGCAGTCGAGTCTCGAAAGTCGATTTTCCAACCGATTTTGATCCAAACCAGCGCGGCATTTAAGCTTTTTGTTCCCGAAGGGGATCTCAAACCCTTCCTTTGATCTTTTTCATCCTATTTCCGTGTGCAATCCACGCCCTTTTTCAACATTTTCTGTTGAAACTAACGTTCTTTTTCCTCTCTCATTGCAGCCACCTGAAAATGAACTCCAAAAATCACATGACAATACAACACGACTCAGTGAGCATCAACTGCGTGTGCAGGCATCCCTACAGAGGCTGAATATTCCCGATTGGTTCCGCCAATACAATCACTGTTCATCAAAGTCCCCAGATGTGCTCGGCTGCAAGCCAGGTCAGAATAATTTCACCCGCAAGCGAACATCGGATTCAGGCCGATGGACTGGTCTCAACTCGAAGACAACATCGTTAAGTTCACTGGGCTCACAACGATCGGATCGTAGTCCACTGCTGCTAAGTCCCTCAGCACACAGTCATCACGGGGGACAGACAACAATTGGCAGCGTAGTCACATCACAAAGTGGCGGTCCCAGTGTCGGCGGTGGCTTCTCAAGATGGTCAACATCCTATCTGAACTCAACGCAAACATCGCCCAGCGTATCGACTCGCGGTTCGTTCTCTCGTGGCGGACCGGTGAACACGAGTTTCATTTCGGCGACTGGCAGCACGGCTGGAACGAGAAATTCCTTTAGACAACCGTACTTGGGCTGGAGGAGTCAGGAGAAGCTGTCACAGCCCCGAACTCCGCATGAAAGGTTTCTTCACTTTTCAATCAAATTTTTGAATTTTTCTAGGGATAGATTCATTTAATGCGTTTGTTCTTTAGGTTGGCGTCATCGTTACTAGCGCAGAGATCACCAAAACCGGAACCAGTCACACCAGAGATTCAGACGTCGATCAAGGAAGTCACCTCGGCCATTGTCCACTACGTTAACGATCAGACGAATCGAACAAATCAAAGGAGTCGATCGGCGAGTCCCAACTCAAGGTAAGGACGTGTTTGACTTTTCCCCCACCTGAAGGTTAACTCTTCTGTTCTTTTTTTGTTTGTTCCTGGAACACACGCGCTGTAGAATATGAGCACAAGAGTCAGTTGAAATTTGTAATTAGGTAAGAAGTGCTTCACCGTTTTGTTGTTTCTACGTGTGCAATTGTGACTAACCGCATGAAGTGAAGCTGGAGGATCGACTTTCATTGAGTTCCTTTCGTAATCTCGGACATTGTTTGTGTTTTCACTCGCGAAGTGTTGACGTTTCTTTGACGCCAAGGAGTGTTTTCATCTGCTGGACTATATTTACGTGATTAACGACGACACTTCTTTAATCTTTCCCATCTGCATCGGCATCTAGGTCATCTCAGCCGCTCAAAGGAGGCAAGAGTAAATTGGGTTTCTGCACTGCACAGCCAGTCGACTTAATGAACACTCAGCTTGTCTTGAGGATGCTCTGTAGGTCACACTGCAGCCTCTCTTTCCCCCCAGAAGCATTTGTGTTGTCCACTGCGAAGTTGTTTATTCGGGAGCGCATCCTTATTTTTCGAAGCAATAAACTCGGACTACCCCAATTCAGTGTCCACAAAGTGAATGCAAACAAGCGTACAAATACGGTTTCATCGTGACAGTTGTGCGCTCCTAAAAGTATACCTCCTCTTAAATGACCCGATTCGTGAACACTGTGAACAGCGCACAAAAGTGGCACACGATTAACAAACGTTTGCGGAAATTCCTGTCCTGGTGTGCTGCCAAATTGTTGGCGTCTGTCAGAAATGCATTCTCAATCGAGGCCATTTGCTTTTGACGGTCGATTTTGCAGACTTCTGTGCGTCTCTTTCGTGAAAGTCCTCTGTTTGCTTGAACCGTTCAAACACATGATTGACTTCCGCCCGATTGACTGCTCCTAGAAATATGCAACGATTATGTCACCACATCACCCCTGACAGCCTCTGTTAGCTGGACTGTCACTGCTGCTATCGCTAACAGATCTCTGCTATTCCATTAACCCCCTTCACCGGCACACATTCATCATCACTTCGTTGTCTATTGCTCGTAGTGTAAATCCCGTTACCTTCTCTCACACGCTTTTGAAAGCTCCCCCTGATACTTTTTCCATTTTCTTCTCATAATTTACCTCTGCCCCATTTGCATTCAATGATCCCGAAAATGGTTCCCTGCACCCGTGCAGTGTACTGGAAAATGTTCCAACTTCTAACCCTCCGCTTTGTCAGTGGAAATTGGACTCTCAATTCTCCCTCAAGCCCCTCGCCCGCCCCCATTCATCCTGCATCGCAGCACGTTCTCATCACAAAATCAATACAACCATCCTCGCTGTGTAAACAGGGAACGCGAAGGAATTCCTTGCGCTGGTTGCATGCAACTTCAGGGATGATGATGATGAGGTTGCACGGTTGGCAAGATATTTTATTCTTCTCGTGTGTTAAAGCGCAATTGACGTAATTGCAGCAACGCTCCTGTTCAGAATGTAGGTTGGTTTGGTTTTGGTTTTTCTTTGGTTCGGTTTTTGAAGCTTTTCCGGAACTGGGGCGCGGCGGTTACATACATACTCTGAGTACGTGTGTATGTATGAGGAGTTGAATTCATTTATCTTCGAATTGACAGTGTCATGCAGTGAAGGGGACAGTGGCAGTAGCTGATGTTTATGTTGCAGAAAGTTTTTCAGTCGGTTTTCGAGTGCGTTCTTGAGAGTTAGTGTGTTAGTTGCGGGTTTATTTTTCTCCTGAAGAAAAGGAAAACGTGTGAACCTTTAATCAGTGTCTAAAGTAAGCGCGGTGATGGTGTGTGATTGTGAGTGCATGCAAAATTTGAGGATGCGTAGATGTAATAGTTTTTTTTTTCCAATTTTAGCTGTGACCTAGTATAAGAAGTTCGTGGATGTGGAGGGGAGATGAAAACCTTTGTTTTTCTTTAAGCCGATCTGTGGTTGAAAGTTTTACGTTCACCGTGTGTAGTAAAGTTTGGTTCAGATGATTTGACAGAATGACACAATCGTCGGTTAAAAAATTGTGCAAAATTGTGGAGTAGGAGAAAAAGTAGGACCATATGCCACAACTCTGTCGAAAATCTAGGTTTATTGGCTGCTGCTGCCATGGTATTGGTAGAGCCGTAACAGATTATGTTTCTGACTGTTACAACATCAGTAAATACGAAGGATTTCGTTCCAAAACAGTGAAGAGTGACGTATTCCTAGCCAAGGAACTTGCTGCTGGCTGTCATCCAATCTGTCAGACAACACTTCTTTGTCTTGCCTCGAACTTTGTATTCCTGGCTGCCAATTTTGTTCACCTTTTGTACACCTCCTCTTGCCGTCACATCATTGACTTATGATTCTGTCTTCACTTTTTGCTTAATGACTTGCATCCGAGGTGGGTATTAAGTGGATCTTGACAGTTTTTCATTGTTTCCATTGACTCCTTCCTACTCCTTCTTCTCGTTTGGGTGGCGCTTAAGTTCGACCTGGTTCGGGTTCGACCTGGGTCTAGTTTCTGGAATAACTACTCCAGTTGTGCGTTTTATTGTTCTTTCACAATACGTTTCAGCAACCAGATCTGGAACATATGGCCTGTCTGCGCTCGTAGATGGAACTGTAATGAAATACGGACGAAGCTCTATTTTCTCTCGGAATGAATACTCAATTTCTACAGTAACCTTTGAGACAACTGTCCATTTTGCATGCATCATCGTTGCCTCTTTTCCCATCTGGAACCCATTTCGACTTAAAAGACGATTTTGTTTGCAAATTTAAAGCGTCTGTAGTAGTTAACTAAAGAGTTCCCTTCCTTCCTTCTTCTTTATGACCTGTATTCAATTGCGGCTCATAGTAGAGGTCTTATGCCACAAGCGCAATGGTGTTTGATGTCTGGAGATGTGATTCAGTTCTTCTCAGCTGCCGTGGTTCACTCTCCATTGTTCTGGGCCAACTTTTCTCTGGACCACCAGGTCTTCTGGCATCTTTTGTTGAAGACCCCATGGCTTGCTATGCAGTTGTCGCCCTGACTAATCCACTGTCACTTCCTCGTAACTTGGAACGGACATATCGCTAATGAGGATTGACAAATCTGAAAAACGCGTTCTAATCGAGCATATTCATCTTCCATTCATGGCGTCGTTCTGTGCGTCAAGATAACCCATCAAACAAAAGGATTTTCGTGGTTTTTGTGAAACAAAGTGACTTAGTTGAAGATTACCGAACATCTGTGCGTAATCGAGGTCCTTATTTAGCAAAGAACATCGTTGCTGCATGTCTGTGGATAAGAACATCGCTGCTGCATGTCTGGGGATACGTTTCTGTCTCTGTTCCATGTAAATCTAGAGAAATCTGTCCTTCAAGAACATTTTGTTCAAAGCTACAGCTATAGTGGTGTCTTAGTCCTTATACCGAAGGTTCTTCTCTTTATTCTTAAAGCAGGTAGTTCAGATTCGAATTCTCGAAGCAGGAGGCTCAGCTTCTCTACTAGTCCGCCTGTGGGGTTTGCCGAATCGAATTCAAGTTCTTGTACTCTCCACAGTGTGCAGGTTCTCCTGCAATCAATTCCCAGTTCTTGCACTGATTTGAAGGCTCTTTCTTCTGTAACTCAGACCAAGTGAACTGATTTCCACGAAGAAGCTGAGAGACTCATCACACATTGTCTTGCCTAACACCCATGCCGTCAGTACGTATTCAGAAACCGGTGCATACTCAAAACTACGTCTAACTATGTAGCCTTAATTGCATTGCTTCATTGTTTGACTTAACTCCAAAGCCCCTAACTCCGTCTCTCCATGTCATCCTAACAACAACTGTTTGCAGTCCCCCCTACTAAACCGAACCCATCTCAAACTGATTCCAGCCTCGCCTTACATTTGAGAGAAACTAAACTCAATTCTTTTTATTTCCCACAGAAAATGCTGGCTTGAATCCTCCTTCGTTGGCATAAGACCCGTGGAATCACCTCAAACACCAATAATTGACAACTCAACATTTAGCAACACATCAACCGGTGGCCTGAACCACAGCTACCACAACAACACAACATCGGCCACGTCATCGATTCACTCTGGCATCGGCATCAACAATGTAACCACAGTCGACGGTCTACGAATGAATGGAGTTGGTGGTGAGTCAGCGATACTTATATAACAATACCCCCCCTCCCCCGCAAACCCCCCACAGACTCACACACAAACAATTGCAACAAGTTTGGTTAAGCAAAAAAATCTTAGAGAAGAAACAATTAGCTATACAATTTTATATATATGTATACACTTACTCTGTTTATATAATCGATATTTATGAATTTTACCAAGCAACCCACTCCCCCCGTGTCCTGCTCCCCCCCCCACACACACAGAGAACGCACATCATTGTCATTGGATGTGCTCCTCCCCCAAACATGTCACCTATTTTTTGTTTGTCGCTTTAAAAGTTTCTTTTTACAAGATTATGTAGTTGTACTCATTTATTTATATAGACATACACACGTATTTTACTCTCTCCTTTTTTATATACATACATACATATATTTTTAAAATGTAGCCTAAGTAAGTGTTCGTCAGAGTCGCTGACGCGGAACGAGAATGTATTTCATTTTTTGACTCTGCCTTGTTTTGTGTATGTAACTGCTTTCATAGTAGAGATTTAAACAACATTCATGTGCTTTAGTTTGTAGACTGTTCAGAATCATGGACAGAATGTGTTAAACTGTTTCTTTCAATTTTCAGTTCGTTTGTATGTGTGTTAAGTTCTTCTCTCCTTGTTACTTCTTTCATTTCTCTTTTTTTTTGTGGTTGTTTTTTTTTTTTTGTTTCAGGTTGGTGGTGAGGAGTTTGTGGAGGTTTTTTGTCGGGGATTTTGAA
Source organism: Myathropa florea (assembly GCA_930367185.1). Classification (NCBI taxonomy): domain Eukaryota; kingdom Metazoa; phylum Arthropoda; class Insecta; order Diptera; family Syrphidae; genus Myathropa; species Myathropa florea. The sequence goes on along the minus strand of OV884005.1, from coordinate 8,073,636 downwards.
TGATTCACAGAGCAGACTAGAGTCTTCCTTTTTCAATCAAATGGTTTTCACTGTTGTGCAGTAAAGGACTTTCAAAAAATCTTAGACCCAGCACCATCGAATGGCAAATTCCACAGTCAATTTTTGTTCACTGGGTAGCAAGATTCAGTCACATTTCCGAACACGACCGTGCTTTGCACTGCAAGAGTTCAGTGAATTTGTCTCATTTCCGAAGTCGCCCTTTTTGCTCCAATTCGTGCTTTGCACTGCAAGGTGGCAGTGAGATTGTCTTATTTCCGAACACGCTCTGTTGCTCCACTTCGTGTGTTGAACCGCAAGAGACCGGTGAGTTTGTTTTATTTCTGAAAACGCCATTTTGCTGCACTTTAAGGTAGGCACTGCGAGACGCCAGTGACTTTGTCGTATTTTCAAACACGTCCACTTCGTGGTAGTCACTGCAAGACGTCAGTGAGTTTGTCTAATTTGTGAACATGCCCACTTCGTGGTTGGCGCGTCAATAAGTTTGTCTCATTTCCGAACACGACCACTTCGTGGTTGGCGCTGCAAGAAGTCTGTGAGCTTGTCTCATTTCCGAACACGCACATTTCGTGCTTTACACTGCCAGAGGTCGTTGAGTTTGTCTAATTTTCGAACGTCAGTGTGTTAGTTTCATTTCCGAACTCGCCCTGTTGCTCCATTTCGTGCTTTGCACTGCAAGAGTTCAGTGAGTTTATCGCATTTTCGAACACGGTCTATCCCTCCACTTCATGCTGTATACTGCAAGAAGTCAGTAGATTGTCGCATTTCCGAACACGCTCACTTCGTAGTAGGCACTGCAAGACGTCAGTGACTTTGTCTCATTTCCGAACACGTCCATTTCGTGCTTTGCACTGCTAAGGGTCTTTCAATTTCGATTTCGAATCCATTTCTGGCAAATTTCTGCTCTAAAATGAAGAATTGATGAACGTTTGACCTCGTTCAGGGTACAGACGACTTTGTTTATGAAGTTTCAAAGACCTTCTGATACATTTTGAGACTCTTTCGATTCATTCCTGTCGCAAAATGCAGCAGTTTATGCACTTGGACAGAGAGTCACACACGACACAAATCATCTTGTCATCGAGTCTACTCAGTTTTCTTTTAGCAGAAATGTGCTGTGCAAGTCTTCCAGCACGAAGTTTTTCCCATTCAATCTAAAAATGTGCCCTTCGCTTCGGTGAAGCAGCTTTAGACAAGAGCTGAAGTCGCAAATTAAAGATCTGCGCTTAGTTTCGATGAAGCAACTTGAGACGAGACCTAAAGTCGCAAATTTTGAAGTAAAAACGAAACCTTTTCGCTTGACGGGAACGGTGATGTACAATCTGCTGCCATTTTGGAGGGCAATTGAATGTGAATAAACGAAAAAGGGAAGACTTGAGGAATTCAATTTCAAAGCCTCTCCATGAAACCTTTCGTTTCACTGCAAAAAGACTCTCGATTCGCGGGAGAAGACTGTGAACTGATCGCCTTGACATGCATTGTTTTGCGTTCCCAATCTGGCTCTGCAGAGGAGATGGGTAACTTGAACTTCGTCTAAGAGACAATTTCAAGAGCTCAACGCGATTCTATTTCAAAGTCTTTCCACTAAACCCTTCGTTTCCCTGCAGGAATCTTTGAGTTTTTCAGTCTCCGTCTGAACGTCTGAATTGAAACCTTTCGTTTTGCAGCAAGAACCTCTCAAGTGGAACCCTTGGTCCAACTGCAGGAATCTGTGAACTGATGTCCTCGATATGTGCATTCTCTTGCATTCCCGACCTAAGCCTGATGAATGATAGTCTGTGTTCCATCGAAGAGACCGCTTCAAGAACTCAACGCGACTCTACTTGAAATCCTTACGTTTCGCCGCAGAGATCTCTGCACTAAAATTCGCTGCAGGAATCTGTGAGTTGATCCCCTCGATATGTGCATCCCTTTGCAGTCCCAACCCGAGCCAGATCAAGGATAGTCTGCACTCGATTGTGGAAGAGGTCCAGAACCACGTTTCAAACCTCCAATCATTCCCAACCTCCACGAACTCCTCATCTCAACCAAACAAATGTACAGCCTACTGAATGCGGAACGCAATTTCTTTTCCACAACTCACTCATTTCATTTAAACATCGAAATCGTTTGAAGCAAACCACAACAACAGCAAGCCAGCCCTTCGAAGTCACAAAGAAACAATTCCTCATAAAAAAAAAAACGAAAATCATAAGAACACAACACAGTAAACCCCCCCAAACAACTTTCGGGAATCACATCCCACCCCGCCGCAGACTCTCTCTCTCTCTCTCTCTCCACCACCACACAGAGCAACAGATTCTTGTGAATTTTTATTTATTTTAGTTTTCATTTCACGATTTTTTTTGTTTTGTTTTTTGTTTTCGCTTCAAAATAAAAGTTTTTCAAAGAATTTGTGCTTCTCCCCACTCGTCGAACGATTCGCAAGTGATTTTCGTTTCTAGCATCTCTCTCATAAGATATTCCATTTTTTCGCATCACCAATCATTTCGTTTACCATCCAAGAAAACAGAGGGAACTCATACTTGTATCTGTCTAGTTATGAAAGGAAAACATGAAAATGAATTTTCTAATTTGCGCGCGAGATGGTAAATTAGAGGAATTCATCGAAAATCAAAAAGAAACCCCCCCTTCAAATTTCACTCACACTTCACTTGTTCAAGCACACACTCGGTATTCATTTTCAGGGAATTCGAAACGGCTTAGCTGGTTCAGCTTCAGGAGAAGAAAACGGGCGGCCCAACCACTCAAGAACTGACCACGCATACGAACACAAAAAAAACACGAAACAATTGAAAGGGACACAGGTTCAGCACACAGATTCGATTTTAAGTTTGCCTTTAGTTTGGTCTAATGATTACACAATTTATTTGTATCTTTATTTATTAGCGCTAGAACAGGACAGAGAAACTGTCACCAGAACGAAACTTATGATACGAAAGATTTTAGTTTTTTTTTTTAAGGATAAATGTATTTGATGAATAAATGTACATGTTTTACTTATATACAACATTTTTTTTGAGTTTTCTTTTTGTTTTTCCTTCTTTCTTTTGTTTTTTGTTTTTCTTTTGGTTTCATTTGCTGTTTTGACAAGCTGACAAGCGGGATTTGCTTACACCAATTCACTGTCGTTCCTTTCACTTCGAATGGGTGAACACTTGTTGTGCCCGTGTAGAACTTTGCTAAGCCAAGTTTCGCTGAGAGATGACATTTCGCGATTCTGGACACAAACCATTCATGCAACGAATGAAGGCCTCTTTCGCTATCACAAACTTCCTCTTCAGGTCTGCGACAGATAAAGACACCACTTGAAGCTCTCATTTCAGATGGCGCTCCGCCTTCTGTAGTGCCACGGGAAGAAGGTCCCTCAGAAGTCCCCTTAGAGGTCTCGGTCCACCACAGATCGAGGCATGTTGGTTGAGATCCAGGTCCACCCCGAACTGTAGAAGAAGAAGAAGAGGCATTTACTAGTTGACGACGCAGAAGAAAATCTCTTAATTCTCACAGTCGCACGGCTATATCCGAGGTTTCTCCGCATCGTGCGAAGAATTCGCAATTGAAAGTTGACCACTGCTGCTCCTGGGGCTGGGCTCTCATCACGTAACTCTTCGGATGACTATCATCCAGAAGATTGAGTCAAACGAGTCTAGAGGATTGAGTTAAACGATATATTTCAGTCGATATCGTTTTTTCGCGCTCACAGCAAAACGACGATCGTCATCGCACGTGATTAGGAGCACTTAGAAAAAAATCATTCAATTTCATCGAAAAATTCGTGCAAAACACCAGGCTCCCAGAAATGCTCCGAAAGCAGTAAGTACACCCACAGAATCGATTAAGCAGGGTCACCAACCCCTAGCATGGGCACAAGAGACGATTTCTTATGAAATTCTCGGCAAAACACCAGGCGAACAGAAATCCTCAGAAAACAGCAGATATACCCACGAACACCCCGAAAGTATGCAACAGCATGCGATTCATGGTTTTTCTGTTCAATCGAGCACTTGCGTTGCATATCTCGTAGCTGACTTCTCCTTCGATCAGTCAAGCAATGACATTGCCTATTTCGTGGCTGACTTTTTTTTTTAACGATCGAGAAATTTTCGTTTTTTCGTCATTTCATCATTTCTGAACAGATTTTGACGAATTTGATGTCAAATGAAAGGGTATTTTGTGAGTTTTTTACTGATTGGGAAATATCTTCGTCATTTCATCATTTTTGAACATATTTTGACCAATTCGGTGTCAAACGAAAGGGCATTTTGTGTATTTTTTTTTGTTTCTCCGCCATTTCATCATTTCTGAACGGATTTTGACGCATTTGGTGTCAAATGAAAGGGTCACAAAGTGGGAAGAGACTAATTCAGCGCAGACCCAAACATCCACTGCAGTTGTATGCAGAATCCTCTTAAGATCCTCACGACAACCCCAACCAGTTTTTCGCGTCTCCATCCAAGTCAGAGAAGAACTAAATGAAACCGCGCCACCTAGCACTTTGCCACAATCCAGCTTTAATTTCTGTGACAACAGTCGTATTCTAAGACCCCCCGCTGCTTCCGTTTACACAAAATAAAACTTACTCCACACAATATTTGCAACCATTTAATTTTTTATTTAATTTTCAAAAAAAAAAAACTCTAAGCATGGCTTCAGTAAAAGAAGAGAGAAAACTCTCTCAGAAAACTGCTTAAAATCCCCCCCAAAAACCATCTCGCTTTGCACAATCTAACCTAGAGCCACTTGCGAAAGCAAAACTCAAACCAACCACCACCGAAAGCAAACCCCATCAACACTCCCACCGAACACTCAAAAGTCCCCACTTGTAATTGCGTCTTCGACACACGAGCCTTTGAAGCTCAAAATTCCTTAGTGAAAACGTGAACAAAATTCAGAGCGGAGCTCTCTCCCAATCGATGCCAGGTAAAGTATGAATGATTTAATTAATTCCACCGTCCATGCAGAGATCGTAGTTACAAGCCATTCAGAGACACACTTTACAGTGCGCTTGACATGCTTCACATGCAACACATGCAACATAACAGAAGAAAATAAAACTCCAACACAAGGGTGCCCTCTGCAGGCTCCTCTGCGGGGCCTTTCCTCATCAACAGCTTGGCTTCATTCTATGCGAATCTTTTAAGAACTCTTTGTGTATCTGTAAATGTATCTTACTTTGTTTGAATTGTAATTTGTTTGTTTGTTGAGATTGTTTGATGTTCTTTTGTTCGTTTGTTAAAGGAATATATTGCTTTGAGTTTTGGCGAAGAATGTAAGTCGAATGAAAGTTGGTAATGTGATTTTGAATGACTTTTTTGGGCGCACAGAGGTCTCAGCGCCTTATGGCACTTTATTAAGGTCCGAAAGGAGGTTGTCTAGCTGTGGAAGAGAGATGAGATGGACAGAGGAACGAACAATGATAGTTTGAACTGTCAAAACTGCGTAGAAAATTTTGAACAAAGGAGCAGCTTATCAACTAGCTTCTTAACGAATGCAGGAGGACCCATACGACCGATCAGCAGCTAATAATGCTGTGAGCACACAAAAATGTCTTCTTTTCCAATACAAAATGACAGTCTGTTTTACAGCAAATCGTTGTAGAACCGCAAATAAGTGGTCCCAAAGACCGAGGTCTTGCGTCTCAACAAAGAAGCCGGGACGAAGCCAGTACGAAGATCTTGCCCCATTTAAATACAACTGTTTAATTGCTTCAATTCTGCGCACTTGACAAACGGGTTGATAGGAGAAGCACGTCCATTTTACTTGACAGACATGAGTCAGAAGGATGATTTGAATGCTGAATTGAATGCTCCATGGCTTCTTCCGGCCACTGTCAAGCCTTTGTCAAGCTTTGTCAAGCCCCTCAAGTCCTCAAGACGCTGACTTAACACTCCTTCACAACTCGTCTTCAAGAAAAAAACTTCTCAACCAGTATTCTTTCAAGACCCGACTAGAAGTCTGACATTCAGACGCTGGATGGTTCCCTGCGACTTTTGCCACAAATGGTTTCAAGACTGAGAAGAGGAATGGGATTCGGTGTCTTCTCGAAGGACCAGCGTATTACTGCGCCTTCCTAATCATTTTCCACCAATTTTTGTTGTTGTTTCGTCGTCTTTCAGATGGAGACTGTAGACGATCAAGGAAACCCTGTCGTGGCTTAAGTTAAAAAAGGGACATCATCGTCTTCACGTATAGTCAAGCTGCAATAAAATGCCTGATTTCTGTTGCATTCCACTCGAAGACAGCTCTCAAATTACACGACTGGATGGCGTAGTTGGTTAAGTGCCTGCCCCAAGTTCGAGGAGTCCCAGGTTCGAATCCCAGTGAAAACAAAGTTAATGTGCTTTTATCCGGTTTTTCAAATCTGGTCCAGTCACCATTTGCCGTTGGGATCAAATTAACGGCACTGGAGTAGGTTGCTACCTGGCAGTACAATGGACCAGTTTTCAGTCTGAGTGCTCCAGTAGTGTCTCAAAAAATCCTCCGAAAAAAAGAAGCAAAAATGCCGCGTCTCTATTAACGAGATGGTCAAGAATTTCAATCTATGACACATCCTCATGAGTGTGTCGGGACGCTGCGACAATCCAGGGAATTTCGAAGCCAACGAACATTTGAAGCTTGGCACAGTCTTCTTCTTTGTGTGCCACTAGCTTCTTGCCACAGTATACCACAGTCTTCTTCTTTGTATGCAACGAAAAACCAAAGAAATCTTGATGCAACAAATTCCAGCAATGGGTAGGAGATCAATCAATCAGCATGAGTGCTTGAACGACTGCTCATTCCGAAGTATGCCAACAAGCCTTTTATCGAACCATGTCAATCAAACAAATCAAATGTTCGTTGATTTCGGGGTCGTTTCTTTGAGTCACTAGTGAGAGAACAATATCACGCACAACACGAGTGGTTGCTGAGAAGCTAGGCCTGGACATTAGCACCACCATTATTATTATTCCTATTCTTTAAGTCAAGGGAAATAAGCATAAGTTTTGTCGTCGAAGATGGAAAGCATCAATTGCTCCCGGATCAAAGGCAGAAGATAGCACCAGTCTAAGCTCAGCACCCTCTACGGTTGTCTCGCATCAGATGCGAGTTCTTTAAGCAAATTCTGGAGTAAACACTCTAATCTCCGTTCTCCTTTTAACTGACGCCTTGTCCAAAGCCTTCAATACTGCCATGCCTGCCTTCTGACACTCATGTGGTTTATTCGGCAGTGATTTTTGCTTAATACCTCGTGATCTTTCTGTTTTATCTGACAAACAGGAGATCCTTGTTCAAGACGTAACTGCTCTAGCTCTTCCTTCCATCTTGGATGTGTCAATGAAGATGTTCGTTACGTGGATGGTTGCAGTATCAAATGTCACCTTCTTCTTCTTCGCTACAGTCCGAGATAGACCTAGGCCTCACCCAAAATGCCTTTCCCGTCGGCTGTCTCCAGTTTCGCACACCAAGCCGGCCGAGGTCCTCGACTTCTGTTGACGACCATGCACGTGGACGTCCTCTGTTGCGTTGTCCCACAGACTCAGAGTCGAAGACGTCGCCTTATGCTCTGTAATTTGGACTGTTTGGTTTTATGTACTCGATAGATTCACTGCTCAATGACGTATTTGCACTCCTCACAGACTGTACTTCATCTGTATTCTAATCCATCAACGACTTCAACGTTTTAACTCCATGACGGCTAAAAGATGGAATTGGGAGTGGGGCGAGGCATTATTTCTACGTTTCCCCAATTCATGTAGAATCTCCCAGGTGGAATACGAACCATCCGAGTCTGTGAAAGCTTTGTTATTCTGCACCCACGAAGGAAAAATCATAGGCTGTGAAAAAAACAACTATTTAACTGAGTCAAAAACTCTCCTCTGGGCACTGGGACTCCGCAAACATCGAGGACAACGAACGAGACAATGAGCATTCACTGAATCACGGTGGGGAGAAACGTGATGCAGTGAAGAGTTTGTCGCAAATTTGGCGAGTTCGTCTGCATCACGTTTCTCCCCACCGTGATGCAGTGGCGAGTTGCTACAGTAAAACTCATAACATAGCTCCACGTTACAAATTCCACCAACCGCTGGTGGTCAGAATGAACTACAAATTTTACTTTGCTTGATAAGAATGAGAAAATCTTTTGTTCCAGCTGTGGAAATGAAGAAGAGGAGGAGACAAGTTCCCAGCTTCTCTACTCGTGTAGTCTGCTGGCATCGTTTTACTAAGCTCCTTTTAGAGCTCATTTGTACGTGCTCCTCTTCCAAAACGTCACCTCGAACAACAACAAACACCCGAACCTTCCGTCACATCACCCTGCATTACCAACTTTCCGGCGAATTTCTCCCAACCAAAGACTTACATATTTAGCTTTCAAAATGTAAATTGTATCAAAGTATCTGTTGCCTTGTATGTTTGTAAATTCCTTCCTCATTTCGTTTTCGTTTCATTCTCTCATCACCATTTGTTTATAAAAACGCGCTCAACTCTAAACATTTTTGGAACATTTCTTTTTTTAGCCTCCAAGCCCGACTTTGTTGCTTTTCTTTTTTGCTGTTGATTTTGTTAAATGAAACAGTGTTCATCTTGCATATAGTATATACTCTCTCGACTCTCGATATGTATATGTTCGCATCAGTTAACCGCTTCTCAAGCTCCTCTTCATACGTTCTTAACGCCGCCGCCATTTTGATTAAACTCCATTTCCCCCCGTAACGTAAGAAATTAACGTAAAAAATTTGACAGAAAAAAATTTGATAATCAAAATAAAAAAATAATCATTTTTTGCTAAAGTTTGAGATCAGCTCATTCTATTTATAAAACAAAACCCATCCATTCTTTCTCTCTCTCTCTCTCTCTTTTGCATTTTGTTTTTGTGTTTTTTTTTGTGTTTTCTTCGTTTTGATTTCCCTTAGCGCCAGAACGTACGATGAGCTCAGCATCGCTAGAAGATGTATTAGCCTCGCTATTGGGATTACCAACGACGCAGGTGCCGGCCACCAATGATACATATAGGTCCACAGGTATGAACCTGTAAGTTTTGTTCCAAAAAACAGACAACAAACAAAAAAATACATTTTTTCACATTTTTTTCGTTCCGTTTTTTTTTCTCCGTTTCTGTTCTGATTTTTCCTTAACTTTTGTTTCGTCCAAAAAGAAAACGTCAAACATTAAGACACGAGACATGTTTTTTTTTTTTTTCGTTTTTTCGTTTATCGATGTTTGTGTGTACTTTGTGCGTGTTTTCCGGACGTGGAGGGACAGATTTACAGCCCCGACAGCGTAGCGCCATCTAGTGGAGCGAGTGGAGGGAGAGCGGTAAATCGGTTCCTTCGCCGTCAGCTTTTCTTGTAGTGTTCAGTCAACTCAAAGAAGACGCAATTACAACCAGAAACAAGTATTTTTTCGTTTGACTTTCGATTTGTTTGCGAGTGATACCTTGGTGTGTTGCCTCTGCATGCTCAGACCTCTCCTCTCTGACTCTACAAATGAAATTTATCTCTGCTCTATCTCTCTCTCTCTCTCTGTTTTTGTCTTTCTCTTTATCTGTTTGTCTATTCCTGTTATTCCATCGCATTAAATGAATCTCTATCTATTTTCTTTTGTGGTCTCCGCGTTTGTGTTCGGAAACTCTTCTCTTTTGTACTTGCAGGCGATTCAGCTAGTGAGACGGCTAATCTTCGCATGACATCATCCACATCACCGAGCAGCTTACAAGTAGTCGATCAACAGGCCCGCTTCCGTCGTCGAAGTGAAGGAGACGCCCAGCGCCAGCACCAACAGCAGCAACAACAACAGCTACAACAACAACAGCAGCAATCTCAAAATCATCATCAACAAACTCCAAGCACACAGAAGCTTCCTCAAACTCAAGTTAACAGCTACCATCCCGAATCGGTGCAGACACCGCGCAGAGTCAGCCTGGACTCCAGCGAATCGAAAACCACGTCCGAGTTGCAGATCAAATGCCGCAACACGAAGTGTGACCAGGCCGCCACTCCCATCGATGCCAAGAAGTTCTACAAGAGCTGTCACAACTGCTCTCACCTCTATTGCTCGCGGGAATGCCGGCGCGCCCACTGGGAGAAGCACCGCAAGGCGTGCCTGCATTCACGAGCATCGAACCTCTGCCGGCAGGTGTTGTCCGCCTGCAAAGATGACGTCGACACGCAGCGCCATCTCAGTCTGTTGGCCCGCAAGGGCTACCTCTCTCAGGGACGCGGTGTCGTCCGGGCGCTCTTCCGCAGCGCCGAGGCAGCCGAGAGCTTCATCAAACACGGTTTCCAGTGCATGGGCGAGGCGTCATACGTTCGTTGGCCTGACCTAATGCCGGCCGAGATGGGACTGGAACTATACTCGGAACTTCTCAAGCTGAGTACTGAGTATAAGCCCGATTCGAAGATGTTGATATACGTGGCCATCTGCGTGGTCTCCGAAGCTCCGGGAACTGCCACCGCCCCCGTCAAGTGGGAGCGCCAATTGGTCTCGCGCTGTGCCAAATTGAAGCTCTGCAAGTCCATCCTGACCGAGCTGGAACAGTTCCAACAGCAGATTGTCGTCGTCCCAGAGCCGGCCACGGAAATCCTCATACTGACCTTCAATCCAGCGAAACGTTCCACTCCATCTCAGCGCGAGGTCATCCTAACGAATATCTTGACAATTCTCAACCGTCGCGGTGTCATCCTGCGCAAGCACTACCCCGAGATCTATCAACGACTGCAGACGTACGCAGAGGGCCAGACGGATCGCTTCAACGCCGTCACTCTGCACCCCCGAGACTCTCAGACCGGCCAGGGTTTCGTGTGCATCATCATGCCCCTGCAGAGTGACAGCGAAATCATCAAGATGCCGTGCTCCGATGGCGGCAACAAGGTCAGCACCATCGATGTGGGCGAGGAGCTCATGGAGAGTTGATTAAACTTGTAAGGTGCCTGCCTCCAGCTGGTAGAGGGGCAGACACCACCACAACTAACTCCATTCACTTTCGAGACGACTTCGATATTCTTGAAGAAATGATTCTTGACTACGCACTCGCTCTTTCTCTCTCTCTAGCGCGCTCTTGCTCGGTGCGTGTTGTCTTCCAGATAATTTCGATGATCAGGTAGATCCTATGCTCTAGTCATCTTGATGTGTTCTTTTGTTCTTTTTTTCAGTTCTTCAGCCGTCAGACTTGACTTTTGTGAGGAGGATCTAAAATTGACGTTCGAGTCTCGCGTCATTCTGGAATTGGGAATTCTGATGGGATGGGAAGAGACTGGTGTTCAGGCTTCTAACAGATCTTATTGTATGTCCTCCTCCGTGGACTAAACGTCCAGCCACTGGGTGCCTTGAAAACGAGACTCGAAGGAAGACAGAGATAAAATATTCTCTTCTGGTGTCAGTTTTTGGTCAGCAGTTTGAAGGGGTTCTTTGAGTCGTAAACCTCTTTTGGGAATGTCACATCCTCCGGGTGGTTCCTTGGCTTGTTTCGTCCTTCATTCGCCTGACTCATGTCCTGTCCATTCTCACTTTTCTTGGACGATTTCCTGAAATTCCATGAACTTCTGGAATTACTTCTTTTGAAAGACTGTCTGAGATCTGGAGAAGTAAGGAACTGAGTCTGCACCTCTTCATCTTTATAAAATTCCTCAGTGGGAATTTCTATACAAGAACTCTAAGCAAACAGTCACGTTTGTGGCTTCATTCAGCGGTGGCAACGATTGCAGGAGGATGCTTCTAAACAAAGCTGCTGAGACCTTCGTGGTTCTTAAGGAAATCCTCTCCTGTCACCTTAGGTCCCCTTGAGACTTCTTCAGAGCCAAACGTGTTTTCCATTACACGAGGTTGACTTTTCAACCTTTCGTCAACGACTTGACTTTCTTGCTTGTCGAAGAAGAATTTCCCCACTAGAGCTGGACAATCGCAAGCAGCTGGAGAACATATCCCATTTCACCGTGGCTGAAACTTCTTCTCCAATCGCAATCAACGTAAACAGGACCAAAGATTGTGGACGGAGCTTTTCTTTCGAAAGGACCAAGAGCTTCTTCATCCGCTTTGGATATTACCCATGGATCTTGACATTTTTCGAAGAAAAAAGCAAAGACGTGATAGCCCCCGAAAGGCGTAGGAGGACATCTGTCTTCTATTCAATTCTCATCCATTTTTGGGGACTTTCTGGCGAGCCTACGTTGGCCTAAATTTCATTGTGTTCTAGAGCCAGTACTCCTTGGAGATTTAAGTAGTCTGACAATGGACAGTGTATTTTTGCTACCAGGAAGATGGACACCATATCCCGCTGATCCACTCTTTGTAAGTTCTCTATCCCTATCTACCTTTTTGCAAGATCTCTTCGACTTTGGACGTCTCCGTCATGATTAAGAACCAAGAGACAGACGTGACACAAGCTTCAAAACATCTCTCCGCTACTCTCCACTCCGCTGAATGAAGATTTTCGACCACAGGATGAACATATTTTGGCCATCATTCTCAAAAAAGAAAGGTTTTTCTTTATTTGATCATCTCTAAAACTCAAGAATAGACTGATGTAGTAAATTGAGTAGGATTCGTTACATTCATTCGTTTGACATCAAGATGGCTAGAGACCATTTCCATTTCTCTTCGTACACACTCTTTCAGATCGTATTGCTAATCCCCCCTCACATTTCCTTCATTTATTGTCCTTAAATGTAAGAAAAAAAACAAAAATCCTTAACAAGATGATAAGTCTTAAAGAATATCGACACTAACACACACTCACAACAACAACAACAACAAGAAATAAATAAAAAATAATTGTAAGCCAACTTAGACTTTATAAATTCAACAAGTCCTTGTGTGTATAATCGAATAAAACCAAAAAAATGAGACAAAAACAAAAAGTATAAGTAAAACTATAAATGTACATGTGCGTGTAGTGATTATACATTTTTTTACTAAATAATTTCGTATGCCTTAATGATTATTGAATGCCTAAGTTAAACAAACAGATGGCGCTGAAAATGAATGAAACGAAACTGGTCCTGATGTGATTTGATCTGATCCGATCTGTTTTCTGATCTGATCCAGTCAGAGATTTGTGTGAGGACTTGTTGGTGAAGTAGATCCTATCTTCTTCTTCTTATTTTTCGTCTTAGGGCGCCACAGTCCAAGGTGGACCTGGGCCTCACACAACATGCCTCTATCATCAGCTCTCATCAGCTAATGAACTCAATCAATTTACATGTTTTTTCCCATAAAAACTGCCTTATCGATAATTACAAACTCCGAGAGGCGATCGACCATGAGAACTGTGTCGCGGGATATTCTGACATCGAAACTGGTGTAGTTAGGCAGACTTCACGTCAATACAGTCCGGAGTGGACCTGGGCTTCAATCAACAAGCCTCTCCAGCACGATCTTTCGCTAGATGCCTCCAGCTGGGCTCACCAAGTTGGTGCGCCACCTTAATCGTTGACGTCCTTTGTTGCGTTGTCCCACAAATTCTGAGCCAAAGATTCTGATAGAAACCTCACTTAAATTTTAGAAGCAGGCTCTTAAATCATTGCGGCATCACTCGTCTTTTTCGAACTCTCACACGGTCAAGGTACGACTGTTGAACCCATTTCGATATCCTGAAGGCTATCTGACAGATCTCGTCTGAACACCTCCTCCGTAATCGCGGACGTCCTCTTTTGCGTTGTCCCACAGACTTGGAGTCAAAGATTCTGAAGGAAACCTCACATAAATTTCAGAAGTTGGCTCTTGCGGCATCACTCGTCTTTTCGAACTCATCACTCACGATCAAAGTTTGACTGTTGAACACATTTCGATGTCCTCTTGTCACACATTCACTGAAGTCTGCTTGACATGACAGATCTCGTCAAGTCTCTGAACACCTCCTTTTTTCACCGAACAACCAAACAGAACTCCGAACAGGATCATCCTCGTTCACTCATTTTTGACGCCATTTGCAATTTTTAAATCACTAAGTTTCTTATTAAATTAAAATAAAACTAAAATCCTATTGAATGAGATAACAATTAAAACAAAATCTCGTACAACATGAAACATTTCATTTCACTTAAACAAGGAAAATAAAAATAAGAACGCTTTAATCCTTTTGTTATAGCAAAAGTTAAAAAAAAGAAACAAAATTATATGTAAACATTTTTTTTTCTTAAACTAAGCTTACATTTTATAAAGAAAAACAAAATAATTTCTATTTACAAAACATCTTATATACTAGGTAAAATATTTATTTCAAAGTTATTTAAGGAAAAACAGATAAAAATAAATAAATAAATGCTTAGCAAAATTTTAAGGAAACCAAAACTATTGTCAGCCAATGATCAAAAGTACATTAAATTCCTGAGTATAACTAATGAATAATTACTTTGTAAGAAGCTTATCTATCTCTCTCTCTCTCTCTCTCTCTCTCTATCTCTCTATTTCATTCTCTCTCCCCTAAACTTAACCTGAGATGGGGGGAATGTATCGCTTAAGCGTTTGTAAACTAAATAAAATACGCTCGTCTCGAGAGAGATAACTCATCGTTTTCGCGCGAGTACTTCTTTTGATTTGACGCTAAGACAAAAACAATTTGTAGGTTATAGTGTGTACACAATAATAATTGAATACTTAGTTAAACATAAATGAAATTAATTAATTGTTTAGATAACTCAGAGCATATAGCGTTTTATTTGTTTTGTTTTTTTCTAAGTAAGAAACAAAAATGAATGGAATATATATACAAATACTAGATATGTATGGTTTAGGAGTACATAAGTTGAATTTTTTTAAATTATATAAAATGTTTTTATTTATGGACAAAAGAAGAAGAAAAACAAAAAAAAAATGAAACATAATATGAATAATCCTCTTGTGGACTTGCCGAAGGAGGAGGACAAAGGAAGGCGCTTCAAATAAACTTATATACATATTTAAACTAAATGGATTGGTGTTGTTTTATTTCATACGTCTCCTTCACTCTTTTGAAACTGCTTTTGAACGACTGGAGTATCGGCTCTATTCAGGAAGAGAACTTCGAGGTAGGTAGTCGGGGATGTCGTCTGCTTTGGCTACGGGGAAACAGTGCGAACAACTTTTGCCGTTTCTTAGGCGGGTTTTACACTAGTAATTCGGTTGCCCGGATGTTTTGCATTTGCTCTCTTCTAATCACGAGGAAGAGTGAGATCGAAACAGAAAAAATTGGAAAAAATGGAGGCAACCGCAAAAGAGAATGACCGATAATTGAAGCAACTGACATCCTCGTGTAAATCCTGCCTTAGGGCTCAAGAAGCAGTTGAGTTGACCAAGATGACTTTGTACAAGACATTGACCATTCCTGTCGTGCTTTGGATGGGGGGGGGAAAGCAGATCTTGATCTGTCCTGCTTTGGATGTAGAAGCTCTTGGTCTTGCTATTCAGAAGGAGAAGAAGACCTTGATCTGTCCTGCTTTGGATGTAGAAGCTCTTGGTCTTCTCGAGAGAAAAGTTCTGTCCACCATCTTTGGTCATGTTTTGCGTTGGTGGCGATAGGGGTAGAGATTCAACCACGAATTGTACGGACTGCTCAGTGGCATGAGTCTTGCCCGGTGTTTACGGATTCAACGTTTAAAAGGGAAAAAATTATTTAGACCACAAAGACAATTTAACTCCGCCCCGGAAACTGTTTTCCTCGCCGCCTGTGAGAGTGCGCAACAAAGGACGTCACCGATTGAGGTGGCGCACACAAGTGAAGAAGGACCTCAACCAACTTAATGTGTGAAACTGGAGACATGGATCGTGCGGGCTAGAGAAGCAGTTGAGACCTAGGTCCGAACCGGACTATAGCGACACAAGAAGAAGATCCATCAGAAGTCTTATCAGAGCCCCAGGCCCACTCTGGATTGTAGAGCTATCCAAAGAAGGAAAAAGAAGGATACAAAGTCTGTCTTAAATCCCAACTATAAAAGGCCATCACTGCAATTCACGAGAAATTAAGAAAAATGAATTCTGCGTCGGATGTTTGGTCATGTCTGCAAGAATGTGGAGGAGAAGATGGTCATGAACCCTCTGAGGTGCGCAAGAAAGTGGGCAAGGTTTACAGCAGCTCCTCCTTGTACGTACCCACCCCAAGGAGCGACCATTTGAGTGTGACATTTATCAGAAGATCCTTACGACAAAACGCTGCTCTCAAGGTCCACTAAAACATACAACTCTCCTCGCCAGACAAACCGGCAAAAGTCCACATGTGCAGCTCCTGAATGCATGGATAAATGAGTGCTTCCCACAACTAATCCCCATTCCCAGCCAACTCCATTGAAAGAATCACCATAAAACTCTCAGCACGCATTTATTAACTTCCATCAAAAATCCTTTCATCAGAGTCTTCTCCCCACACCATTACTTCCGTTTCTTATGATGCGACTTCATGTGTGATATCTTATGCCCAGAAGTCCTAAACGTCTTCTGGCAGACACCGCACTGAAACGGTCTTTCCCCGGTGTGCAGCCGCAAATGCACCACGAGCACCTTCTTGGACGTGTACTTCTTGCCGCAAACCTGACAGTCGTAGGTCTCCCTCAGGGTATCGTGGGTCTTCCTGTGCTGAACCAAAGTGGACATCAAAGCGAATGTTTTCGCGCACAAACTGCATGCAAATGGTTTCTCCTTCGTGTGCGTGCGGGCGTGACGCTCCAAATCGCTGGCTTTGTAGAAGGTCTTGCGGCACTCGCCGCACTGATGACCGGGCTGACTGATTTGCTTCAAGGAACGCGCCAACGACCGCTTCGCCGACTTCTTCGGTGTGCTTGGCACCGTTTCTATGGTCAAGTTTGTGTGGTTATGTCTCCTGCAGTTTTTGACCATCTCGATTTGGATGAACTTCGGCGACATATTGCTCTGCTCGCTTTGAACCACCGCGATGCATGGCTGAGAGATGGTCCCGAGACCTTCTGCTTCCCCTTCCTCCTCTGCTTCTCCGGACTCGACACGCCATGGATTTTCTTCTTCGGGTGGTGGTTCTGGACTGGCCAGCAGATTGCGACCGTGGGTGAGAATGTGGTTCTTGCAGTTGTCACTGGTCTTGAAGCGCTCACTGCAGTATGGGCACTCGAACTTACGCTCGTCGCTGTGTGAGATCATGTGACGCTTGAGAAGGGATTGCGTGATGAACTTGGCATCGCACACTTCGCAGATATAGCGCTTTTCCGCGGCGTGGATTTGCTTGTGAAGGTTCAGAGAGCTCTGCGTTGTGTAGGATCTGAAAGGAGCGGTGGAACTCAAACCCAGTCGACAGTGGGGGCGGTTAAGGGACTTACCTGAAGCAGACCGTGCATTTGAAGGGCTTGTCGCCCTTGTGGGTGGCTTCGTGTTGCCTCAAGTGCGACAACTTTTTCATTTTCAGCCCACAGACGCAGCATTGATGGCATCTCTTCGAATACTCGTCGGCTTTTTCCGCCTCATCGGCGGAATTGGATTCGATGTTTACCGGTGGCATCAGGAGCGGACGGATCATATCGAATTCCTTGTCGTTAGGCTGATGTTTGTGAGCCGAGAAACCAGCCTTGGACGTGAAGGTTTTCGAGCATAACGGGCAGATGTAGGATATGCCACTCGTGTGGGTTCTGTGAGGGGTTAGGTGTGAGAATCAGGCGCGGAGTCTGACGTGTTTGGACTTACTTGGTGTGGATGTCCAACCTCCGCATGGAGGAGAACCGCTTTCCGCACTCGGGAGCTGCACATGTGTAGACTTTGGCCGGCTTGTCCTGCGAGGAGAGGTGTATGTTGTGGTGGATCTTGAGCGCTGCGTTTGTCGCAAAGCTCTTCTGACAAATTTCACATTCAAATGGTCGTTCCTTGGTGTGGGTTCGATGGTGTCTAAAAGACAAGAGAAAAAAGTCGTCTGGAAGCTGGAGCTGAGCTCTGAATTTACCTCAACAAATCGAATTGTCGCTTGAAGGTCTTGTCGCAGTAAATACACGCCATCGTCCTCTGTCCCTTGTACTCGATCTCCTTGACAGTCTTGTAGGTCTTCTCCTTCTTCGGGTTCAGCGTGTCAATGAGCGTCACTGTTCGAACTTTCGGGCCCGGCGATGGAGGCTTCATGAGTGACAGCTCTAGAGCTGGCGGCTGCATATCTCTTATGCCCATGGACTCCTGGAAGCTCTTCAGTTGCTCCATGACCCGAGCAATATTCACGTTGTCGTCATCATCATCGTTGAAGCCATCGTGGTCTGCGGCATTTGCTCTGTCCGCGTGGGCCATGGCTTTGTGTCGGTTGACACTGTTCAGCTTTGTGAACACACACGGACAATACTCGCACGCGAACATGTTCTCCGTATTCTGGTGCACCGGGTGTGTACGTTTGATGTGGACGATGAGGTTGTTCTTCTGCGAGAAGCCAGCGTTGCACTTGGGGCACTTGAAGTCCTTGATTCCCTGGTGCAGCAGCATGTGTCGCTCTAGAGAGGTTTTTTGAGTGAA
Organism: Myathropa florea; assembly: GCA_930367185.1. Lineage (NCBI taxonomy): Eukaryota > Metazoa > Arthropoda > Insecta > Diptera > Syrphidae > Myathropa > Myathropa florea. Next base: position 8,055,216 of record OV884005.1, on the reverse strand, counting down.
TCCTTGGTCACATTCCGCGCACTTGAATGGCCTTGCGCCGGTGTGGGCTACTTCGTGGCGCTTAAGCAGGCAGGGCTTCGGGAAACTTTTCCCACACGCCTCACACTGGTACTTTCCCTGAGGTTTCTTCGCCTTCGATCTACTCCTGGCACTGTTTTCCTGAAAAACAAGAAACGATGGGAAAGGTTCATACACGGAACTGGGTCGGTACGTACAACTTTTGCCAAAATCTCCTCAACAGTCCCATCAGCACCGGGCTTGTGGGCCTTCGCCAAGTGCTTCTCGTAGTATCCCTTCAAATCGAACTCCTTGTCGCACCGATTGCACTTGAACCGGTCGTTTGTTTGATGCGATTTCAGGTGACCCTTGAAGCTGGAGATCCTCTTGAAAACCATGCTGCACTCGGGACACTCCTTGTCCACACTCTGCACAGGCACATGCGATGCCATGTGGAGAACAAGATTCGATTCGAAGTTAAACGACATCGGACACTTGCGACAACGAAACTCCTTGGTTGCGATGTGCTTCTCACGTCTGTGCAGACGCAGAACTTGTGCCGACGAAAAGGTCTCTGAACACAAATCGCACGGCAATTGCTTTCGCAGAGAAAACCTCGATCCCGATGGAGCTGTGTCAACGGGGGAAAATAAGGGATCCAACAGTGTCTCCTCTGGAATCGGACAAAAACTGGTTATGGCTGGATAGTCAATCTCTGGAACAGCGAAACCATCCATTTCAAAGGCATCGAACTTCTGATCTCCATCATTCAAGGGGTACAGCAATGCATTGGAAGTGGCCATATGCACTGGAGTGAACAGGTCTGCGTTGGTTTGCATTTTATTGCGCGATGAATTGTGAAACGTCTTTGAGAACAACTTTTGGAGGGAAAGGAAATCCGGGTATTCCTACACTCAATTAAAACTGATTTATATGTTTTCTGTGTTTGGTAAATTTATTTCGACTCCCTTTTGTTGGTTGAGGGGGAAATTAAAGAATAATTAACAGAAAAGTATGGAAAGTTGAAATTGTTTTCGATAAAATAAAGTATTTTGCGGGACTACTTTTGACAACTTGATTTGATTTCGTATTTGTGAGTTCAGCCGTGACAGTCAGGCAGCAGTGTGATGGTAGTGAAATGACATTTGCCGTGGAGGTTAAGTGTGAAGTTGGTTTTTGTTTATTTTTTTTTTTTTTTTTTTGTGCGGTTTGCGACGAGAAATTATTTGATTTGATTTTTTTTTTCATTTTTGTTGATTGCTTGGGAATTTTTTGGAATTTTGCGTTATAGCCAAATATTTGTTTAATACGGACATGCAAAGATGTTCCCATTTTCATCCGTTAGATGTTGGAATTTCGGAGGATTTACGAGAAACTTCACATGCATTCCCAGAGGTTAGAGGTTAGAAATACAGAGGATTTGCAAGAAATTCCGCCAACGTTTTCCCCAGCATCATTATGGCTTGGCAGCGTAGGGTACGAGAAACACTCCCTTTGCATCCAAGGCAATGATCTGAGGAGCTGTTGCCACCAAAAACAGTCAAAATGCTGTCGTATCAAACAACGCCCTCCAATCGATCTCCCCCCACGATCTCCCGTTCACTCAAAATTCAAACCCACGTACACATGTTCTCTGCTTTTATTAAATATTTTAATTTACTTCAATATTTCACTGTTATAAAGATCTACTTGCATTAATCGTTAAGTTTCTGTAAACTTAGGCATAAATAAATCTAAAAAAAATGAGTCTCTTATTGTTGCACATCTGGTCCTCCTCCAAACGTCCAGTTATATGTGAAATCCAGGCGACAGTCCGTACGTAAACTGCGGCTCAAAACTTCTCGCCAATTCATTTATCTTCTGCCGCTTATCCGCGCACAGGAAGTCATCCATATCATCTGCCATCTCGGAATCACCGCGTTTGCGACCTCCGCAGAACTTCGATGCATGCTCCACGCTGGTAGGATCTTCTTCAGCCTCGTTGGCTTGGTATTGCAGGTATTTCGGAGCAATACGTTTGCTAGAACTGAACAAAAAAATGAATAAACTCCTCAGGAGCAGTTTTTCTTAGTCATATTTACATTTTCAAGAGATACGGATCGAAGGGGAAGAATGTATCCAAAGTCTCCTCTGGAGTTGACGTGTCATTTGCATACACCGTGGCGAGTTTACGCCGCGCGTTGCGCTCCAATATCGCATGACAGTAGGCCAGCTGGTAGGCTCTAGTCACCCCAGCAAACGCCGTGGCCACTGCTGGCAAACAAACTCGGAGTGGATTGAAGTTGCACGTCACCAAAGTGGAGAGTTGAAGCGATTGCAGAAAGAACAGACCTGAAATGATGAATCCCGTTTGATTATGCTGCTCCTTCGAGTGTTGCATTCCGCGTGTACTCACCCTTTTTGTCCGCGGTCAAGTCTCTGCTGCGGAAGGCTATCACATAGAATATCGCCTGACACACCGAGAAGAACACCAAGTTCGCTTTGAGTGAGCCATTCGAACGGTATTGATCACACCGCTCTATATACTGATGGGCCCAGTTACACAGCTCCTTCAGGTAGTGTTTGAGCACCCTGCAACGACGAGATGAAATATTCCCTCAGATCAGAGAATGATTCAAGGATGACTCACGTAATGGGTAAAATTTTGGATCTGGCCAAGAGACTGGCGATGTATCCAACTGCTGCCTGTCGAATCACAGCCGATTCGTTCAGATCCCCGATTTTGTTGTACAGAAACTCCAGAAACTTCTCAGTCAACACGCTCTGCAACCAAAAAAAAACGAGGTTAAACCACTGAATGTGAGTCATTCCACGAAGGAACCACGAAGCTCACCTTAAAGCTACAAAAATAAAAAACTAGAAACTGTATATGGTGCGTGTTATGGCTGGGCAGTATCACATTGCTGAAGGACTTCTCCAGGATCTTCAAGAACTGCAACGCCTGTGCCCGTTTCTGCCGATCTTCCAACATCCCATCGCTGCTTGTCACCGGATTTAGATGGTCGAAGAATGCGAACATTTTTTCCATGCAAATGTCCAGGGTGTGCGCGATTGGATGATTCATTGGGAGATCTTCGGTTTTTTGCTTCTTTTCTGTCGCCACATTCGCGTCGTCCATTTTAAACATTTCCTCATCGTTGTCGTCATCCTCCATTTCGTCCTCTTCTTCAAACTCCGCGTCTTCGATTTCATTGCGTGGGGCGTTGACGTCCAGGATCACAAGCCTAAAGTGGGAGAATGTCATAAATCACAGGTTTCCTTGAGCGACGCATGGTGAACTTACTTTTGCATCAAGAGCTGGATGATGTACTCGGTGAACATGGGTTTGTACTCGAGCACCCACAGCACATTGTGCACGTATCCGGCCACAACGTGAGCGGGCTTCTTGTAGTAGGGAAACGAAGACTCTATGCTGTCCAGGGTGACATCGAAGGTGATGGGGATGATTGAGAGAATTCTCTCGAGAAGCGTGTGAACTGATTGCAGCTCTCCTCGTGTCTTGGTGTCTGGTGATCCATTTATCCACATGCCGACGTCAGTGTCTTTGGGGATCCAGAGAATGATTAGTTTGGAGATAGCAAATTTGATGTATGTCGTGTGCGCTACTAGGAGATCCACAAAGAAATCCATGTATTCCTTGACAGCCTCGGGACTGCGGTTAACCCATTGCATTGAGAGCAGAGTCTCTGAGAGGACGGTGAATTTTGGACTCAGCAGATGGACGATGTAGTGAGCTTCTTTGATTATATGTACAAATTCCGCGTCCTGGGGAAAAAAAAAGAGACCATATCCCGTGTTAGAATGAGAAACATTGCGGTTATTAGTTCACAGGAAAAGTGTGTCAAAGAAGAGAAAATAAATTATCCACCAATCACACCAATTCTCAATTTTTTAGAGGAAACACCGAGCAGATTGTCATGCCTACAGACGTACTAATCATTTCTCTCGTTCGGTCAGAAGGCGAAGAACAATCTGCTTGTGAACGGGAAAGGAAATTCTTTGCACATCGTCTAGACTGAGAAACACATAAAATTCACGTGAAAGTCACTAGGTGACAGAGCAATCATCCCTGATTAACATAACACGATAGCGCCGATAACAAAATCAAAGCAAAGACTCAGGAAATTATGTTAATTCAAAACACATGGGCAAATGTCTCGCATAATTTATTTGAAACTCCCAAAAGTCTTAATTTTTTTTCCATTCCGCACGCATTCTATGCGTGATGTTATATCATTCAACTTACATTCAATGAGGCCTCCCTCAAGTAAGCAACAAATTGATTAGCTGGCAGAAAATTATTCTGCTTAATTATTGCATCCACAGCATCGGCTAAACCCTTGCCACGGGGCTCCTGAAATCGAACTTTATTGATTGCTGCATTTTTCGCTTTGTCCCTCTCTGCTGGGGAATAGCATTTCAGGATGGACGATAATCCTGTCTTAGCACTATACACTGACATGGTGGTTTATAGCTATTTCTTTTCTTTGTAGTAGCTGTATTCGATTTCTCGCCCCTTTTACCGACCGGAAAATTATTATCTACGTTGCAGGAAATGCGTGTGAAAATTTTGTAAGGTTAACGCGATTGTTGGGAGATATTCCCAAACTTGGTGCGAATTTCACAATTAATATTAGTTTTCTTTTTCACTGCGTTACGATGAGTTTCTTTTTCCACATATATGTATACTTTTTTTTCTTTGAAATTGCCGACACATTTCATGGATTACGGATGAAATCTTTACAGACGTACGAGAAGCACGTTGCACGAGAACATGAAATCGTAGCGATTTTTTTTCTTCTTTCTTTCACCCAGAGAATTGTCAAATTGTGACAGAATGGTGGGGAATTGCAGAAAAGTGCTGCCAAGTCATGGACATTTTTAGAGATTTTATTGGAAATTAAAATCTATAAAATGGAATAATTTATAATTTGAAAATGTCTGTAATTTAAATATTTGGCTATAAGACATTAATATATTTGTTTATAATCATGGATATGTAGATACTAATAATGATAACGGCAATAATAATAGAAATTCTAATAAAAATGATAAACAATAGTAAAAAAAAAAATATAAAAAAATAATATAACAAAAAAAATTATATAATTAATTAGTATTTCGTGACAACATTACAAATAAAAACACGCACTAGATGATGTTTAAATATAAATCTGTGTTCACATTCTCCAGCCTCTAGCCCAACATCCAAAATAAACAATTTTGTTGTTTTTTTTTTTCATATAAATTTCATCGATTATATGAACAATTCATGAACAACCCACAGGTAACTTGGCATCACTATTCACTCATGAAATCGACACTCGTTCGAATTCTGCACTCGATCTGAAATTGACGTCACAACTCATATGTTGCCATTTGACAGCTAAACTTCAAAGATAATAACACTTCTAAGCTCTCACATTAGAGATTACTCCGTCGAACATTTAAACACTTTTCATCATAAATCTTTGCTTCTGAATGTTTCTATCCTCCAGTTAGTCTTTTCGCATATCATCACTGTATCATGTCACGTTTCAGTGGGGCCCTACAGCTAACCGATTTGGACGATTTCATAACGCCGTCACAGGTTCGTTTCACATCGAATTTCAATTGTTTCCCCACAATCAAATCCAGTATTTCATCAGGAATGCATAAAACCAGTGACAATTGACAAGACAAAATCAGCTACAGGTGCGAAGATCACAATCCAGGATGATGGCTACTATGAGGAGACCGCCACTGGCAGACAGAAACTGCAAAAGGTTGAAATAACCCTGCAGGATTGCCTTGCGTGCTCGGGGTGTATCACATCTGCCGAGGGTGTCCTCATCACACAGCAGAGTCAGGAGGAACTAATGAAAGTTCTCAACGAGAACCAAATGCACAAGCTACAGGGTAACCATGACCAAGTGAAGACAATCGTCTTCACTGTGTCACAGCAGGCGATATTGAGCTTAGCCCAGAGATACGAGCTTAGTCCAGAGGAGTGCAGCAGACATTTGGCAGGCTATTTGAAGTCGTTGGGTGCTGATTTGGTGCTGAACACAAAAGTGGCGGATGACCTCTCGTTGATCGAGAGTCGGGGAGAGTTTGTGGAACGTTTTCGCAATCAACAGCTTCCCATGCTGTCGTCATCATGTCCAGGTTGGGTGTGCTACGCGGAGAAGACACACGGAACATTCATTCTGCCGTTCATTTCAAGCACAAGATCTCCTCAGCAAATCATGGGAATGCTCGTCAAGGAGTACCTTGCGCACAAGTTGGGGGTTCCCAGTGGGAAAATGTACCATGTGACCATTATGCCGTGCTATGACAAGAAGCTCGAGGCTTCACGCGAAGATTTCTTCAGCGAGGCGAACAACTCCAGAGATGTGGACTGTGTCATCACTTCGAGTAGGTCTTGATTGGTTTCTTTTGGTGCGATGGGAAGTTCATTGGTTCCATTTTGTAGTTGAAATTGAACAAATGCTGAGCAGTCGAGATCCTGATTCGTTAAGCTTCTACCCCGCAGCTGACTTTGATTGGCCATGGAGTGCGCAGAAGCCTGAGGGGGGCAATGTGTGGGCGCATGAAACATCTGGCTCAGGTGGTTATTCCGACCACATATTCAAGTATGCAGCTCAGGAGCTATTCGGGGACGAGGTTGAGAGGCTAGAGTACAAAAATTTGCGGTAAGCTTTCTGAATATGTGACCATAGGCTGGTGTGTCATCCCGTGTTTCGTAGGAATCCAGATTTCCGAGAGCTCACGCTGGAGAAGGACGGGAAAGTGATACTTAAGTTCGCCATCGCCAATGGCTTCAGAAACATCCAGAACTTGGTGCAGAAGCTGAAGCGAGGGAAGACACAGTATCACTTCGTGGAGGTCATGGCGTGTCCATCAGGTAGGCTAAACCATCACATTCTTGATCAACTCAAGAAACGTCTTTGTATTCGATGTAGGCTGCTTGAATGGAGGAGCTCAAGTGCGTCCCCCCAGTGGGACTGCAGTCAGAGAGTTGACATCTCAGTTGGAGGAGTTATACAGGCAGTTACCAAAATCTATTCCGGATAACGCCGAAACTCGGGGGATCTACACGAATTTCTTTGATGGACAACAGACGGACAAGGCGAAGAGTTTGCTGCACACGTCCTATCACGCGGTCGAGAAGATGAATACGGCCTTGAACATTAAATGGTAGTGGATGTATGTTTGGTTTGTTTTTAATAAAGTGGGAGATTAAGGGAAGCTTTCGATTCTCGAAGTCAAACACCGTCTTTGTTGCATTATCTTAGGGAAGCCATTTTGCATTTCCTGTCAGCCAGAGTTCTTTGACGTCTGTGATGCATCAAGTGGGTTCTATTTCACCGCATCCAACGAACTGTACCCAATATTTTGGGTCAATATATCTGCCAAATCAAGATCAAGAAGAGTCTTCGATTTGGAGCCTGTGGGACAACGCAATAGAGGACGTCCACGTACAAGGTGGCGCACACAAGTCGACTGGAGACAGCTGGCGAAAGATCGTGCTGGCTGGAGAATCATGTTGAGTGAGGCCCAGGTCCACCTCGGACTGTAGCGCCCTAAGAAGAAGAACATATCTGCCAAATCACTCGACAGACTCTATTTGTCCAGAAACCCTCTGGAAAACCACACAAAAACACAGTCTTTCACAAAAAAACATGACCTACAATTTATTTGAGATTTATTTGACTCTTTACAACTCTAACTTACTAAGGGAACATCCTGTCATTCGGCCTGTGACCAGTTCTCTTCTCATGACGCATCTCCTCTCCGTGAAATCTCAAAAACAGATTCCATCCCATCCCAACCCAGAGAGTTTCTTTTCGGCTTAGTTTTCAGTTTCCTATGTGCAGTCACTTGCCCTTTGTCCCGGTATACCTCGTAGTTCCTGGTTGAGAGTCCTTAGAAGCGGATGTTTACCGCAACCGCATCGACCGCGGAAGTCGTCTAGATCCAAAGCCCAAACCATTCCACCGCCCAAGCCCATGCTCTTGACAAACTGCGACTTTCGTCGGATCTCGGCGACGTCGTCGTACGACACCCACTGGTTGCCGCGGTAGGCGTAGGGTCCGATGCGTCCTTGCTTGTCCCGGATCACAGTCCAGCCGCCGTTGTTGACGTTCTCGCAGATCTCGTAGTAGGCCAGGAAGCCGCCAGCTCGGGTGAATTTGCCCGCCTCACCGGGGCCGTATGTCTTCTCGTTCAAACCTCGCGACTTGGTGTCGGCGAGGGAGAAGGACTGTCCGTAGAGGGGCATGCCCATGATGAGCTTCTGAGGAGGAGCGCCCTGCTCGATCCAGTAGTGCATGGTGAAGTTGGCGTTGAAGAAGTCGTACTTGTCGCCCTCCACGTAGTACAGTGGAGCCACGTGGCCGGTCTGCTTGTCCCAGTGGCCGTGGAAGTCGTAGGTCATGACGGCGATCCAGTCGAAGTAGCGAGACAGCGTTGGCACGTCGTATCCCGCATCGATGACTGTCTTGCTGGGCGAGACTGCTGAGGACAGCAGAAGACCACGAGGTTTGAAGGCCTCCGAGAGCTCACGGACGAGAGCTGCGAATCCAGCCTTCTCCTCGGGGGAGCCCTTCTTGCAGTCCACCTGCCAGCAGACTGGGTACTCCCAGTCCAAGTCGAGACCTTCGAAGCCGTACTTGTCCACAAAGTCGAGGATGCTCTTGATGAACCTGGCCCGCGCTTGAGGGTCCAGCACAAGGCGGGAGTACTTGTTGCCCAGCGAGTCGTTCCATCCGCCGATGGCGACGGTCACACGGATACCCTTCTCCTTGTACGCCACCACCCGCTCGTAGAATCTGTTGTCGATGTCCGCCCACGAATCGTGGGTCTTGATGGTGAGGCTGTCGCGGTTCAGGACCGCGAAGCCGTAGACGATGTGGGTGCAGAGGTTCTCGTCGATGTTCTCGGGCGTGTACTTGCCCTCGCCTGGACGGTACCAGGCCCAGTTGGTGAAGTAGCAGACCACCTTGTAGCGCTCGTCTCCGGCCGGCTTGATTGGCGGCGGCTTCTTGTCCGCCGTGGGCTTCTTGGTGGGCGTGTCCGTTGGCTTCTTGCTTGGTGCTGCGTCTGGCTTTCGTGGTGGCTTGCTGGTGGTTGGCTTTGGGGTGGGTGGCTTGGTGATGGGCCTGGGTCGTGGGGTTGTGGTGATCGAGTTGGGAATGTCGCACGGAGAGTTCTGTGGCCAGTCGCAGTGGTCCTCGTTCCAATGGAGACCATCGGGACACCTAAGAAAACAGAAAAGGTTTAGTGTGGTCTGAAAGGGTGCAGGAAGGGTGTAACCAACCTCTGCTCTAGGAGTCCTCCGAACTGGCAGACGTAGTACTTGTTGCAGTCCCTCTTGTGCGGCACGTAGTTGCGTCCGTGGCAGTTCAGGTCGTCGTTCTGTGTCGCTGGGGCTTCGTACGGAGTCTCTACAGTCGGCTTGGGAGTCGGCCTGGATCCGTACGGCTTGGAGGTTGTCGTCTTGCGGGTTGGTTTTGGGGTCGTCTCTCGGTTGACGACTGGTGCAGGTCGCGCTGTCGTTGGTTTTGTCACCGCATTCTGCTCGGCGCTGATCTTGGCAACTGGAAGGGGGTCAAGAGTGAATGTTGGGACCTCGCGGGGATCAGTGTGAACTTACTCTCAGAATTGTCCTCCAGTTTGCAATGAGGGTGGGGTCCGGGGTACTTCCTCAGGACCCTGTTGATGGTCTTCAGCAGGGGGTACGACTCGCAGTTGCAGACGTTCTTGAAATCGTCCAGGTCCAGGGCCCAGATCATGGCTCCGCCCAGTCCCATGGCCTTCACGTACTCGCTCTTGTGCCGGATCATCGGTGCGTCGTCGAACGAGACCCATTGGTCGCGGAGGTAGGCGTATGGGCCCATGCGTCCGCGGGGATCTCGCACCACGTGCCACTTCTTGTTGCGGATGTTGCCGCAGATCTCGTAGTACGACAGGAACCCACGGGCTCTGGTCGCCTCTCCGGCCTCCCCGCCGCCGTAGGTCTGTGCGTTCAGGTCGTGGTTGCTGGCCTGGGCCAGCGAGAAGGACTGTCCGTACATGGGCATGCCCATGATTATCTTGCGGCGGTCGGCGCCCTGGTCGATCCAGTAGTTGATCGAGAAGTTCGCGTTGAATGTGGGGTCGTCGTCGGGGTGGTCGTACATGGGAGCCACGTGTCCGGTCTTCTTGTCCCACTGTCCGTGGAAGTCGTACGTCATCACGGCGATCCAGTCGAAGTACGTCGACAGCTGCGGGACGTCGTAGCCGGCGTCCACCACCTTCTTGTTGGGGGAGACGGCCGACGAGAGGAGCAGCCCGCGGGGCTTGAACTCCTCGGAGAGCTCTCGCACGAGGTCGGCGAAGCCTTCCTTCTCCTCGGCGTCGCCCTTGTTGCAGTCCACTTGCCAGCAGACTGGGTACTCCCAGTCCAGATCCAGGCCGTCGAAGTTGTACTTCTCGATGAACTCGACGACGTGCTTGATGAAGCGGGCTCGCGCCCTGGCGTCCCTCACGAGGCGAGCGTACTTATCTCCGGCAGAGTCGTTCCACCCGCCGATGGCCACGGTCACCTTCACCTTCTTCGCCTTGTACTGAGTGACTCGGTCGTAGAACTTGTTGTCCATGTCGGCCCAGGAGTCGTGCGGCTTGATGGTGAGGGAGTCGCGGTTCAGGACCGCGAAACCGTAGACGATGTGGGTGCAGAGCTCGGCGTCGATGTCCTCGGGGAGGAACTTGCCTCCTCCCTGGCGGTACCAGGCCCAGTTGGTGAAGTAGCACACCACCTTGAAGTCCAGGTCCGAGTCGAAGTCCGTGTCGTAGCCCTCCTCTGCCTCGACTTCGAGGTTGGGGTCGTAGGGGATCTCGTTCTCGTTCTCGTCAATCGTCTCGATGTCCGCGGGAATCACCTCGTTGGACTGGTTCTCCTCGATGGTCTCGATATTCGATGGATTCTCCTCGTTCGATTGGTTCTCCTCGATGACTTCCACGGACTCACTGGAATCCGGCGCGTCTGGTGGGTTGGCTGCGGGTGTCAAGCCGGCTGCAAAGGGAGAGGGGGTTTGAGATGAGATTGGGTGGGTGAGTGGGTGTGGTCCACTTACGTGTCGGTTCGAAGCCACTCGGCGGCGCCTTCAGGACATCGTGGATCTGCGTGAGCAGAGGATGCACACCGTCTCCGCAGCGATTGTTGAAGTCGTCCAGATCCAGGGCCCAGACCATGCCTCCGCCCAGGTTCAGGGCGCGAACCAGTTGCGACTTCTTGCGGATCATGGCCTGGTCGTCGTACGACACCCACTGGTTGCCCTTTCGGGCGAACGGTCCCATGCGGCCCTGCTCGTCCTGGATAACCTCCCAGCCCTTGTTCTTCACACGGTCACAGATCTACAAGCACAATCGTTAGGAGGGGACGCGTGGTTGGACAGGATTTAGCAACTCACCTCGTAGTAGGCCAGGAATCCGGCTGCCTTTGTGAACTCTCCAGCTTGGCCAGGTCCTGGGGCCTTCGCGTTCAGTCCGTTCTCCTTGGGGTTGGCCAAGGTGAACGACTGACCGTAGAGCGGCATTCCCATGACGATCTTCCGCGAGGGGGCGCCCTTTTCGATCCAGTAATTGAGGGAGAAGTTCTGAAAGAGTGAGAGATTCCCTAGAGACTCGCTTGGGGATCGATTTCGATTTCGGCCCTTACCGCATTGAAGTAGTCGTAGTCGTCGTCGGGGTGGTGGTAGAGAGGAGCCACGTGGCCGGTCTTCTTGTCCCACTGTCCGTGGAAGTCGTAGGTCATGACGGCGATCCAGTCGAAGTAGCGGGCGAGTTGGGGAACGTCGTACCCCGCGTCGATGATCTTCTTGCTCGGGGACACCGCGGTGGAGAGCAGGAGATCCCTCGGCTTGAAGGCCTCGGACAGTTCGCGGACCAGGGCGGTGAAGCCTTCCTTCTCGTCGGGCATTCCCTTGTTGCACTCCGTTTGCCAGCACACAGGGTACTCCCAGTCCAGGTCGAGGCCCTGGAAGCCGTACTTCTCGATGAAGTCGATGGCGTGCTTGACGAACTTGGCCCTCGCCGCGGCGTTCCTGACCAGTCGGCTGTATTTGTCGCCCTGGGAGTCGTTCCAGCCGCCCAGAGCGAGCGTCACTTTGACACCCTTGGCCTTCAGGTCGGAGACGCGGGTGTAGAACTTGTTGTCCAGATCGGCCCACGAGTCGTGGGTGCGGATGGTCAGCTCGGAGTAGTCGAGGACGGCGAAGCCGTACACGATGTGGCTGCAGAGGTCGGTGTTGATGTTGTCGGGGGTGTAGCGGCCGAGTCCCTTGCGGTACCAGGCCCAGTTGGTGAAGTAGCACACGACCTTGTAGTGGCCGTCGAGTGGCTCCAAGACCGGCCTTTCGGTGGGGTACGTCGGCCTGGGGGTTGTCACCGGCTTCGGGGTGGTGGTTGGTGGAGCGGGATCAAGGGGATCCAGTGGTTGGAGGTTGTTGTCGTTGCCAGAGTCGATGCCGTTGCCGCCGGACTCGACTTCGCTGTCGCCCTGCGTGCACTTGGCATTCGCTGGCCAATCGCACAGGTCCAACTCGGCGTTCCAGTGCAGGCCTGGGGCGCAGCTGGAGGCTTCTAGACGGTCCCAGTTGCAGCGGAGGAACCGGTTGCAGTCACCTGGGTAGGGGACGAAGTTCTTGCCCTCACAGGGGTCGCTCTCGGAAGCCTTCGAGTGGATCAGGCGGAGGTACTTCACTGTGGACACACAGTTGACGTTCGCCGGCCAGTCGCAGATCTTCTTCTCGTGGTTCCACTGCAGGTCGTTGCCGCACTCGTTGGGGACGAGCCGCTCGTTCACGCAGACGTAGTACTTGCCGCAGTCCCTGTGTGGCCAGAACTGTCCGGGAGTGCACTTCTTCGGCCTCTGCGGGCGTGGCGGTGGTGGCCGGGATGGACTGACGGGCGCCACAGGCTGGGCGGTTGTTCGGCGTGGTGGGCGAGCGGTGGTGGTGGTTGTTGTGGTGGTTGGCGGCTTGGTGGTGGTCTTGGCGCTTGTTGCCGGGCGGCGTGTTGTTGTGCGCTTGTTGATCTCCTGAGCTGGACGCGAGGTGGTCTGCTTCACGGGACGCAAGGTGGTCTGCTTCACTGGTCGGCTGGTGGTCTTTTGGGCCACCTTGCACTGCGCCGAAGCTGGCCAGTCACAGTAGCCGTTCTCCCAGTTCCAGTGGAGGCCGCCGGCGCAGAACTGCTGAGTCATTTCGCCGTCAGCGACGCAGTGGTAGTAAGCGTTGCAGTTCTTCGGATCCGCAAGGAACTGACCGGCTCGGCAGTTGGACGAGACGACCACGGGTTGGATGACAGCCGGAGTCGGGATGGTCGTGCTCTCCACGCTAGTCTGTGGCGTTGTGGTGCGTCGGGTGGTTGTGGTGGTGGTGGTGGGTCTGGGTGTGGTGGGTTTGGGTTTGGGTGTGTTTGTCGTGGTGGACCTGCGGGTGGTCGTCGTGGAGGGCCGAGGGGTTGTTGTTGTGGAGGCAGTCGTCCACGGCGTCGTAGTCCTCTTGGTTGTCGTGGTGGTCGAGGTGGTTTGGGCTAGACTTGGAGTCTGCGTCGTGGTAGAGGATGGTTGCCATGAGGGCCACGTGGTGTGCTCGTGGTTCACCCCACTGCCGCCTTCGCCTAGCGTCGTCATTACCGGAGGAACAGGAGTCACCGGCATAGGAGCGCGTTCACAGTTGCTTCCCGATGGCGGAGGGCTTTCCAATCTGCCGAGAGCTCGGTTGATGGCCTTCAACAGAGGGAATGCCTCTGAGCAGCACCTGTTTTGGAAGTCATCGAGATCCACGGTCCAGGCGGCGACGCCTCCGAACCCAGAGTTGGCAGCATACCTGGCCTTAGCCTCCACCGATGAGGGGTCTTCGTAGCCGACCCACTGTGTCCTCTGCATGGCGTAGGGTCCGGACTTCCTCTCGGGGTCCCGGCCCACCTGCCACTTGCTCTTGCGCACCCGTGTGCAGACCTCGTAGTAGGCCATCATGCCCGGCTGCTTGGTGAACTCTCCCGGCTCGCCGGGTCCCGAGGAGGGGGTTCCCTCTCCCACCAGTTTGTTGCTGGACGTGGTCAGGGTGAAGGTCTGTCCGTAGAAGGGAATCCCCATGATCAGCTTCTCTCGGGCGGCTCCATTCTTCACGATCAGCTGCATGGCGTAGTCGGTGTTGTACTGCGGGTACTTGTCCCCCTTGCGGCCATAGAGCGGACTCACGTGTCCCGTCTGCATTTCCCAGGCTCCGTGGTAGTCGTACGACATGACGGTCAGGTAGTCCACGATCTTGGAGAGCTCCGCGAGCTCGTAGGCCTCGGATATGATCTCCTGGTACCCAGAGATGGCCACTCCCAGTTGCAACTTCTTGTCCACGCGGTTGAATTCCTCGCGAAGGGCTTTCACAAGCTTCGTGAGGTTCGGCCTGTCGCTGTCGGGACCCTTCTTGCAGTCGCTCTGCCAGCACTTGGGGTAGTTCCAGTCCAGGTGGAGTCCCTGGAATCCGTTCCTCTGCAGGAAGCCCACAGCGCTCGACGCGAAGACCTTCCGCTTGATTTCGTCGGCCGCCAGGCGGGAGTACTTGTCGCCGGTGGAGTCGGTCCATCCGCCGAGAGCTATGAGTACCGGGGTCTTGATGGACGTCACGCGGCGGTAGTAGTCGTTGTTCACATCGACCCACGGATCGAACTCCCGAATGGTCAAGTGATCGGGGTCCAGGGAGGCGAAGGAATAGATGACCGCTGTGCACAGCGACGGGTCGATGTTCTCGGGAACGAACTTGCCGTCGCCCTGACGGTAGAAGGCCCAGTTGGTGAAGTAGCACAGCACCTTGGCCATCTCGTTGAGGTTCTTGTTCTTGTTCTTATTCTTGTTCAAGTTCGGGTTCGGATGCTTGCCGGCAGGCTTTGCCTTCAGCAGGGCCAGGCGCTCGTCGTCTTCGATCTCGAGTTGGATCTCCTCGGCGGTCACGATCTGCTGGTATGGCGATCCAGTCCGAAAGGGCTGGGGTTCGAAGTCCTTGCTGTCGTTTGGGTCGCTCTGGACGCCGAACGCGACTTCGTCCTTTGGGGATGAGAAAGTCTCGTACGCGGAGGATGGATCGACCTCCTCGGCTTTTTCGGCTTCGTCGGTTTCTTCGGCTTCTTCGGCCTCCTCGGACTCCTTGGCCTCCTCGAACTCCGTGTCATCAGCCGTAGCCTTGATGAAACTCTCCGAATACGGCCACGGCGCGGCGTCATCTTCGTCGTCATCTTGCGGCGGAGACTCAACAGACGAACGCACGAAAGTGCGTCCAAAGCTGGTCTCAGCAGTGCGGATCGTTGGAATGCTCTCCACGGCGCTCCTCAACGGAAGGAAGATGTCCCCGAAAGTGGGCCGCATCGAGAACCGCCCCACATACTCCTGGTCCTCCTCCTTCTCGGGCACACTCTCCACGGCGGACCGCACGAATCCCGGGAGATCAGCTTCTGGTTCATGCCGAATCGTCGAAGAGTCAGTCAGGGCTGTTAGCTATTCGAGAAGAGCAAAACACAGAGAAAGTGAGTAAAAACCGAGCCGTGCTCGTGGACAAGAGGCATTGACTCACCAGCAGCAGACATACTGCCCCGCTAAGGAAACCCATATTCTCCGCTTGGAAGTTTCGATTTCAGTGGGTTAACGGCTGGCCCACAATTCGCTGCCGCTTTTTGGGTCCCTCCGTAGTCTCAATTAATCCGAAGTGTTGCTGCTCTCCTCCGTTCTTGAGCTGCCAAGCTGCGGAGCTATTAGTCGGCTGCGGTCGCTTTAAGTCTCTGAAAGAAGAACAAAAAAAATCAAGAACCGTCGTCACAGAGACTCCTCAATCCATTGACACTCCAAAAAGGAATTCGATAAACGCTACACGTCGCCGGGCAAAACCAAGAAAGTTCTGCCCGAGGTTGACCGCAGACGCTGCGGAATACAAATGAACCTCCACTCGAGTGCGTTAATTACTCACTCACTCTCTCACTCACTCACTCACGCACTCACTCAGCCGAGGGCGTGTGGGGCTTGGCATGTAATCACGGTCAATTCCAGGGACTTCCTGCTTCCTAGGCATAACTGCATCCTACCAGCCGTGCCAAAGGCCATGAGCTTACAAGATCTGCCTTAGACACAAAGCCCGACGTACGATCGTAACTTACACACGAATTCCAGGAACGCCCGTGTGTGTGTGTGCACGCGGCTGGGTGTGATTAGTATGCAAAGGAGGACGCCACTTCGCTGTGTGACCATCGGACGCGCGCAGAGGTGCTTGTCGCCTGGGCTCGTTTGTTGTTCTCGTGAAGCTTTTGTTTCAGTCGCCAGCGAGTTTGACGGGTGATTCAAGTTTTGAGAAATGAGCCGAAGACGGGGGGTTTATGGGTTATTCGTTTCGGTTTAATTGGTTTTCGAAATGCAATTGGACTGCGAGTGCACGGTTCAGGCTGTGGAATGTGGTGGAATCTTGATTAACAGGAATGGGTGTGTTCCATATTGTTTTGAGAAAAATGGGGGCACACATCTGGGCTGGAGATGGGCTGGGATTTGGGAAAGAAGAGGCTACAATTTACGTCCAGCGAGTGCTGGATAAGGTGAATCATTGGCTACGTTGTGTGTGGGAAGACATGGGATATATTGAAGCTCTCTCAATGAATAAGGCTCCAGTCAATTTGTCTGAGAAAAAGTCCGCCATTTGCTTCCATTTGACAGAACACAGAATAATCGCCATTTGCTTACAAGATCCACTTGACAGAACACAGAATACCCGCTATTTGCTTACAGCATCCCCTTGACAGAATACGGAATATCCGCCATTTGCCCACAAGATCCACTTGACAGAACACAGAATATCCGCCATTTGCTTACAGCATCCCCTTGACAGAATACGGAATATCCGCCATTTGCCCACAAGATCCACTTGACAGAACACAGAATACCCGCTATTTGCTTACAGCATCCCCTTGACAGAATACGGAATATCCGCCATTTGCCCACAAGATCCACTTGACAGAACACAGAATATCCGCCATTTGCTTACAGCATCCCCTTGACAGAATACGGAATATCCGCCATTTGCCTACAAGCTCCACTTGACAGGACATAATTATACCGTGAACTCAACTGTTTACCGTTTCTCCATTTGACAGAAGAAAGAAATGAGGTAAACTCAATTGTTTACCACTGCTTCAAGCTGAAGACGCACAAAAAAGAAGATGAACTGCATTTTTTGTGATAAAATCATAACCTCATCTGTCATCTGTCAAGTCCACTGCAACCTTGGATAACTGTTCATTCCCCACGACTGGCCAAGAACCCTCAGCCAACCCATTGATCACCGAAATCTCACACTGACGCGACAATGTCATCAATCAGAATTAAATGCAAGCGCATATGTCCAATCCAAACTGACCAATCAAATCTGTCACTCAATCAATCAAAAGACGCGTCCCACGTCACACAATGCAGCGGCAAACCTGTGCGCCGAGTGGGTATCCTTTTCTCTCCTTCATGTCACGATGCGATGGCGGGACATACAAATTTCTTTTTTCTGACAGCCGCCGGCCATTGAACCCGTATCGTTGGTGGCGGTGTGTGGTTAAATGCCAAATGTCACGGCAATCAGGGCCCGAAAACAAAATCATAAAATTACCAAGTCAATCTAGTCAATCGACTCTTTAAATATAATGCGTCGTGCGGTGAAAGATTATTTTAAATAAAACAAAATCCTCAAGACTGCCCTCCGCGGTTCGCCACCACCATCACCACCAGAGGCTCGTGATTATGCTGCCCAAAGTGAAAGAACTGACTCGGATCAATGAACCCGCGCTCGCACAGGGATGGCTCTGCTCCCAAACGAGTTTCATTCGAACACAAAGACCTCTCTCGGAATCAATCGATTAAGTTTTTCATTTCGCTCATCACTCATTGTCTGGTCTGTCTGGGTAACCTAAATTTCCAGGGATTCAACCCCGCAAGACACCAGCCTCACACATTGTACCGCAACGCGACCACCTCCCTCGGAGCGGATCGATTCATTTTTCCTGGGAAAACCTGTTCCCTTGGCGCTTTTGTTTGAGTGCAGAGCGAGAGATGACTGGCGACACCAGATTCGTAATCAAAACAAAACCGTCTTGGTTCTGGCTTTGTGCGGGGCAACATCTTCCTGCGGCCGTAACTCAAGGCGGAGATGATCGTGTGCAGTCCCAGCTGATGGCTTGAATACCATTAAAATGGAACTGGTCAGTGCTTCTGAACTCGTGACGTTCCCAGAGCTGACCCATTTAAGAACAGTTAGAAGCGAAAGAAGATGCGTTTTGTATTCATTTATGTAAAGTTTCGTTTTTGGAACAATCTCACTGGGCTCGAAGTGTTGGTGGATTCGGACCATAATTTGATCTCTTCCCGGGCTTAATTGACGCAGACGACGGTGATGGGTGTTCGGAAGTCTTTTCGTATTCAAATTATTCGATGGGCTATTTTCGTTGCGGGGTCAATGGACTCTTTGTGATCCAAAATGTGAAGGTTTTCTTGGAACAAAATGTCGGATTCCATTGGGAATTTTCTATCTGCAGAGCTTTGATTGGGACACTGGATGAGGGCACTTCTGGGAGCTGAAAGAAGGTTTGGTCTGGAGTTCAAAATAGACACTGGATGGGGGCACTTCTGGGAACTGAAAGCAGGTTTGGACTGGAGTTCAAAATGGACATCGGTTTGAAGACAGTTCTGTTTAACTGGTGGGAGGGGAACTTCGTGCTGTTGTGGGTTTTGGGATCTCCGTGGGAATTACTCGCCGGGATGGGGTGAGAAACACGGTAGTGCACGAGGAACTCATCGTTAGGCAGCTGCTTCTTCGAACGGAAAGGGCTGTACTTCGATGATTTGGTCACGTGGCACGAATGTCCCCAGCATCACGGCTTCCGAGGCGTGCCTTGAATGCAATTCCAGCAGGTTGGCGACCGCTTGGCAGACCCAGGACGAGATGGTTGGACCAAGTCCAAACACTCGCTTGGTTGCGCTTGGGCATAGCTCCTGATGAGTTATCGCGGAGGATCGAGTGGCCTGGAGATCTCGCGTGCGTGCGTTACCCCCGCGATCACTTTAGTAGAACATGCGGTTCACTGAAAATGAAGGAGATGATGAGGGGAACTGAAAGCCGGCTTGGAATGGAGTTCAAAGTGGGCCCTGGATGAGGAAGGAGTGAGAAATTCTGTTTCACTCTGAAAACCGTCTTCAAGTTCCAAAAAAACCGACAATTCTTCTCTATTCGCAGTCAAATCAATTACCTCCACCAACTCGCCAACAAGACATCGACAAAATGACGCCAACTTCCAGTTGTTCCAGCACTTGACCTCAACCCCATTCGACAGTGACATGGAACTCGTTTCACTTCAACCACTGAGTGATTTTGTTTCCCAACAAATCCGATCACTAACGGTCCATCTCACCACCCACCGCAAGACTTTCAAATTCCCCATCCAAAACACACACACCCACAACCACACACTCCCATCACAATCACAAAATCACAAAAATCAATAAAGTAGCTCCCAATCGAATCGAAATTTACGATCCATCGATTAATTTCGGTCTAATCTCGTGTCTTGGGCCATTTGTGGCTTACATTTCCTCCCCCGGAACCATGGAAACCCGGTTTCGTTGCGCCAAATAAACACCACAAATCAGGGATCGACAATTGATGGATGTGAGCATTTTTAATTCCAGTTTTAATTGAAGCACACAGAACATCGAGCGAGCTGATGGATTGATTTACGGCATCCAGTGGACATGGGCTGGCGATAATCCTGAGAACCTTCGCAGCAATCGCAGCACTCAATGAGATTCGTCATCTGATTAATATTCAAAACAACGGCGCAGACTAGGAAAACTGTTACCTCGACTTGGGGGGAGGAATTGATATTCTGGTCAGTGGTCAGAGCCAGTCCAGCAACCGGTTGATAGGGAAATGCTGGTGGATCGAGAAAGGGTATGACGTGATGCATGAGAAGTCAATGAAAACAAACAATAGGCCGACTGGTAGTCAACTGTCTGGAGAGGGGAATGCATCGGTTTTGGTGCAAGGAGATGATGGGCAATGTGTGTGGTCTATGAATCTAGAGATTCCTATCCGATGACCTTCATCCTTTGATGTCTCTGAGGTTGGTCTTTCGGTTAAGAAGATCAGAAACTCATGAATTATCAATTCTTGATCCGAAACTCATGAAATGTCACTTTTCGATTCAAAACTAATGAAAACTTAATTTTCGATCCAAAACTCAAAAAATCCCAATTTTTCGTTCATTTTTCGAGAAATTTGCAGTTTTCCAAGCCAGGGGATGCATTTTAAGGCGTCTGCATTGCAGAGACCTGTCAGTCAGGAACGAGGCTCGAAATATACTCCCTCCAAACGGGTCATCAGACGAGCCTTCTTTGGTTGACAATTGCTGTTATTTACCGACCGGCGTGGTCTTTGAAGACATTCTCAATTGTTTGCTAGTAGACGCGCCTTGTGGTGACAGTGGAATACGTGATGCGTGTACTCTTGCGGTCGACTTTAACGATGCATCAAATCGCCATGCGGTCAAATGGGCTATTTCTCACACCAGACTGTCACTTTTTAGGCTTTTTTTTAATGATGAGTAGGCCATTGTTCGGCGGAAGTTGGGTGAGTTTGTTTTAGGCTTCGAAAGGAGTGACTGAATGAATGAGGTGAGCTTCAGAGAAAAGATTGTCTGACTCTAGAGGAGGAGAAGAATGAAGAGACACACTGAATGAGGGCGGCTGTATTGAAGAGACCTATTAGTCAGCGAAATTGAGTGGAACAAGGCACAAAATTGGGGAAATAATGTCAGTTTTCCATGGAGTTAGAACTGGAACGAGAACTGTAGCTAGAGCTGCAACTAGAGCTACATTTAAAACTGAACCTGCAGATGGAACGAGAGCTACAGCTAGAGATAGAGCTGGAGTAAGAAGAAGATCTGAAGCAAGCGCTGGAGCCAGAGCTGCAACTAGTGCTAGAGCTAGAGCAACAATTAGAGCTGGAGTTAGAGCTGGAGCTACAGCTTGAACGAGAGGTAGAGCTAGAGCTGGAGGTTGAGGTAGAGCTGCAACTAGAGCTAGAGCCAGAATTGACCACTCTAGCAGTTGAGAGATGAAGGAAATAAGCTTCAAAATTGCTTAAAAATTGCACAGGCTTAGCGCTTTTGATCAAAAGTGGTGACTCCCTCTGTGGTCAAGCGATTGAACGAAAAAAGTAAGGTTATGGTTGAGAGTTCCCAGTCCTAGTGGTCGATTTCATGATTTTGTTGTTTCTATGAAAGATTTGTATTTAATTTCTGATGTTTGAACGGGTTTTGGTAGCAAAAACAGCTCGTGTACACATTTTATGTCGGTTCTCCTTAACAAACGATTTTCTGTTTTGGTCCTGAATACTATTTGTTGCCTGTTCTCCTTAGCAAAAGACTCTCTGTCTTGTTTCGTTGGATCTGAATCCACAAAATCTTAATTTAGACGCTATCTACATAGATCCTCATTCATTTAAGCTCATTAACCCACAAGATGAGGACTTTGATGTCACGCATTCATTTGAGAAAAAATCAAACTCTTGGGAATGATGTGAGGCCGAAAAACACATTCGAGGCTCACTGACCCTGGGCCACTGAAACGTTTCAAAGTGCTGAATGGCTTGTTCGTAGAAATGTCAAATACTTTTCCGGTTTGAATCCTTTTCCAGTCAATAAATCTTCGACTCTGTCTGAGTCTGTGGCACGAGAGAGAGAGAGAGAGAGAGGACGTCTACGATTACGGTGGTGTACAGGAGCTGAAACAAAACTTGGTGTGCGCAACGGTGCATAAGATCATTGCTAACTTGTTGAAAGGGGCTTGTTAGTTCACCGCCTTACGAAGAACATGAAAAACATTATGAATCGATCTGAAAACTAGTTATTTACTTCATTTAAAAATCTGATCGAGAAGGATTTGCGTCTTAAATCAATAGAAACCCGTTAAACCAGAGAAGTTCTGTTTGATTATACAACTTTTCACGGATCCCGACCGAATGAAATTATTTTTCTGGTTTTACGAGCTCAGGGTGCAGCGATCCTTCGGCCAGTTTCATCCCGGACTGTTGCGCCATACAGGGAAGAAGAATAGGAAATCGAGGTACAAAGTATTTGTAGTTTAGTTTATTCAAACGTCTGATCGTGAAGGAACTGCCCTTGAATCTATAGAACAGCTCAAGCACAGAGGATGCACTAGGGATCTGTTCGATTATATAATCTTTTATCTTTTATAGACAACGAAATCATGAAATCGACCACTAGGACTAGGAATTCTGAACCATAATCTCACTTTTTTCGTTCAATCGCTTGACCACAGAGGGAGTCACCAACCAGGGCTAAGCCTGTGTAATTTTGAAGCAATTTTGAAGCTTATTTCCTTCATCTCTCAACTGCCAGAGTGACAAATTTAAATCTTGTCCAAAAGATGGTCACGCACTTGACAGAAGGCAGAAAGTATTCCTACAGTTACGAGGTAGGTCTTCTCACTTTCTCGAATAGAAGAGAAATAATTTAATTTTATCGATATCCATCATAAATTGTATAATCGAACAGATCGCTACTGGATTCTCTGTGCTTGAGCTGTTCAGAATCACAGAATCAAGGGATAATTCCTCTCTCAAAATTACAGGACGGACTTAGACGGTCATTGCTGACTTCTGCTAATTTTTAGTGAGCACTCTACATCCCCTAAAGCAGTTTAGACTAATTTCTGAGCCCCCGCAGGTTCATTCTCCGAGCTCCTCAGTTCCGATCAGCATCAAAGATCCACTGCTCCTCTGAGGATTTAGAGCAACAGCTGGAGCTTGAGTTAAAGCCGGATCTAGATCTGAAGCTGAAGCTGCAACAAGAGCTAGAGCTAGACTTAGAGCCGGAACAAGAGCTAGAGCTGTGACTAAAACTAGAGCTTGAGCAACAGCTAGAGCTGCAGTTAGAGCTTGTGTTGGAGCTGGAGCTGGATCTGGAGCTGAAGCTGCAACAAGAGCTAGAGCTAGACTTAGAGCCGGAACAAGAGCTAGAGCTGTGACTAAAACTAGAGCTTGAGCAACAGCTAGAGCTGCAGTTAGAGCTTGTGTTGGAGCTGGAGCTGGATCTGGAGCTGAAGCTGCAACAAGAGCTAGAGCTAGACTTAGAACCGGAACAAGAGCTACAGCTAGAGCTAGAGCCGGAGTTAGAGCTACAACTAGAGCTAAGGCTAGAGTTGGAACCACCATTGGAATCAGGCACAAGGTGAGCAGTTACAAACTTTAATAATAATAATGGCGGCGCTACAGTCCGAGGTGGACCTGGGCCCAGCTTTTCAGCAACCGTTGCAACTCTTCAAAGTCGAAGGACAAGTTTCCCTTTCAAGGATTTATCAACAAAATCAACGAAATACTGCTGCGTCACACAAATTGCAATCAACACCTAAGGCAAGCCTTTCAAAGCGCACATTCCATTGCCATCTCTCACTCGAAGACCAATCGATAGAATAAATCAAAGATCAATTAAAAAAAGTCTCCATCGGAATATGTGACTAATTGTGGTCAGTTCCAGTCGAAAACCTGGAGAAAAATACACAAGAGACTCGTCACCCACTGCACCACAAAGAGGACAGTTCTTCAACCGCCAAATCCTTTCGAATTTTGTCACACTCCTCGACCCCGAATCTAAACCGAAGCCGAGCCACTCACGCTCCTCACAGGCATCCAGTCCGAAGGACTCGAAACTCCATCCTCAAGTTCTCTCAACAACTCTTTTGTCAAAGCAAATTGTTCCAACGAACACCGCCTAACGGTTCAACTTTTTACTTTTCACCAAGAAACTCAACGAAAAAACAGCAAAAATCATGTCAGAGCAAAAAAAAAATTAATTCATTTCACAAAATTTAAATATTCCCATTCGGAGAGTGTATCTCACAGTAGTATCCAATCCACTAATTCTATTGCCATTCACCTCTCGTTTGAATTTATGTCCACATCACTTTGTCACCGAATCAATTCCAGAATCGTGTCTACTCCCAGAGCGGAGTGGTGCTAGTCCAGACTGAGTGTTTTTTTCGGTTTTTATTTGTTTATTTCACTTTCACAAGATTCACTGTTCTGGTAGGAGCGCAGCGCGAGACGTTTTTAATTCCAACCGACGGAAAGAACTGATTCTAGACATGAGCACAGACCCTCTATTTATACACCACCACACCACAAACACACGCTCTCTCCAGGCGAACCGCCGAATCGTCGCAGCAACCTTATTCCCCGCGAAGACCAGCACACAGCGCAGACAGGAGAAGCAACAAATGAAACAAGAAATATCGATACAAATCGATAAAAACAAAAAAAAAAAAAAAAACAAAAAGAATGCGTGAGCCAGAGCCAGAGCCGAAGACGAGCACACAAACAAACGAGGTTCTTGGTCAGGTTCTTTCTCTCTCTCTTGGCGAGGCCATCATTTCTCTTGGCCGGGATCGGGTCTTCGGCGGCCCCACGTCCCACTCCCACTCCCAGCGGCTGTGTGTTATCATCTGTGTTCCGAGATTATTTACACGAGTTGTGTGCGCCGGCGAACAATGGGCTTCTGGCCCGGTCCTGAACTGTGACGAAAGTCGGCCTTCCTCTGGTCACTGATGGATGCTGGTGCGGTACTGCGGGCCTGCGGGCATGCATGGGATGTGCGAGGAAGCCTCAAGTCTTTAGTGCGTAGGTGCGTGAGGTTTTAACGGTGCTCAAGCCGAGGTGGTGTGAATCACTGGGCTCTAAGTGGTAGTTCTCTGATTTGTTATGCAAACTAGTGTGGTTATGGAAAAATGGGTTCAATGGATCTCCGCCTGACATGCCTGACTGGCTGACTTGCTGCCTGGTTGGTTGGTCGGTCGGCTGGCTGGCCAAGACGCAGATCAGGTGTGTCGCGATGATTAATGAATTTATTCGCAGAAGATTCTGCCGCAGCAAGAGAAAGTCAACCAGAGGCCAGATGAACGATAAGAGTTAATTTAAGTCGTTAGTTCTGACCAAATACGGGAATCTGGTGGCGCGTTGGGAGACTCATCATTGATCAGTGGGCTCGATTGGGGGACGGTCCTTTTGACTGCACACATTCCATTCTCCGTATTCACCACAGGATCACTTCTTGTGTCTTTAGTCATCATTTCACCGGGATGTTGATGGTTTCGCTGAGACAATCGCGGCTTCTAGAGGGTTGGTGGCTGAGACCCAGCTCCACCCGGGACTGTAGCGCCAGCCAAAGAAGAAGAAGAATCGCTGCTTCTGAATCGATCGCGGAATTCAAAACAAACCTTCAATTGAACAGTAATCTGAGGTGTTTGAGACGGAATTCACCGTGTCTTTGACCTTATCTTGACCAATTGGCCGACAAACATGTGCCTTTTTGACTGAAGAATGGGTTACTACATTCAAATCTTCAACAAGACGCGGATCAGTGAGTTACAAATGGAATGGACTGAATCAGTCTTTGACTTGTAGTGCACACGTGTGAGGTTAGAGTGAATTTTTCGTTATAAGCCTTCGGTCTTGTTACCCAGCTGCATTATATAAGAGCTGTGCGACTTGATGGACAATCTTCCTCGTGCGGAAAGAGCTGTACTTCGATGGTTTAGTCACGGGGCACGAATGTCCCCATCATCAGGACTTCCGAATGAATGCGATTCAATCAGGTAGGCGACCGCTTGTCAGACCCAGAACGAGGTGGTTGGACCAGGTCCAAAAACTCATCTGGTTGCGCTTGGGCATAGTTCCTGATGGGATAGAGTCGATCGCGGAGAATCGAGTGACCTGGAGATCTCTCGTACATGCATTGCCCCCGCGACCCCTTTAGTGGAACATGCGGGTCACTGAAAATGATGATGACGAAGTCCCCCTCGACTTGTGTGCGCCACCTTGTACGTGGACTGTCCAAACAATCAGTGATTTAAAATCATCCTTTTGCTTCTCCCTCCATCCTCCATTCATTTTAAGCGAAGCTACGATGTGAAAGTTCACGAAATGCCTCGAATTTCCTTCTCAAAAACTCCTCCCACCTCCAGCTCACTTCCCACAGCAAACAGCCTTGGGAAAGTCTTATCTTCAAAGCGCCACTTCATTTCTCGAAAGGCAAAGTGCAGCCTAATGTCAAAATCTCATCACCAAAAATAGACTGAAGATAAGAGTCGAGATCTCAAGGCAGTGACTCAACCCAAGCCACGAATATCATATCGACACCTGGACGGAAGTGTCTCCATCACTTCCCCCGGTTCTTATCAATCTCGTTTTGATTGTAACCAACTAAAGGGTATTCCCCACAATCATTCTGGAACATTTCTAATCGCCTCAGTCCCCATTGCACTCGCACTGTGCATAGTTTTCGTGGCATGATTGCATCACGACCCTGTCCGCTGTCAAAAATTCATCAAATCAAATTTAAATTCCCGCCACGTTGGTCCCTTTGACAGCTCGCCTTTTATGTCAAAAATGTTGCAATTCTCTCGAAAGCATAAATTCGATGTCTCACCCTGACTGCCTCCGCCTCCGCCTTCGCCATCGCCATTGGCCAGCAACAGCGGTTGCCGCGGTTCAATGTAACAATAAATCTCGCGTCAAGCTTTCACTTGTCTTCAATGCAAAACGCCGTGCGACAGGGAGTGACAGCCCGTTGACAAGAGAACATCGTCTTCGAACTTAACCTTGACACTGAATCCCAGCGCATGCATGATGACTCTTATAGATCGCCCAGATCATGGTCAACCGGCGGTGATCAGAGAGCAGATGAACCAGATCCACCAGCAGCACCACGGCAGTCGACGCACGGTGGGAGGAAGCGTCAAGTCAAGGCGTTCAAGACGTCGATTTTGTCTCGTTCTGTATGCACGGCGCACGGGTCCATTGAACTCCGCCGGTGGCCACTAGTTTGTGGTTTGTTTTGCTCCCAATGCCGGTCGGTCGATCGGATCGTGTTTTGTATGTTTGCTGTTTGCTGTGTTTGCTGATTGCTGATTGCCGACAGCCGGCATAGTTGGAACTGGAGTTGGCTTATGTCAACTTTGCGTTACTCATTTGCGGTTCACTGAAGTAATTGTTGCCGCCGCCACCGCCATCGCCATCGCCATCGCCTCCGTTTGACGCGCTTGTGCCGGTGGATGATTTATGGATAGGAAAAGATATTTGCGGTTGGAATGTGAGCAGCACTTGAGTCTGCTTTTGACACTTGGTCGAGAGTACTTGGCGGGCGGTTTGAGAAATCAGATTGATTCTGGTTGTCAATCGATTTGTTTCGCTTGTAATAAAATTGGTGACAAACGATCGGTTGAAGTGGACATCTGTCAATGAGGGGGAGTGGATTGTGAGTGGTGTGATTTGGTTTCTGGGAGAACAATCGATATGCGGCCAGTCATTTTCTTTTTTCTGTCACTCCGGGTGCGGGTCATAGTGTAGCCTTGAACTTGTTGTTGGAAGTTTATCTTGCCGTCGCGTTCCAGGGAGTACGTTGTACTCGAATTGGGAGGACAATGGGGCTGTGTTCAGCAAGTGCCGTGAGGGTAGATAACGTCTACACCACTTCAGCTATTGCTCGATGAATGTTGAGAGGACAATGGAGCTGCGTTTAGACAGAGCCAAGAGTCTTTGTGTGTCATGAGGGTAGATAACACACGTCGAGCAATGGCTGAAGTGGTGTAGACGTCTTATCTGCTGTCGGTGACATTGCATCATTTACCTTCCGACCTATGTCAGGTCATTGATAGCGGCCAGTTGCGTAACACAAGAGAGATCTGTTTCAATTACCCCCAGGGAACATCCGATCCGATCATTTGAAACGCTGAGTACGCCTGGGCTGTCACTTGAACCGCTGAGTTCGGCTGGACATGTCGTTCGCCACTTAATTCGACGCGATTTAAGTGTTTCTTTCTACTCGAGAATCGTGGTCAAGTAATTCATTCAATTTCTTTGTTTTGGGAGACAGATTGGGGGTTCATGTCGTCTTGTTAAATTTATCATGACTTTTTGTTCATCGTTTCTTGGTTTCTGCTCCGGAACTCGTGTGCTGGGATGGCGTATGCTCATGTCAAATATAGGCGAAGAAGGAGATTGTCTCTTGGCAGATATCTTTCGCATGTCTAGTCGTATCCCGTGTCGTTCTCCGTGACAAACGTGGTGTCCTCCAACAAGGGGAGATGGTCGTTAAGAAAAGTATGCGTACTGATTTGGAATTCATTAGGTGACCCTGTTTTTGGAGCTCGCAGTCAAAAAACGAAGTGAGACTGACTAGTTAAACCATCGGTGAGCTGGTTGGTTGATCTTCGACTCTGAGCCTGTCGAACGCAACAGAGGATCCACTTAGGATACAAGTGAGTCACGGCTGATTCAGCGATGACGGTCACTTTAACATAACCTAACCTAACCTAAAAGACGAAGACCGAACCGTTTCAAGAACCAAGCTATCGCGGATGCCAGAGCGCTTGGTCTGGATACCTGGAAGCAGCGTGCCCGGCACCGCAGCGCATGGAAGGCTGCCGTGTCTCAGGCAGAGACCCTTCACGGGTCGGGAGCCCGCTAAGAAGAAGAACCTAACCTAAAAAAAAGTTCAGCGCGCGATCTTTGGTCCTGTTTGCGTTGAGTGCATTTGGAGGAGAAAGTTCAACCACGAACTATATGAGCTGTACAGCGACATGATGCTAGCCAGGCGTCTACGGATCCAACGCCTAAGATGGCTAGGCCATGGACAACTTAGCTCCGGCCCGAAGAGACTTCGACTCCGAGACTGTGGGACAACGCAACAGAGGACGTCTACGTACAAGGTGGCGCCCACAAATCGAGGGGAACCTCGGCCGACTTGGTTTGTGAAACTGGAGACAGCTGGCGAAATATCGTGCTGGGTGGAGAGAGGCGTGTTGAGTGAGGCCCAGGTCCACCTCGGACTGTAGCGCCCTAAGAAGAAAAAGAAGAAGAGTTGATTAGCTGTCAAAAAAGAAAAAAATATCCAATAATGCCACGAAAGGACGTCGTCTTTATCGCGGAAACTCTTCTGTCACTCTCACCAGACATTATGCATGATTTCCTGTGTGAAAAACACGCTTGCCTGGATGTCTGTTAAGTGAACATGGTTCCAAATAGTCTACGCAACTGTATTCAATCAATTCCTTCTAAAATTGCTCTCACCAAAATGCCTTGTTTTCACTTTCCTGCTTTTCCCCTACCAACACCTCACCAATCATGGCAAAAATTTAATAAATTACCATTCAACTTTAAAATAAACGACCTTCCAACAATCCAACGCAATCCATCGCACGACCTCATGCCAAACCCTACAAATGCAACCATCTGATTTCACTGACAGCAACCTTTACGTCATTCTCACCGAGTCTCGAATGAAAATTTCTCCACTTCCCAGTTTCGTTTCACCGTCTGTCAAAGGCTTTTGATTTTTGTTTTCATTCGATTATTCCATCTCTCCCGTAAAACACGTACTCCTTCGTTGCTCGTGTATCCCGTCCGAACGGGGAAGCCATGTACTCCGGATTCGAAATTTTCCCAGTTCACTTTGCCTATTAAACACAACTCTCTCTTTCGGTTTCAAAAACCCTCCCTCGAATAGTTAGTATTTCTCGAGAGAAATCCGCAACAAAAAAACGGAGCCACGTCTGCCTGACAGTGCGAGGAAAAAATTCCAAGTCATTATCATTCATTTGTTGATCTTCTCCCACGACTGTGTCCAAGTCGAAATAAATGAAATCTTATCGCGAGTGTCTGCTGCGGAGTTGTGTCGTCTAGCAGTGCGTTAAAATCAAACAAACGAAATCGAAATTGCCGCAAACAAACGCATCGGAATCTTACATAAATGCTTCTGTGAGTATTTGCCAGACTAGTGCCGAAGCAGATTTCTTCATCCCTGTCCCATCAGTGAGGACAAGTTTCCAAGCCGAAAGATAATCGAGTGAACAACAAAATGAATCACACAATCGCGATGCACAGACTTCTGCAAAGGACTTGCCTGGTGGCTAATCGAAGTGCCGAAAGGAAGTCCTACATGCTAGCTCGTCGTTCATGTCACAATCGTGACGCGCAACGGGATTCAGCGGGGACCACCAGTGAAGTGGACACCGTCGATGGGGGAAAACGACTGTATTCGAAATTCACAGCAGGTAAACCCTTGCCATCTGCAACTTTGGCCGCAGCTCCACCGATGGACGAGGAGAAGGCATTCGAGTTGGTTGTTGCCCTCAGCGACAACGATCGTGCCGCCATCAAGACTGCCCTGCAAAAGTTCGAAGCCAACAAGATGAAAAAAGATTTCGAGGGTGAGTTGCATGTGCATGACTGCTGGTTGTTTGCATAATGGTTTCGGTCGTCTCTCTAGATGTGTAGTGTCTTCTTCTTTCGTTCTTCTCACTTTCATTTCACTTTTCTTTTTTCGATGCATGCACTGATTCACTTATTCCTGACGCTGAAAATGTGCCGTTTATGAGAGAGGGATCGAGAGGGGGGGTGGTATGAAATCATTTCTAACTTGAGTTTGATCAATCTGGTGGAATTTGTTGAGTGGGTGGTGGATATCCAAAAAGTAACGAGATTTTTATGGATTCCCTTGATGGATTTTTGTTGGGGGGTATTAAGTTTTTTTTTATGGTATCCCCTGATTTGTTCTGCTCTTGGGCTACGTCGAAACTGAAAGGGAGCATCGTCAAACTCGTTTTTAGAACCCATTGTCGTCGGCTAATGGACCCATCTCACAACAGGATATGCAGTCATTCCATATGCCACACGCCCCCGTGACACATTTACGGCATCCCTAAGGAATCCAGATGTTGACGATGGTGGTGGTGACATCATGCTGTCTCTGTAGACGCTTTATCACATATGGAATGGCCTTGTTCGACGTCTGGAAGTGGTGTGACTGTTTCCAAAAATATACACAAAACGAGTCCAGTGCATCACGAGTGATGACCTTAAATGAGTTTATTGCTGCATTCACTTGTTGGCTGTGTATGGGGTGGGTGACGGAGCTGCAGTAAGTATTCCGCTTCTAGGTGTGTCATGACTGCTGCCTGCTGTAGCCTCTGTCTGCTTTGCATTTGAAGCGTGAAATATGACATCATTGATGGAAATTCTATAAAGTTCGCAGTGAGCAACATTCTTTCGGCGTGATGTGTGTTTGTTTGCTCTTGAAATCACGGGCATTGTCTCATCGTGCGTCTGTCGTGGGCTACCACCACCAAAAGGTGAGCGGATGAGAGGTGAAGCAAAATTAATGGAATTTGTCGTGCTTGGATTATTTATTCTTCTTTGAAAGTTTGCAGAAGCGAAGATAAGAGCTCTTGTGTTATGTCGAAAGTGAGCTTTGATCAGTTTTTGAGATAATCGATTGTGCCTGTGGACTGTGACCGGATGTTGTAGAAATGTAGGTCTCTCTTCCTGGCGTCCGTTGACGGTTGTTGAAGTTTAGGTCTCTTTCTGGCGTCCGTTGAGGGTTGTTGAAGTTACGACAGGTCCTTCCTCCAATCTCATCCATTGTGCCTGTGAACTCTGACTGGGTATGTTCGCAGTTCAGAACTTCTTTCCTGAAGTCCGTTGAGGGTTGAAACGTTGAGGTATGTTACGACAGGTACTCTCTTATGAAATAATTTGAGAAATGAAGTTGTTTCTCCACGGAATGGTCAAGTTCTTCGTGCAAATAAGGCTTAAGCAGGTTTGACGTATTCCAAACTTATACCCGGATGATTATAATAATAATAATGGCGGCACTGCGGTCCAAGGTGAACTTAGGCCCAGCTTCCCAGCAACCACTCCAGTTGTGCGTTCTATTGTTTTCTCACGAGTGGAGGGGACCTGCCGACTTCGAACGGCGAGATTGAGAAGCTATTTCTAGACAGTTGAGCATTGTCAGTGACTGACATTGTCAGAGGTGAAGCCGAGAAAAAATGTTAGGTGCTTCTTTTTGAGATTCGAACTTTAGACCTCGAGCGTAGGAGTCGACGCACCTACCCACTACGCCACGGCGCCAACCGGCTGCTTGCCTACATTATATTGCATTGAACCATGGATTTCCTACCCAAGGAGTCATTCTGCTCAAGCTCTATGATAGAGTCTTACTGTCGCACGCTTTCAGTGAAGACAGTGCAGAAGAAGTTAATCTTTTCCGTGGAAGGGTGATGTTCGAAGGAGCACCAGAAAGCCCCCCTAGTCTCATTTGCTTTATAAGTTATTGTAAACTGGTTTGATTAAAGAAAATCTCTACGAGCTTGTAGCATCACTACGTTGTGTCATCCGATCTTTCCTAACCTAGGCCAATCATCTCTCTTATTCCCGTTCAGGTTTCCGTGTCAAAATCGCTGGTTTGGAGTACATGCTTTTTCGTAACACTCAGCAATCGAAGCTCAAGTGCGTACGTATTCTTATTCGGAATACATGCTTTCGTGCCCTCTGACACTTAGCAAGCTAAGCTCATTTCAAGTGCTTACGTATTCAAATTTAGTACAAAATTAGAGTGAGTGTTTGCACGTAATTTTGTTCTTCGCACTTCCCGACTGTTTAATTTTATGCGGATTTCTCAAGAACCGCTCGATCAACATTCAAGGGATCGTGCGTCGATGGAGAACCCCAGACAGTTCATATTAAGATGGCAGATCATTCTCTTTCCACATCAACCTCCCCTTTGTAGAAATGGAAATGGTATGTCTCCTGCACATTTAAACTCCTCTCGTGAGAGGTCGCTGTAGAAGCTAAGTCCAAGTTAACGGACGATAGCGTCACATAAGTATTTTTATTACTAAGACACTTATCATAGTTGCTCCAACCTCAACAGTTGTCACACCGTCCAGTCTTGCAACTTCCTCTCGATCGCCTGCTATGGTCGCAGTGCATTGAATTTCTCTAGCCCGCTGGTTTATCTACAGAAACCCGCTGTGTTCGTCTCGACGCCAGTGTTCCTCTTCCTCTCAGCAGTGTTTAGCATTCCTCACGATAAAACATTCAAATCAATCTCGTTCTCGAAATAGATCTTTACGACCTTTTATCTCTGAGCAAATCCTCGACCATATGCCTGCGTCTCTGTATGTCGCCCACGTCTGCAGCCGAGATTTCACACGTCCAATTACCATCTGCAACGGCACAGCGTGACTTTTCTCACATTCAGCTCTGGGTAAGTCTGCGTTTTCCTCTGTAAACAGTTTTCCCTTTTTATTTGCCTTCTTCCCCTTCCGCTTGAACGAGTGCTTACGTGATTCCGTGCACATAACCCAGTGAATGGTTCTTCTTCGCCACTGACTCCATGCACCTTTGCTGCAATTATGTACTCGTAATCAGGTCCATACTCAAGTGAATGAAAAGCACCGAGTTTTCCTCTGGACTGCAGTCTGCGGTGATGATGTGAGAAGAGGCGAATGTGTGCTCATGCTGTCTAAAGCAATTTGAATAACCTTAGTGGAGCAAAAGAACTTTCTTAATTTAGATAAAAAAAAATACATTTCTCCTCTGTCCGGCTTTCTGTGGACCGAGAACACGATGAAGATTATGCTGTTTTCCAGCAATAAAATGTTCCTGCAAAAGGACACGTCCACATTTCAATGCTTCAGACAGAGAGGTAGAGATGGTATCGAAGGAGCCGGGCGAATGTCCGCTGGGACAGAGTACACATTTTTTTTTATCGATTTTCCTTTTGTGTACTCCCTCAAGCGGTCGGAGGGCGTTCGCTCAGCTCAACTCAACAGGCTTCGAATTTACGATCCGAATGTCTGTACTTAACGATGGATTTTATTTTACTTTTGTTGTTCAATTCGATTTGGCAGAAGGTCTGCAGAGAAG
The DNA here is from genome assembly GCA_930367185.1 of Myathropa florea. Lineage (NCBI taxonomy): Eukaryota > Metazoa > Arthropoda > Insecta > Diptera > Syrphidae > Myathropa > Myathropa florea. The sequence goes on along the minus strand of OV884005.1, from coordinate 8,021,392 downwards.
GGAATGTGAAGGACGAACATCTCCTTGGATGGTCGAGGGCGGAAGGGATTGCGTTTGATTTTGGATCCTTCTTTGGGGTCAGGCGATGCTGATACATAAAAACGAATTGAACCCGATTGGCTGCAGTTAAGGGAATGTCCTAAATGCTCTTAGGTGGTGATTTCAATTAGTTTGTGTTGTTTGAGAGATGGAGGGGGTTTAGGCGATGTTTGACCACGAGGTGGACTTATTTCCAATGCAAAGTGGGGAAACAAGTCCACTTTTTGCGAGGTGGCCTTAATTCTCACGTAATGTGGAAAACAAGTGTGTTGTTTGAGGGATGGAGGGGGTTTAGGCGATGTTTGGCCTCGCACCTGAAGTTGATGGTGCCAAAGGAACGTATGGACAAAGACAATGGTGGAGCCTTTTTGAGTACAATTCTTCGTTTCTTCTTCTTCTTAGGGCGCTACAATCCGAGGTGGACATGGGCCTCACTCAACATGCCTCTCCAGCCAGCACGATCTTTCGCCAGCTGTCTCCAGTTTAGCACACCAAGCCGGCTGAGGTCCCCCTCGACTTGTGTGCGCCACCTTGTTCGTGGACGTCCTCTGTTGCGTTGTTCCACAGGCTCAGAGTCTTCGCTTAGCAGATTGAATAAGGCTCCTCTTCTTCTTCTTATGATAGGCTTCCGCGTCTGCTTTGAAGATTCCCCTGATGAAGATCAACCAGAGAAGACGCTGTTTTCTGATTGAATTTAAAATGTACTTTACGACCTCACAATAGATCAACTCTAATCTAAGTGCATTTCTCAGCCACTTTAATCTAGGTTATGACGACACCTCTTAAGCTTCCTTTTGCTTGTACAAAGGGCTCTAGGATTTCATTGAATGTGAACCTCGAATTCCCTCTTTAATCTGAAGCAATCTGAACAGGCAAGAGCTCACTTCATCCACTTCCCTTCGACATTTGTAACCTCTTATTCGCTTACTCGCACTGTTTTCTTGCCATTATTTGTACCGCTTTGACACATAATAGCAGGAATTACCGCCATTATTTGTACCGTTCTAACAAATAGTAGCAGGAAAACAGTACTTGATATCAGGTCTTCATTTCTTTTCTATTTCCTGCCGTTATGTCTGTCTTGAAGGTGCATGTTTGCAGCAGAATTCAGTCCAACGAAATACTTAACTTTCTAGTGGAAAATGTCACCATCTGTGGCGATACCACCTTGATTTCTGGTTCGCAGTCTCCTTGTCTGACGAAAGAGCGGCCGATTTTTTAATAAGCGGGTGGAGTACGTTCCTCTGCTTTGCATGGCGTTACAGTCCGGACTTGGGCTTCAACCAAAAAGTCTCTCCAGCTAGCACCACTGGCTCAGAGTCTCTCCACGTTGAGTTAACACAACTGAGCGATTATTTTCCATACAGCGTCACTATTTCGACGTGAGACGATTCATGGTTAATTGCACTGAATCGACGTTTTAAAAGCGTGTCTACTCAAGTCAATCGGTTGATAAATGTCAAAACTGTTCAATGTTTGCGTACCGACATAAAAGATGACGCACCCTGTATAAAAGTGTGCTAGGCTTGGTAAGACCATTTCAAAGCGAATCAAAGTGTGACTATACTTCACAGGATCATTAACCAAGTGAACTCGGTGCGAAAAGGAGAAACCCCATTACCAATGGACTGAGATACTGTTCCACCATTCACCTCAGAGGCAAGCATTTGCTTCCATGCCCCAAATTCCTTCATCTTCCGTAGGCATCCAAAGGACCCTTCAATTTTTTATGACAACAAATACCTCCTCCTCCTCCATTCAATCCCATCATCCTTCAAAAATTCTCCAATTCAGCGCAGTCGTCGACAAACGCTTGTCACACTCCACAAATTCCCCCAAAAAAACAAACAAACGACAATTTAACCTCAACTCAAATCTAGCCAAATATTCCATAGGCTTTACACGTTGTAAAACAGAAGGACCCTCCGCTTTGAACTGCCATCACAACACTTACTGCCGTCAGGTGCTCCATTATCATGTGAAAGTTCACCGAAAACAGAAACATCAAAAACTCATTGCTCTCCCTTTTGAGGTCACGTTCAACAAGATAAACTTTCCTCAAACAGCAATTTACTTTTCACCTTCCACCCCGCTCAGGTGTTGCTATAAAATTATGCGTACCTCTGCCTCTCTCTCTCTCTCTGTTCACTCCTCGAAACACGCCCACGTCGCAGTTTACTTTGTACACAATCTACTCGGAATTCCTCCTCAGTCGCATGCAGTCAAGAAGAGTGTAGGCCATAAACTCAAATTCCCAGGTGATTTGAGAAGCTCCACCTGAGATGGGGAATCCTTTCATCTCTGAAAACGAATAAAAAACTCACATATTCTCGTGCGTGTGCTTGAGAAGCTGCACCACCTGTTCCGGCTCCTAATGGATATTGATTTTTTCCAAAACTACCCGGGAAACAACGTCTTACCATCCCCAGGGAATCTGGGGGCATTTGCTTTAGAATCAAGTTCATGTGGCGTGTGATGAACGCACAACCACTCTCACACAGGAACCTTCAAGCCACCGTGACGCTGGATCTTTAAAATCACAAAAATCGATTCATTCCGGCGGCGGGGAAAACATTAAAAAAAAAAAAACAGGAATTCCTAAACAACAGAGCCCATTAGGGAAGGTCCTGCGCGACAGGATGTTGCCCGGGTTTCATTAAATTTTATTTTACGTGCGAATTAATTTTGAAAGCTCACCCGCCCCCAGGGAGCGGTGCATTTTGAATTAAACCGAGCGCAGCCTCGATGCTCATAAATTATGCATATCCATGCAGGAGTAATTAAAGGAAACGAGTAATTTCAGTAATTTTCACGACGTCGATTGCTTACAATTCCAGCCACAAGTGCACCAAGGGGGGGGGGGGAACGAACTGTGTTCCATTTATTCAAGAACATGGCACACAGGCAAAGAATTCGTCGGGGGTTTTATGTGCTCCCTCTTTTCTTGTTCAATTTCCCTTTTTCACTTCAACTTTCTCACACTTCACAGGATGCGCCTTGAACCACCAGGACAAGATCTCTAAGATTCAAGCAAGGAAACTAATGGCAAGAGGATGCTCCTTTTGTGTACGAAGTTTCAGAAATTTATTATTCGACTTGCAAGAGGTAAGCAGACAACTGCAATTCCGGAACAGTAACCATTCCCCAAACAACCAGAGCTCCCACAAGCTCTGAAATTCAAGGACGTGCGGGAATTCGAGCGTATAAACAAACAAAACCTTTCCCCCTACGTCGAGCTGGAGGATACAATTCCACGCAATGGCTCGGGACGTAAGGAAGTGACTCCCATCTGGCTGAGAACTCGTGAAGAGAGTGAATAATGCCATGTGAAGGCGGTATTTTAATCACCCACTCCTGGCATTTTGGATAAATTCATCTCAATGTCAGAGGATACGCCTGCAACGACGCCGTGGGCACTTGGCTTACATGAGCCATGAAAATTATTCTGAGCAACGGTTCCCTGCTGACAGGGGGAATGTTTCCATCGTGAAAATAACGAATTGATAAACTGGCAACGACTGGAATGATTAAGATGTCTTCTGCAGCGCCCTTCGAAAGACCAGGGTTGGAATGGATTCTTGTTGGAGACGAAGAAGAGTTCCTGTCGCTGGGAGTTCTGTTGGAGTTACATCTTTTGGGAGGGGGACTGAGAATGTATGCTTTTGTTGTAGCCTCTGATTGCTTTGTTATTTAGCCAGGAAGGAAATATCTCATTCACTTTTTGAAAGAGGTCACTTGTAGCTCTGTCTGCACGTTTCTGTTATTCTTCCACGTCTGCCACTTGGTCTACTCGTATCAGCACATTTCTGTTATTGTGTTACCTCTGCCACTTGTTTGCTTCTTCTTGTGGTCCGGGTTGGACCTGGTCCTCAACCAATAAACCTCGTCAGCTAGCACGATTCTTTGCCAGCTGTCGCCAGTTGTGCAAACCAAGTCAGTTCAGGTCGCTCTGCATTCGGGTGCGCCACCCTAGACCTGGACATGCTCTGTTGCGTTGTCCCACTAATTCAGAGTCGAAGTTTGCTTCTATTTCCTTTTTTTCCACGTTTCTCACAACCTCCAACTGGGAGGACAGGTCCATTTGTTTAACTCACGCACAAAGGGGTCCGGAAGGATCCGGTCTCGGTAGCCTCTTGCAGGCTGTGAGCGCCGTCGTTGGTCCTAAGAGAATGGCTCATTCGTCGCCGTCTTTATTCCAGGGTCCCGACCTTAACCTGGAAACCAAGTAGCTCCTGCTGACTGGAGTTGTGGATGCCGCCGTTGGCCAATCAGTTGACCAGCTCCCCCGCCGCCATCCTAAAAAAGTGTGATGAACCCTGGTAGACGCACACTCCCCTCTATCTTGTTTGCAGCCGCCCAGACGTCCCAGAAGGGTTGGCTACCCTACCTTCTGGCGAGGGTACTTGGCTCCCGGATTTCACCACGGGGAGATGAGAGTAGGAGTTCGTTAACAGAGGCTAGGTGCAGACGCTTGTGACTTCATGGTTCGCCTGTCAACGCTTCGAAATCCAAAACGCGGCAACCTACATTTTTCAAATCGAAAGGAGTGCGTCGATGCGAGATGAGTCTTAGACGATGATTACACGAGTCGAAGAAGGCAAGAGCTCGAGCCGCACGAGTCGAAGAAGGCAAGAGTATTGGAGACAGGTTTTATGATTTTCATAAGCGAGGAAGTGATGGTTTGGATACGCTGAAAAGTGGTCTCCTTCACCCTAAAAACCTCGAAGACTCACTTTCAAATTCTCGAGTGAATGGTTAATTGTTTAGATGCGCCAAAAAGTGGTCTCCTTCACTCGAAAAACCTCCCGTGAAGCACGTCTGTTTTCATTCCTCACTGCTCTGGTTTTGAACCGATTTCGGTATTCCACACACAGCCTGCCCAGGCTGATTGCCGAGTCATTTTGTAAACACCCACTTAGTGGCTGTTTAGAATCCACTTTGAAAGTGGACTTTCGGTGGAAGAAGGCCGATTTTCGGCGCATCCAACCCATCTCCCTCACGCTTGCGAAAATCGCATATTGTATCTCCCTCAAGAAGGCAAGACTTCTTCCGCTCATGTAATCAGTCACTTAGGAGTGAACACTGTTCGTTTTCCTAGTCTTGAGCACTGAACCCTATTCCACGCCCTGCTCTCGATGCGAGTCTCGTTTTGTTGTTCCCCTCCCGATGCAGAATCTCCTTCATTTCCTTGTTCATTGTCTCCGTCTCATCCTAACTAGACAATTCTTAGCATTCAACTTCAATAGCTTTTCATTTTCCTTAACTCGTGACACCTTACGTCATCCGTTGCCATCTCAAGCATCTAGGGTTTCCTTATCACCACGCACGCATGACGTTCATTCTTATCGCTCCCAGCTACTAAACCCCAATCCATCAGGTGGAACTGTGGAGTAATCAAAGCTGCCACCCGTCTCCTCGCCAAAGTAGCACTTCACACGCTACTTACACACGTCCGCACGTCTCAACCGATAAGATGCGAAAACGTGATTTGGTCTCACTCAAGGCTAATAGCTCTGCAAACACCGACTAATGCTGCAGCTATCGCCGAAATCTGTTTGCGTTTGAAGAACGTGATAATTTCTAATTCTGAGCTGTTATGTAATGGAGACGTTTGTGTTGTTGTTCTTTTTTATTGCCCCTGAGTCCGGCTAGCTGGCGCAGGTCAGGGTATGATTCATCTCTCGTTCCGACAGGCAGGCGGGCGGGCCGGCTCTGGTTTATGGGTTCATTTGTTTTGATTTTCGCCTCATTTTTTTGTGGTTTGCCTTGCTTCCATGTGGTTGATTAGAGAATTATTTCTGGGCCAGTAACCTTGTTTGGATTTTGTTTACATTTCAACCTTTGACGTCATTGAATGGATCGTCGATAAGAAATCATGAGGGTTGATGGTCTTTGTGAAGAGAAGCTCTCTGAGGGAAGACAGGCAACAACTGCGGGATTTTAGGTAATCAATCGCATCGTGGAGGGGGTGATGCTGCTGGTGGGGGGGAAATGGTTTTGCAAGCGAATTGGTTTTGTTTGTTGGAAATATGAAGTGAAAGAGATGTTTTGTGGCTTCCGTGCTCAAAGGAGCTTCAATTAGCAATGGCATTATCAGCTCAGGGATTGATGGGGAATCTTTTCACGAGTCTTTCACTTTTGAACAGTGAATGCGGAAAAGAACTGTCAAATGAAAGCACGACGGCTTGTTGCTTTGATGCTTCTGTTTACTGAGACTGTCCCCATACAGTCTCCATTGCAGGCTTTTACACCCCTTAACTACGGCAAAGCAAAGAAGCTTCTGGCGTTGGGCCGATACTCGATCGGTGTGATCACAGGATCGGTGTGCCCCATCGGAACACAGCTCCGGAAATGAAATGCGGAATCCAGTGATCTCTACCGGAGCTGCGAAGATGAGGAAGAAACCGAGACGATCCAACATCTGGTTTGCCACGGCCCAGCTCTCTAGAATCGGCGTCTAGCTTCGCTGGGCCAAAGATTCTTCACAGAGACTGCGGACTTAGCGAATGCAGATATATCGGATCTTCTAAAATTCATAAGGAGCACGGGGTGGTTTCAGTCATCACGTGACAGAATAGGTTAATAGATTGTGTACTCCACAATGGGCCCCATGGCCTTCGAATGGAAGTGATGCTTTAACTATCACACTTCCTTTCCAAAACCTAACCTAACCTTTTCTACGCCCCTGCGTATTTGATGTCACTTGGTGCTGTGTTAAATGACTTCATTGCTTCCATGTGATCCGGCTCCTGTTTTTTTTTTTTTTCTATTTTTTCGGAGGATTTTTGAAACCCTTCTGGAGAACTCAGACTCAAAACTGGTCCATTGTGCTACCAGGTAGCAACCTACTCTTCTTCTTCTTAGGGGCGCTACAGTCCGAGATGGACCTGGACCTACTTCCTAAACAACCAACTCCAGTGCCGTTAATTTGATCCCAACGGCAAATGGTGACTGGACCACATTCGATTTCACTGGGATTCGAACTTGGGACCCCTCGAATTTGGGGCAGGCACTTAACCAACTGCGCTATCCAGTCGTTTCGGCTCCTGTTTACTGTGACTGTCTCCGTCGGATGCTTTAACACTCCTCTGCCTTTGATGACGCTTGTTGTTGTGTTCAAAGACTTGCTTGAATCGATGTGATTCCACTTTTGTTCACTGTGACTGTCCCTAAACAGTCTCCGTCGCAGACTTTTACACACTTGCGCGTTTTGAATTGAAGAGAATAGGGAGACTATTCAGTCACTTAGGACTGCGACCAGAATATATCTAGTGTGCCCCTCCTGCGCCTTTGATGACACTTATTGTTGGACTCAATGCCTTCATTGGTTTGATGTGATCCCGCTTCTGTTTACTGTAACAGTCTCCGTCGCAGGCATTTATACTCCGGCGCCTTTCATGTCACAACAGTATGGAATTCTTCTCATCTCATCTTCAATGACCCGCATGTTCCACTAAAGCTGTCGCGGTGGCAATGCACGCACGAGAGATCTCCAGGGCACACGAACCTCCGTCATCGACTTTAGACATAGAACATAGAATTCTTCATTATTCAAAAAGAAGAGATATTTCAGCCAGTTAAATACTGCAATCGCTCTCAGGTTATGATTTCGTACACGACTAATGGAAGGAGAGCAGAAGTCGACGTACCATCATTGTCTGCAAGTGGCAGAAGAAAGCGTTCATCTTTTTTTCTATTCCGGTGGACATCATCCCCTAGTGGACCATCTCTCCATCAGCAATAAGCATCGATGTCCCATCATCAGATTTCCAAAGTTTCCTGAACATTTAAAGTTCCTTCTTTTACACCACCTCGTGTTGCACTCACTTCTTCGTGCATGAATCGTGTTGAAAAAGTTAGGTTAACTTCCTGCCCTGGCTGTTGATCACACTGCAATCTCCTCCATCTTCATTTTCTTTTTCACGGCAATCACATCCCCAACTCACAGCTCAAGTAGCGTTTAGAACTTTTATTAAATTCCTTCGTCTGCTTCTCCATCTGCTCTGGCTTCGTGTTGCATTTTGACTCCAGCAGAAGTCACTCCCGCATGCAATGCAATTACCACAGCACCGAAGAGGAGCAAGTTTCTGGGGATCTTAATTAGATATGCGACGCATCCTTGTGTCAAAGGGGTCCTTGATGAAAGTGTAATTCCATTGGCATAAGGGAATCATTATGCGGGAGCAGGGACGGGGCTTGTTGCCAATTTCATGAAGAACTTTGACATCAGGTTGAGTGTGAAAAATGAGTGTACCGGGATGAAAGTCAAAGACTTATAGTCGTCCTTGGAAATTTGATGGTGATTGAGGTTGCCCTGGGAGGTGACAGTCTGAAGGACTTTTCCGTGGAGTTTGGCCACTCCAACGTTTGGTGCACACATTTGCATGCATGCAAGAGCAAGCAGTGGGCAACTTTGTCCCTCCAAGCGGAGGGCTAATGTTGACCCAGAATTGGAGGATAGATGTGGTAGGAGAAGGGTGTGAATTATTTATCAAACACAAAAGACCAGTTCTTCCTCCGGAGACTTATAAGTCGGAGGATTTCGCACTTAAAACGATGTGTGATCTGTATTCCTTGACCAGACGCCAGCAACCATCGTGAAACTTTGCCAATTTCTCATAAGACCCATGGCGCCGACATTTGCCACCAGCCTCTTACCCTTCGAAGTACACACGACATCCACCACAAGCTTCCTCCTCCTCTTCAAAGCCCACATGACTCCAATGCTCTTTCAATATCCTGGTCGAAAGTTAAACACAAAACTGTGAGTTTAAAGCTTGGCCCTTCAGAGTTTAAGTTAAATGTGCTTCCCCATCGTTTGACAACTTTAATTTGACGTTAAAATGTTAAGCACTTAACCTCCCATTCAGGTTATGGATGCTGCCGCCCTCTCCCCCACCTCATTCATAAATGATGACATGAATAGCGTTTTCACTTACGGAGACAAATAGCTCCGTTCGAATTCCCAGGCTCCGGATAAACTCATTTCGCAATGCACGATGCCCCCAAGCATGGCAGCAACAATATTCACATGCAAGCACTGAATAATAGATGGAGCAGCAGTCATCTCGAGGCAGATGCAATATTTCACGTTCGAATGCATGGAGTATTGTGGGGAAACATGCGGAAGCGGAAACGAAACAACGAGCCACGGGCACACAGATACCCACACGACAAATATGTGTGGAAGGGCTGGAGAAAACTTTTCCGTTCAAGATTACTTAAGAGAAGATAAAGTGTGTTATTGCCTAAGGCACATGGTGTGCGATGGTGGAAGAGGTTGATGTACACGAGAGCTGAGTCACTTTTGTGCGCATTTTTCGACCGATTTTCGTTCAACTTGGGGTGGGTTATGAGGATTTAAGTTGTTTAAGGATCTCATTTGGATTCTGTGGAATTTTTGATTAGGATGTAGGGAAGAAGGAGGGTTAAAAGCATTCAACAACTCAACCAACTTGGTGTGCACGACTTTTTTTTTTGGTTAAGTGCCTGCCTCAGGTTCGAATCCCAGTACAGTCCTCTTCGTTCGAAGAAGCAGCTACCCAACATTGAGTTCCTCGCGCAATTCCCACAACACGACTGGATGGCGCAGTTGGTTAAGTGCCTGCCCCAAGTTCGAGGGGTCCCAGGTTCGAATCCCAGTGAAATCGAATCTGGTCAAGTCACCATTTGCCGTTAAGCTATGCAGACAGAACGTCAACGAAACCTCCAATGTAAACACGGTGACTCTCTGCTGGGTACACAGGAGCTCAAGGAAACGAGAGAGCGAACAAAGGCAAGGGAGGGCTTTGAGTTCTTATAAATCTCTAGCACTACCTTGTGTCAATATGCCGTTAAGTTTCCTAAGGAAGGAAATATAGGACGAAGCCTTAGAAAGAGTAAGTGCGCGATGGCTAAATCTGGACATTGGGTCAAAGACGAGAGCCCTATGGAAGATGTTGAACAGGAGGAAATCATTATCAATGATTAGCTTCAGTCGCAAGGATATACGGACGGTGGTGGGAGTTCTCACCGGACATTGTCCGATAGGCACCCATGCTAGAAGGTTAGGTATCCCCCATAGCGACTATTGTGGAAGTTGCAGGGACGAGGAGGAAATGGAGTCCGTCCGCCACCTGCTATGCGATTGTCCAGCCCTACGGGGAGGGAGACTGCTTGCACTAGGCAGTAACTTCTTCGACGATCTGGGAAAAATAGAGCTGAAGCATCTCCTGAGATATATACAACAATCTGGGTGGTTCTAATAAGCAGCAAAAGTGTAGGCCTGACAGGGTACACTCCCCACACATAGGGCACAATGGACCCAACTGTTGGTCTCAGTGAGCCGCGACCCGGTCGCAAGGGCACCCTATCACCTACCTACCTACGAGTACCTAGGCTACGTACCCTATTTTAGGCGTTGGTTCCGTTGACAGTCGCTGTACAGCCCACAAAATTCACTGTCAATTCGTCAATAAGGCAAACGTTCACATCTTGCTCTCTGAAATAAAACGCGTTCTTCTTTGGCTTCACTCACAATGAAATAGCGTTGCTTCAGGCCTTAAGCCATCTTCTATATGCTCTCATTTCAGGCTTCAGAAGGAGACTCGCTTAAGCGTTGAATGCAGTCATCCAAATGATGTCTGATTAAATTTATTCGTGTGCATCCACTGAGTGTTTTTTGTTTACCTGCTCACCCCCATCGTGGGAACCGCCATTTTGTAGAATAAACACAAAAATTCCTATTCCGCACTGTGAACTGTAATGATTTTTCAACATGCATCAAAGTCAATCTAACGTAAAGCAAACAAACCCACCCCAGAGCACTGGAGTTGGTGTACACAGTTTATCTGGGCGCTGTCCAAATAACCGGAGAATCAATATTTTCGTTTACACACCTGCAACCGTCTACCGAAACGCGCCGGGATTCCCTGTAACGGATATGAATTCATGCTTCTTTTCCTCGGTCATTGCGTGTGACAGGAAAGCGGAAATTGTCTTTGCGTGCCTCCAATCCTCCAATCACTGGTCACCTGGGTCAGTGAATAAACAAATTCGCTGATTGCATCCCAAATTGCAACTGAATTTAGAGAGAGAGATCAAATTTCTGGTAACTCGTTTACCCACCGCAAATGGATTATCCAAATTCCAATCTGCCCCGACACAGAAAAAAAGGCATCACTCGTTGCGAATGCAAAATAAAAGTCTGTGGGATTCAGTCAGTTGCAGAAGGCACTCATCCAAGTTGCCACACCGCAAAACCCACACCGATTCGTGTGCCGTTCATCGTTCGGAAGTGTTTTTATCTCCCAGTCCGACCACACCGGACCTCCAGTCGACCGTTCAATAAACAAACAAATGATGCACACAGTCAGGTGGGAAATGTGCTTAAAATTCCACCTGCAAGAGGATGCTCCTCCTCCAGGCCTGGATGGATGAGAGGATGAGGCAGCGGCGGCGTCATGGAAAATTAAATTCCCAACGAGTTGGTTAATAGGACATGAATTTCTAATTTCCCTAAAAAGCTGTCAGGAGCACGAGTGTGCGGGAGTGGGCGGATGAGATATTTGATTTCTGGAATTCAATGAGGCTTGTGGCCTAATTAATGAGTTTGCAGGGAACCACAGCCTGTGAGGGTGCTTCCGCAGGTTGTCTTATCGATTTCCTTCAAGGAGCGTTTGTAATGAGAAAACTGGTGGCGCTTGGTTGACTGGGGGGGAACTGGGAATTGCAAGGAGGGCAATCAATCTGCTGTATGTCGTCGGGGACTTGAAACGTTTCTTTCCTTTGGTTAATGGGAAGGAGGTGGCAGATGGCTTCGAGGTTTTTACCTGCTTGTGTGGGTTTTTGATGCTTTTCTTTGTGAAACTCATACTCATACTGTGGGGGGGTATATTTTTATTCCGCTTCTGTGGTTGTAGGTTTTCTTGACTGAAGTTGAGGCACTTTGGCATACTCCTCTTCTTCTTTGTTGTTTGGGGAAATGAAGTTCACTCAGACGACAGAGGAACTGAACACCACAGCCACTGAAACTACCCAATTTCCAAGCACTCCTCCTTCGAAAGCATTGAATGAGAGCCACCAACCGGTCAAAATCGATTCATCTCAATATCCACTTCCTTGTGTGCACACAAGAAATCCATAGAAACCTAAATCAACCCTTTTGGAGAAGACACGTATTCCGGCACTTTCAAAGCGAATATCCGTCTGACCTTCTTGCAGAGGAATTGATTCTGAAATTGATTCCCACTGATGTCCTAAAAGATTTATTACCCACGTGCCGTTACACCTGGATCCGGTACAGCCCAAAAGGGGGAGACAAGGATTATGAAAGGTACATATTTGGATATGCGATGTGTCGATTTGATCCTTGATTTGAATATAAATAATTCACGTTCCAGCCACGGCACGGGGTAGGCAGAAAAAAAACGGTACGTGGCAGAAGACCAGAGTAATCATTCACCTGGGATGTGCAATACATGTAAAAGGATGTCAGGCTGCCGAAGGATTACCATAAAACATTAACACAGAGGACACTATGCCAACACCGAAGAGTCAGAGGTGAAGTGAAAAAAATACGGAAAAGGACTAAACTTCAATTTGCATAATAGATTCGAATGGTCGCCCACTCACGGTGGATTAGAAAAGAAAGTCTAAAGGGCACTGAGAGAAACCGTATGGATTATTTTATCGTCCTTCAAAAGTAGATAAATAATTCTAAAAGAACACGAAAGTTTCTTGACGAGTCCTTTACCGTTGGCCGGACCATCCATGACATGAACTGATCTTGTAGTTCTGATTATGTCCTTTCAGGGGAGGGTCCATTTATCGAGATCCAACAAGGATTCCCGGAGATATTTATGATTTTGTTGGTTTGAAAAAATCTCTCCACTGTTAGGTTACCTGTTAAGATTTCTGGTCGTGTGGTGTGCTGGGAGCCAAAAATTGGATTCTATGGGCTTTTTCATGGCTTTAGCTCCAATAGAACCCGACGTATGCAGGATAAGGAATCGAAAGTCAGCTGATTCGATTCGAAATACCGGGAGAATACCATTTGTTTTTGGAAAAAGCGCCATATCTCGAAAACGGTGCGCCGGAGGGCATTTTGGCTTTCTGTTGAGAACGTGCACGACCGAATGGCGCTACTTTTGAGCCCAAATTCATGGCCCTAGCTTCAATAGAACCCAACTTATCGCCAAGAATAGGGAGGTGTTTGGCCGAAAATCAACAAGGATTCTCGAAGATATTGATGATTTTGTTGGTTGAAAAAATCTCTACACTGTTAGGTTACCGACTAAAATTTCTGGTGGCCTGGTGTGCTGTGACCCAACAATCGGATTCTATAGGCTTGGCACACATACCACGTGCAAGATAGCACATTTGGTTCGAAAACTTTTTTCGCAAGAACCACATCAAATGCGTTAACGCCTTGACGAGTCCTACACCGTTGGCCGGATCGGCCAGGGCATGAATCGATCTTGTAGTCCTGGTTATGTCCTTTCAGACGAGGGTCCATTTATCGAGATCCAACAAGGATTCTCGGAGATATTGACGATTTTGTTGGTTGAAAAAAATCTCTCCACTTTTTGCTAAAATTTCTGGTGGCCTGGTGTGTTGGGAGCTAAAAATCGGATTCCACGGAGTCGGCACACACGTCGAGTGTATTTCTTTGTGTTGCCTGTAATTTCGATCCTTGTCTGAGGTGATGCGGAAGTATCCACTTTCAGACCATGCACACTGAATCTGTACGTGCTCCACTCTTCGCAAGTTCCACCTCTACAGCTCCCTCTCCCAGATTTTTATCGATTTTTTATTCGCTTCCACAAGCTGTTGCGAATGGGCATCTGTTTCATTGTAACTTTGTTCCCACCGGTCCCTCAACAAGTACCTTCGGCCCAAACCACTCGAGGTGTCCTTAATAGAATTAATGCGCCTTTGTGCGTAACGAAGCCGTTGTACGTTCTGTACGTGCCATGTGATGACATCCTCCCACACAATCACGTTCCGGCATGAGCATCCTCAACCCCTAGAGAGGGGGAGAGCGATCACTCCACCAGTGGCTGCTGGTGCTGGGCTTGTTAAGCATCGGGTGGATAATCGCCAATTATCACAATGACTGTTCCTTGATGGGTAATTAGGCAAAAAAAAAAACGAGCTTCAAAATCACTGGTGCTCTGTAGGTAATGATACCGGGAGGCGGGGCTTATGAGCTGGCTAATCGCTTGCGGTTGGGAAAGCGACTGAGAGGGGGGATTGAATTAATTTCCTTCTAGGAATTGTGGTGATCTACGCGTGCAGGCGGAAATGATACTCTGCTGGAGATGAATTGAGTCCCGCGGGTTTATTTATGTGCCGGAGCTGTTGATTTGTGAGAAGTTGGTTGGAATATGACGGGTTTCCTTTGGAAATTTTCAATTGTTTTTGGACTTGAATTCGAATTTGTTTGACGAAGGATTTGGGTGGCATCCTTTTCTCTTAAACAAATGTCCTATTCAACTGCCGATTTTGTAGATTCCTTTCAGACGCTTGTTGATTTGTGGATGAGACGGCCTTCAGCTCGTTAGACAGTTAAAAGGTAGGAATGCATTAATAAATTGTGACGGCAAGACACACATTGACAGGAACGTCGTTAGAATGGACGATGAGCAAACATCATGCGGGAAATCAACTGGAGGCAACGACATTCTTGCCAAGAACCAGTGAAAGTTTGACTTCAGGAAGGATGTGCACGAAATCGTTACCGAGAGAGACCATCTAAGCCGATGCCGTTCTCCGTTGCTCTTTAATCCTCGCATGCACTGGTTAGTGCATGGCGTGACGCAACCCCTTCAAGATGGGTGGAACACTGCTGAACTCCCTAGCAGCCCCCTAACCCATCGTCGATTCCTTAGAGTCCTGCTTTGCCTGGGTAAACCCTCGACTACTCTCCTAGACCCCAAGAGTGGAACCATAAAGGAAAAGAACACAACAACCGCAACCGAACAACGAACACCCCAAGAGACTAATTCCTCTCAGTTTATCAGACTCCGTTCAATACCCCCTCGGTGTCTGCATGATGTCTCCATTTGTAGCTGTCCTTATTCCAAAGCCATCCTCTCCTCCTTGTGCACACACAGCCACTTAGTCATTCCTCGGTGTCACCTGAGAGTACCATTAGTCAAGACGGCTATCGCCTGATCATTTTGTGGCCGCACAACTTTATTTTCTGTCCCAACTCAAGCAACCGCCAGCTGACCAGAGTCTCTTCAATAAATCCCACTCAAATGAGGTTAGATCTAGTTGCAAGCAGAACTCTAGCAGGCGTCGCAATTCCAACCACAGAAGCAACCCGCATCTGGAGAGTCAAGGATTTGGTAATAATTGAAAATGTTCATATTTCCATAAACTGTACAACTTTTCTAATTAAACATTTTCAGGACCTCAGAGCGAGAGGGGGCAAGAAAAAAAATGATAACCGGGCCTGGAAAAATTTAATTTTCATTTCATTACGTCGCCCCAAGTTTGCAACTCATTAATTTGAGTCGCCACGGCCAGGGATTCCCGAGTGCAGATCCCTGGCAGCGTCGCTGTTATCCTTGCATTATTTATTTTATGAACCATAAAAATCGTAGGTTAGCCCAAACGGGCGGTTGAGCTAATTTCGGGGCAAAGGTTCAGTGAGACTTACGGGTTAATTACACCCCCGACGGATGTGGATCCTGTGTAATCAGAAATCGGTTGATCCTGCTCCGCGCTCCGTGTCCAGGCCTCTCTTCTGCGTCGCACCGGTTCGAGGGCGATGTGGGAGATTAAAGGATGTCATTATGTACGATGAGATTACGGACATGTCGACCAGGGGCTTGGTGTGTCTCACGTGAACAATCGAATTATTTTGTCACTGCTCCACCGGTGGCTGTTGTTGGGGTTTATGGGCGAGGAGAAATTGTGTATCCTGTTGCTTTGTGTGCGGGTTTATTTACCCGTGGACTCAAACGAGTGGGGGGAAATGTTCTCTTTGTGGCGTACTTTATCCACAAGTTGATCCTTGAGATTATTGGTTGGGGTTTCGAGTTCCATCCTCCTTCCTGTTTATTTTGGTCAGCAACAAATTTTGTTCACCTTTTGATGGGGTTTGCGTTGAATTTAAGGTGCTCTTCATTGCAGACTCGTCATTTGTGAATTGGTGTCTGTCATTTTGCTAGGTTATGTCCGTGCATGATTGACAAGCTTCATTCAGCTTGGACTGCATTCAAGTGTGTTGCTCGCGGCAAGAATTTCCGCACCAATTTTCGAGGTGGACGAATGTATTTATTGACAGTGACCCATTTCATGATGACTGCAATTCCCGCACCTCCGCATTCCACTCCCCAAACACGCCCCCAAGCACCGACGCCATAACTGAAACCAAATATCAAACAAAAAATCCCCGACACGACGTCGAACGGACGTGGAACTTTCCCACATCAATTCGCATTCACGGTGCCGCCTTTCCCATTCAAAGACAAACAGAAACCTAAAATTAATTGAATACCACATGCCATGGAATGGAACTACTTCCTGATTCTGATAAATGACCTTCCTGTTGACTCAAGCCAAAAAAAAAAAAAGTATTGCCTGCTCATGGTTCGGCGCAAACACCCAATCCCCGGCGGGCAGACGCAGGTTTAGTACTTCAGAGCATCCATCATCCCCCACCTCGTTCAGAGATACCTCCTGAGTGTTGTGGAAATGCGAAGGGATTTCCTTTTTCAGTTATCTTGAAATGGCATTTCTTTGACTGTCGTTGACGTCTTTTATTCACGAAGTCATAATCAATTTTTAATGGAATCAGTGTCTGAGGGGTAGTTTCAATTATTCATCCTCGGCAGGGATCCTGGAGGATTGCTTAATCGTTGGCTTTAAGGATTTACGAGTGCCCTGCAAACTTTCCTCTATTTCCCCTCAATCAAATCCGCCTACAACCTTGAGAGACTGCAGCTGCTGTCAGTGAAAGGGATGCTTCCACTTCGACGATTTGTTTGCCCATATCTTCGTCCACACTATCCTCGGCTTTAGCTTTACTTTCATCTGTTTTTGTTTCCTTCGTGGAGTAAAGGGGCTCAATGAACAATTTTGCACTTCGTTGGACTCGCAAAAAGTGGCCTCGATTCCCACCTTGAGTGGGCATTAAGGCCACCTCACAAAAAGTGGACTTGCATGAGAATTAAGCGGGTTCTTTCTTGAAGAATGCGTGTTATATCCACCCGGGAGATTATTTCTCTCTCACTGTTTTATCCTTTTTTTACGGGTTCCTTGCCAAGGGCCTGCTTGGCTTACTCATCGCTGGACTTGTGCCAATTTCAAAGCAAATGTTTCCTCGGTTCCGTGGATATAAATGTTTTGCACCAGTCGTTAGCCATGATTTCATACGGCAATGGTTCAGAATCTCTGCTTCGAGTGTTCTGATTTAAAGAGAAATAAATGGCAGCGTGGTTTCAGTGAGACATGAATTGGCAGCGTTGTTCTTTCAGTGGAACTGTAATTGGCAGCTTTGATGTTCCACGGAATGTACAATTGGTATCATTGTTGTTTCAGTGAGACATGGAGTACAATGCTGCTTTGCAATTCTGAATCCTAAAACTCCCAAGGTGACTCACGGACGCTGTCCACTTCATTGGCGACCTTCAAGTCAGCTGCAGCGGAGCTGCCAAAAAAGCACAAAAACAATCTGATTCCCACTGCTCTGTACAGCGCATGAACAATAAACATCTAGTTTGAGAACAACAGGAACGTCAGGTATCAAGATCAAGAAGCTGAGTCACCGTAAATGCCAGGAGTGAAGCCTGGAAAGCCATCCCCAGCTCAAGCTTTGACCATCCATATGTATTTTCTTTACTGGTGAACTTGTATCTGCAGAAAGGGATTCATTGATGAGCGAATAATCTGCTTGAAATGCTCTTTAATTTGGCACCACATTTGTCAAAATCCGACAAAAAAAAAAGCGGCGACATGAAAATTGCTAGATTGGCCAAAAAATCATCCACGGAATTGACATTTCATGTTTTTGTTGCATACTCACTGGCGCTAACTGGTGGGTATACCTGCTGCTTTCCGAGGATTTCTGGTGGCCTGGTGTTTTGCGAGAATTACATGAAATTTCTGTTCAAGAGTGTACCCGAGGTGGAGTTGCTGGAGTTGCTGGGTTCGTTGTTCTGGGTGTTGGTTACAATTGGATGAGTGTGTTGCTGAGAAAGGGGAAGGGGAGGACGATAGAAGTCGCTGTTGAAAGATGGAAATGAGGATTTGGATGATAGGTGGTCAACACTATGCTTGTGCAGACATTTTGACGTAGAATTGAACAGAAATGAGGAAGTTTTCTTGCAGAGGGGAGATGGAATGAAAGACATTTAGTCTGGGAAAAGTTGTTCGAAGCTATAACGTGGACCATGGGTTGCAAGTGTGAAACCACATTTGTCAAAATTCGTCAAAAAATGCTAACTGGCCAATGGGCTGCAAGTGGGGATTTTAGAAGTCTTTTTTTTAGAGTGGTCACATGGCACGATGGAGACATCATCATCACGACTTCCGAGGCGTCCCTTGAATGGGATTCCATCAGGCAGGCGACCGCTTGACAGACCCACGACGAGATGGTTGGACTAAGTACAAACACTCGCCTGGTCGCGCTTGGGCATAGCTCCTGATGAGTTAGAGTCGATGGCGGAGGATCGAGTGGCCTGGAGATCTCTCGTGCGCACATTGCCTTGTGTTGAATATCCTCAGACAAGAGTCTAGTCAATCAAAGGAATCTATGCCACACATTTACCTCTAGATCTCACATTAAACCGTAGTGTAGTCGCTCCGTAGTATGTGTTGTACAAGTAGATCACCCTCTGTCCCATAGTTTGTATATTTCTCACTCCTTTCCCAGCACTTGTAGACATTTAGACCACTAAACACAAACCATCTCATAAACATTCAATTAATTTTCATTTTCCTTTGCTTTTACCGTTTGTTTCTTTCATTTTTCATTTTTTACCTCGTTATTTTGACACACATTGTAGAAATTATCATTTGTCATTATTTTGTAACACAAAATTTAAGAGAAAAGAAAAGATTATAAAGAAAAACATAAACAAAAACAGGACGACTGGCTCTGACGCAATGGCGCACACGATTTGGACGTCCATCGAAAGTTGAACCGCTATCGAACGTCGATCCGACGGGTCAGTTTTGTACATTTCCCGAGGACTGGTTGAGGAAACGAGCTGGTAAACAAAAAACCTCTTATTTTCTTATTTTTTCAATTTATTCATGATTTTGTTTGTTTTTTTTCTTCTTCGTTTTGTTTTCAAAATTCTTACGAAAACACGAACCGATCCTTCAAAGCTTTGCACATATGATTTTTTTCTTTCAAATCTTTCTGTGAGTGTGAAAAATTAGAAACAAAATCCTGAATGAATTGAATGAATTTGACCGCAGTTTTAATACATCTCTCTCTCTCTCTCTCTTCTTCTTCCGGCACAGAGCTCAACATTAATCCCCCGAAGTCAGCCGATCTTTACAAACGTGAGTCGCAAGCGATGCAATGTGTTCCGTGCTCATTTTATTGGTTTCTTTTGCAGTGTTCTTTGTAAATGCCGTTCCGTTCATAGGATTTGGGTTCTTGGACAATTTCCTCATGATTGTTTCGGTAAGTTAACGTTAACGTTAACCTTCCTACCTGTTCTATCCTGTCTTTTTAGACGGTTTCGGTAATTGGTTCGAAGGCTTTCCGCTTTAACGTACCGTCTTAGGTTAGGTTAGGTTAGGTGGCTCCAAGGGAATTCACCAGCACACTTAGACCATGTTGGTCCATCGTGATATCTACAGTCAGACTGACAGTGAGACCACTGATCGACCGCTCAAGTGATAGTGACGTTGATTTGATCCCAACGGCATATGGTGACTGGACCAGATTTTAAAAACCGGATAAAAGCGTGTTAACTTAGCTTTCACTGGAATTCGAACCTGGGACTCATCTAACTTAGGGCGGGCACTTAACAAACTACCCCATCCAGTACGTGTGCCGTCTTACAAATGCTCAATTTGATTTGCATCTAACCTAGAAACCAACTGTGTCCGAAATATTCCATTCACCCTCCATTTTCGAGAACCTCCCACCTTTGGTTTTATTCTTTGTCGCAAGTGCTCCCTTCTGCGCACAAACATTCGACCATTCCACCTTCACGACCAGCTTATTGTCTGACATAAAACAGTCCACTACTGCGTCTTATGCGTTCGACAAATCGATTTGTCCACTCATTCCCCGGGAACATTGTCACAATGCTTCGTGAGGAGGACGTTAATTTTCGGCTGTTTGTCGGATTCTTTCACTTTACGACGGATGTGCATTTTTATAGCACATGTCCCTCCTGTTGCTGTTTGTTATTTCCCTGAAGTATTCATTCTTGGAGACCTTTATGATCTGCGCTTTGATTGTGCGGCAATTTGCTGAGTTCAGTTCGCTGTAAGTGAACTTCCTTCGGTAATTTTCTTCATTTGATGCTCATTTGGATGTGTGGCAGAGCCTGTCTAAATGTTTATTTCTTCTTTTCTTTTCAGGGTGAAACATTCGAGGACGTATTGGGATCATACATGTGCATATCCACAATGGCAGCTGCTGGGCTTGGTAACACAGTCAGTGACATAGTCGGCATTGGCAGCGCAAACACAGTCGAACAAATTTGCGTGGTTATGGGTCTTAAACCACCCGATCTATCACAGGTTCAATTACAAATGAAACAATGCCGAAGGGCTGCGAATCTGGTAAGACTCAGAAACCAAGAAAGAGACTAAGACTAAGACAAATTCAAAACGCCCTAATCTTGTTGCTCATTTCAGGGACGAGTGATTGGCATAACAGTTGGATGTCTGCTTGGCATGCTGCCGCTACTGTTCTTGGACACCAATAAGAATAAGAAAAAAGAGTAATAGTAGTAAGACGAGTGAGAGTTGTAGCCAATTATAGCATAATTTCGTTGCTTCCTATCTGATGTTTTTTTTTTTTTTATTTTATTTAACGAAACTTTACATGATATTCTTAGACTTCGCTATGTAAGGAGAGACTACTTTTGATAGAATTTAAGTAAAACGTTAGCCAAAAATCCTGTTTAAATGAATTTTTTATATTCGTTGTATATGTTGTGAGATATTTATATTTTTGATGTTGTTTGTGAAGAATTTTATAGCTTAAGTCATTAAGTTTATATGTAGAGAGTGTATTTTAAAAGATTTATCCTGCCTAATATCTCACCTCTGAGTCCTTCTCCAGTTTTGTCTGCTAAGTGAAATGCTTGGCTGGCTGTGCGAAGCTGCGAGATTTGCAATGCGCTGTATGTCACTGAAATCGAGTCGTTTGTACATCAATCCATCAGCACGACTGGATGGCGCAGTTGGTTAAGTTACAGGAGTTCCAGGTTCGAATTCCAGTGAAATCGAATCTGATTCAGTCACCATTTGCCGTTGGGATCAAATTAATGGCACTGGGGTAGGTTGCTACATGGCAGTACAATGGACCAGTTTTGAGTCTGAGTGCTCCAGTAGTGGCTCAAAAATCCTCCGAAAAAAAGGAACATCATTCCATCGATAAACAGGTGAAGTGAATCGAAGTGTATTTTCAAGATTTATCCTGCCTAATATCTCACTGAAATCCTCTCCAGTTTGTGTGCAATCAAAGAAAGATTTGCGATGCGTATTCAGACAGCGGTGCTATTGCAATCGAGTTGTTTGTACATCAATCTATCGATTAACAGGCGATTCAGTGACAAAAAAACAAACTATTGCGGTGACTCGTTCTGGAGACTGCATAAAGATTGACTCTACTCCAAAGAATTGTTTGAGTGAAACAAAGTTTTCGTTGCAGAGTATCTTTATGCAGTTTTTTCTACGACAAAATGAGTTGCCTATTGATAATAATAACAATAATAATGGCGGCGCTACAGTCCGAGGTGGACCTGGGTCTTGCTTCTCAACAACCACTCGTGTTGTGTGTGCTATTGTTGTCTCACGAGAGTTATTTACTGATACATCGTCAATAAGTTGATTTCTTCAACAAAAACATCGCATTGGCACCTAAAATATGCATCGAACAAGGATGATTCAAGCAAAAACATTAGACACTCATTTAATTTTTCAATCGCCTGCCCTTCATCTAACTCAAGGCGTAAATCTTTTTCAAAAGTAAAATCAAACTGTTCAATTAAGGGAAAACAAAAAAATATACTCTGTCACATTGTACCTATCTATTAAACAAAAATCTATTATATACTTACATACCTATCTACTCATGTGTGTATATGCAAAAAGAAAACTAAACAAACTCCTCATTAGGGAACATCAAACAATGTATTACTGACTAAATATAGAAAGAATGTGCTAGCGAACATTTAGCTTGTAAGAAAAGAACTTAAAACAACACCAACTGTAGTAGGTTTTTGATTATTCAGAATTTATTGTAACTGCTTACATCACTTATACACTAAACACCTTTTATTTACAATTTTTCGTTGTTTTTTATTTCATTTTTGTGAAAAGAAGTGAGGAATTGTTTGAGTTTGTACGAGTGTCCAGGGATTCTAGGTCCGTTCATCGCTTGTGTGGAACTGTAGACAGTTTTTCCTTCATGTTACATGAATGTACTCATGTCCTTCTTCTGCGCAATCTTCTCAAGATTCTCTGTTGATGAGGATCCATTTTTATGTCCAACACTTTACTTACTTGTGTCCTGTCCTGTACTGAGGGGGACACCCTTGTGGATCCTAGGGCCTCTACTATGGCCATCGAGTACGGTTTCTGGAAATGTGCTTCAGCTCTCCCCAACTTTTCCCCAGTTGCCGTGCTTCCTTCTCAACTGTCTGTTATGTCCAACAGAGATGATTTCTTTCACATCTTCTGGAAAGTCCTCTTTACGATCTTTTGCTACTCTTTCATTAGAAAAATAGGATACCCCAAGAAAGTCATTATGCCTCATTAAAATCTCTATGAAATTTTCTTTCAATCGACACCAGAATCATTGAAATCCATCACAAAATAACCCATTTCGGAGTCAAAATTCCATTCATCACTCAATCAATCAAAATCGCCTATGACAGTTTGAGGACATGTGCTGTCATGACAGATTGACAAATTGAGTGCACCCACTGAGGTGGGGTGTCTTTGCTAAAACATGGGGGTGGGTGTATTTGCTTACTTATTCAGACGATGCACCTGCTGCTTTTTGAACATTTCTGGTGGCCTGGTGTTTTGCTGGAATTTTAGTGAAAAATTGAATTTTTGCGATGGGTGGCGGTTGTGGGTGGGAAGAAAAAAATGATTTATAGGTTATGTTGGGTGGGGTTTTAATAGAGTTTGTGGTGAATGCAGGGCGGTGCATTATATTTTACAGGGTGATACGTATTTGTTAGTGGAAAATGTGGTTCGATTGCGACTGTGATCCTGAATCGTAGAGAGAGTTGATGTTCAGATGCAGAGTCAAGGAGTGATCTGTTGAGACACACTCCTTGGAGGTTTCTGTGTTCGGAGCTGTTGATGGAAGCAATTATACCTTCCTACACGCCAAATGGAAAGTGTGGCATCTGTGATACTGGATCTTTGAGAAAGTGAATGTTTGATGCGGTTTCAAGAGGTGCTCCTAGGCAGGCATATGTACTCTTTGAGGATTACTGGGTTTGGGACCGCTGACGTGACATATGTTAGCGAGGTCCCACATTCATGATTCCTTCGTGCAGATGTTAAATGGAAAATATGGATCAATGACATCTATGATTCTGGATCTTCGACAGTGGAGGTTCAGATGCGGTTTCAAGAGGTTGTCGTTGGCACACATACTCCTCGAAGTATGATTGGGTTTGGGACCGGTGGTGCGACACCTGTAAGTGAAGTCGCACATCCATGATGTATTTCAATCCGTACTCCTCAAAGGTTTCTGGGTGGGACATTTATAAGCGAAGTCGCACATCCACGATGCTTTCGAATTCGTACTTCTCAAAGATTTCTGGGTTTGGAGCCGGTGATGCGGCATTTATAAGAGATGGCGCACATCCATGATGTGACTAGGTCATGTAGAGCCAATGGAAACCAATGCTCCAGCCCGGAAAGTCTTCGAATCCATCCCCGAGGGATGGCGCAGTAGACTCAGGTGGCGCACGCAAGTGGAAAAGGACCTCAACCAACTGTGCGTCCGAAACTGAAGGCAGCTAGCTATAGATCGAGCTGGTTGGAGACGCTTGATGGTTGAGGCCCAGATCCAACCCGAACTGTAGCGCCACCTTAAGAACGTAAGCATATCCATGATGCATTCATGCAGTTGTTTCTTGACTGCAAAAACACAAGGACGCCTTCGTTGTTTGTGGTTGCTGTGAAGACACAAGCATGTCATGGTGGTACGTGATTCGTTAAGACGTTCTTTGTGCAAAATGATTGTTCTCTTAGTTGGACTCTGATCATTTCTGGAACTGAGCTACAGGGTAGACGATGACTGCATGAAGTGTACATTTAGATTCTGTCGATGGTGGAGCTGCCTGACCTGGAACCACACTGATGGAGACATTCATAGATGTCCAGTGTACTGATTCCCACAAACTTAATGACTTCTCTTGATTTTGGTGTGCTTCAATGATGTCCTTGAGTTTCCGTATAGGATAGGGCGTTGACCAAAATGACTACCCAACTGTTGATTCACTCCTGATTTCTGTGACTGTCTTTAAGACTCCAGGTTAGGTTAGGTTGGAGTGGCTCGAGTGAGCACTTAGACCAGTGTTGATTGTGCTGCCACACGGATTGACTGAGGTCAATCCAATCGTTCAATTGGGGGAAACCATTTGGAGCTTAGGATGTAGCGTAGGAGATTCCTTATCGGAACCTCACTAAGCTCTTATAGAAGTAGGCCCCCAGATGTTGGCGTCGAAGAGACACGAGACCCGCAGGAGGCAGGAGCCTTAGGACTCCAAGAGATTATTCTTTTCAGTTAAGAATACAAACTCACTCGTTGTTCACTTATTTTTAGATGAAACTCCTTCCCCTTCTTTCGCAAATAATAACTGTTCCCCTTACGGAGTTACATATTTGTACGTCTTCCATTAAAAATTCTTCTAAGTCACGTGTGTTTTCATTTGACTGCTGAACATTTTTTAACAAGATCTTGATGTGATTCTTTAGACTGTAGGGTTCCCAATGCAGACGGCAGCCAATTGCTTCGCCTGTTAGTTTGGGTCCAAAAAACCGTTTGCCTTTCTCCGTTGCATGTCCCCTTCTGTTTGGCTTAAAGTGGAATGTTTAGAAACATCAACCAGAAGTAAATATTTGCAATTTGTAGTTGATCCTAGGTGTTAAATGAATTTACGATAGGAATTGACGGATCTTATGAATCTAAACCAATGACTTCCTTGCTGTTGTTTGCTCTTAGACCTAGACCAAGTTGTCTCGGTTTCCTTATGAATTTTTAGACGTACACTCTTAGAGAGTCGTTAGGGAAACACCAAACCAGTAGCTCGATAGAAACGCAACCAATATTGACTAGATTACACAATTGACCATTTAACTCACACCAATATACACTCTTTAAGTATTCAGAAGCAATAAGCGGAGCTTAATCAAACGTAGAGGATAAACAGTAGAAAGTACCATAAATCCATTATCAAACGTAATAAAGAAATTTGAGACCAAGTAGAATTTGATGGTTTTTGTTTTTTTTCTTGGAGTGTGAACGTTGATGGCATGGAGGTGGTAAGTAGAGTGAAATTTCCCGTAGGCGGACAGCGGTGGTGGGTACATTTTTGTCCGCCGCAGGGAGATGGCGATGTATAAGGCACTTCACTTAAGGTGTTAGATAGTCTCTTGGGTGGCAAGGAACCGGTGGCTCAGTTACTGGACAGTGACAACACAATGGATCCACTCAGGCTAGAAGTGGGTCACGGCTGATTAATTTTTTTTAAAATTGTTTGTCTGAACTGGGATTCGAACCTAGACTGTATAAGTCTAGTGCGCATGGGTCGACGCACGAACCCACACGGCCACGGCTCCCATTTAACATAACCGAACCTAACCTAACCCAAAAGACGAAGACCAAACCTCTGTTTCAAGGATCAAGCTATCGCGGAGGCCAGAGCGCTAGGTCTGGATAACTGGAAGCAGCGTGCCCGGCACCGCAGGGCATGGAAGGCTGCCGTGTCTCAGGCAGAGACCCTTCACGGGTCGGGAGTCCGCTAAGAAGAAGAACCTAACCTAAAAATAAGTTCTGCGCGCGATCTTTGGTCCTGTTTGCGTTGAGGGAATTTGGAGGAGAAGGTTCCATCACGAACTATATGAGCTGTACAGCGACAGGAGTCTAGCCAGGCGTCTACGGGTCCAACGCCTAAGATGGCTAAGCAATGTAGAGCATATGGACAGCTTAGCTCCAGCCCGAAGAGATTTCGACTCTGAGCCTGTGGACGACGGAGTACGTTCACGTGCAAGGTGCAAATTTAGAGCGACCTAAACCAGCGAAGGATCGCGCTAACTTTAATGGCATGCTGGATGAGGCCCAGGTCCAACTCGGACTCTCTTGGTCTTTTCAAGAGAAAAGTTCTGCGCGCGATCTTTGATTCTGTTTGCGTTGATGGCGTCTGGAGGCGAAGGTTCAACAACGGCTGTACAGCGACATAAGTCTAGCCACGCGTCTACGGATCTAACGCCTATGATGGCGAGGCCATGTAGAGCGTATGGACACTCTCGATCTACTGAAATCGTATTCCTTGATACGTACCTTTCTCTAGGAGGGAAAAAGACTTAACAAACCCATTTCGTAGGAAGATGGTGGTAATCTAACAAAATAAAGTGGGAAACTGTTCACCAAACTCTGCTTCAGATGTGACAGAAGACGCCATTCTTGTTGCCGTGACAGAATTGCCAACTTCTCGATGCCCACGAAGACGTTTTCATGGAAATCACCCTAAAAACGTGACCAACACGACTACAATTCGCCCGTGAACCTGCCAAGTTTTATTTCTACTTCGGAAATGCCGATGGATGCACTCATCGCGTTCATGATTACTTAGCTTCCGACCACGAGGCATGAAAGAGATACCAATCTGATGATGAATCTTAAGGGGCAGAGATCAGACGACAGTTTCGGAAACAGAACCGTATTCACTTCTCCACTAATCGCTGTCTACACAAAGATCACAAAGTGGCTAAGATGTACATATACCCCAGAGATGGCCCATTGTGCCGACATAAATAACATACCCCCAAGACATCCCTGCATCCCGAGAAAACTAAAAAACCCACCACACGTTTGTATAAAAGTGATTCTGTCAATTTATTGAAAATTATTGCTTCTCGAACAAAACACAATAAGAATTTTCTTTTAGCATACAATTTGGCCGTCTGTAGGGAGGGTAGGCTCACCCGCCCCCCGCCTACATAAACTTGAACCACATGAATGGCAACTTGACGAGACTCCTTTCCACGTCAGCGAAAAGATTCCACAAAGTGGATATCGTGCAATTGGTCAAGTTGGCACACGCAATCAGCTCGTCCTCATCGCTGTACTTGTCCTTGAAGCTGTGCCAGTGAATCTCGGGATCGTGCATCACGCCACGATGACGCGAGTTCACATTGGAGCCGACGTGAATGTTCACCAGAGGTCCGTCGTTCTCGTTGTTCCTCATCCGAATGTCATCCAAGTATTGCTCGCGCATGTATTGCGTCTCCAGCTTCCGCAGCTCCTCCTCGACGTTGAAGGCAGCGCACGTGATATTCATAGCAGTCTCTAGTGTATTTGGATCCCCACCGTCCGCAACGGCATTGAGCATATTTTTACAACCATCAGTCGCAACTTGGTCGGTTGCTGCACCACCGGCGCCGCCACCAGTGACACTGACGCCACCACGACGGTGGGCGTGGTGCAAGGCATTTCCTGGTATTTGACTGGCCAAAAAGAAAGCACCAGCGATTGTCATCACACTTGCCGCATAACTGACAGCCATCACAGTGATATTGTTGAGCAGGAATTTGGCCAACGTGAACGACGGCAAGAACTGAATCAGCTCGGTGTACGTCAACCAACCGCGACGGAGACCTTCACGCCGAGCGAGGGTTTTCTCCACGGAAGTTAGCTTCTCGAAGAAGTGTTCGTTTGATATGTAGATGTTCCAGTCCTAGAATGGGAAATCAAATTCTGGTGTGAGGCATGACAGATTGGATTGGGCGAGGGGACTTACGATAGCGCACAAGAATTCCAGCTCCAATTGCTTCAGTCTGTCTTGGGACATGTTTCCATCTTCGGCCCAATCGCTGAGGTATATCTCTTCATCGTGTCCGGAGTAGAATTTGGTTGAGATCATCTGAAAGAACAACGATTGGGTGTGAGTTAGTGGGGTGGAGCCTCAGAAGGGGATATCAAATCAAACATCCTAGACCTAACTTCGTCTCGATTGTGATCCGAGGCCTGCCAGAGAAACCACTTGTTGCTCGAGGAAAGTTTTAACGCTATTTCGCACAAAAGGTGTCACAATGACTGGCGTGGAATGCACAGCAAAGGCAATCGACACAGGCGACAGATTCCCCAGAAAACCTCTCGACACACAGGCGACACATTCCCCAGAAAACCTAAGAGACATTTCGCTCTAATTGACACTCTCTTGTGGGGATTCATCGCCATCGAATTACGGTCGCGAAACACATTTCGTCGGATTTCCTCACTTTTTCCATTTCCATCGACCAACGACCTGCCCCACATTTCAGTCACTCACCTGCAATCGCAGTGCACCCACTCGTAATTCACTCTCTGAAATGAATCACACGTCATTCGACGCCTCTGCGCTCCGCTAGCACGCAGCATAACAGACAAAAAAGAAAAGCAAAATCTAGCCACTTTCACTGACAAGCACCTATCATGCACTCCTCTCAATCAATTCTGCCATCCATCATCGTAACACAAACCTCCTTCAACTCGTGACCCAAAAATAGACTCATCGAGTCGATACGTGATTACGTGTGCTCTTAAGAATGTGCTCCCTTCCCCCCAACAACAACCACCCGCTCACATAATGTCAACAAATCAATCAACCCCTAACTCACCATAGAAACAATGAACAGCTCTGATGGCGTAATCCGACGCACGTAACCGGGATCTGTTGCATTCAATCGATCCAGATAGATAAGAGCCATTATGAGGGAACACGGAGTTGCATGCACACTACCAGCGGTGACTTTATTCAGGCGATTCAATGAGTGACCCTTGTGTGGTTCGGAGAAAAGTTCTGATGCATATTCGGCCAATGGTCCACTAACTTCCATGTCATCGCAATGAGTACCGCCACCAAAATACAGTGACTTCCTAATTCTGTCCATGAAATCATTGTGTTGCATTACCTGCAAAACAAATAAACAACCAAACACATGTCTCAAAAACCACGAGCGAACGATTTGGAATTATTTCATACGAACCTTCTGATGAGGTCCGCCTTTTATGACGCACTTATTGCGCCCCATTGCCATTGTTTTGTTGCGATTCTCAGTCGAAAAGAGTTGATTTTTGCGTGTTGAAGAATCAATAGAGAGCTCAGTTGTGAAATTGAAATCAAAATAAAACTTAAAAAAATAAAAAAATTAATTATTATTTAGAATTTCGGCAATATGCTGATTTTCAGTTATTTTCATAGAACTTTTCTCGGCGTGTGGCTCACTTTTTGACAAACACCCGACAAGTGAGATGACATATGCAAAACTCGAAGATAACCTCGTCCTGAATGACAGCTTTCTATAATCTGAGGTGAATTGCGCTAATGACTGTGCTGAAAATTGTAGTAGATTCATGAAAGTTGCTTTGAAATGCATGAAATCTTCGATAGAAATTCACTTTCTGCAACTCATGGGTTCCCTGAAATGCAAAGATTCAGAATCTCACTTCAATTCCTTGCAAAACAATTCATAATCAACTAAATAATTCGCAAAATAACCCCGCTCTGAAAAATGTACCATAAAAATCTACGACATTCTTTAAATTTTGACATAACTTACCTTAATGTTCAATGGACATCAACAGGTCGTTGTAAACAAAAACACTTTTGAACAAATTCACACTCCAAAGAAATTCGTGGATATCCTTGTGATGGACTTAACACCATCTCAAGAAACCTGGCGCATAGACGACACTCTCTTCTATCCCCTCGGCTTCATAAATCACACAACAGGGAGCAAAACAGTTTTCGTAACATGGAGCGACAAGTATCTGATGAATTTTATTTTCAAAAAAGTCGCTGAAAATGAAAAACGTTGCAATAAATTCATGATCAGAGTTCATGAAGAGATTGTAAACATTGTGATCCTTGAAGTGAATACACTTGTGCTTCTAAAAAATGGTGAAGTTTGTTATTTTTCCTCAATCAAGTCGATTCATCGGATTCCATGGCTCAACTCTGGTGTCCGTTGTGTGAGTGAATCTTTGTATGGTTTCAGTTTGATACGAGTGCTGGAGGATAAGCGAATCAGTTTGGAGTTGTATGCAGATGTTCCGAACGTTGGCAAGAACCCCCAGGAGCCAGTTAAATCGTTCGATCTCACGTTTGACGAGAGGAATGTGTTTGATTGTGATTGGCACGATGAAACCTTTATCATGACTTCTCTGGAGGTCACAGACAGCAACAGGCAATTCCTCGAGCTACTTGTGGGAGAGATGGGTTTGCAAGCGATGGAAATTCATATATTTAGTGTGTCCTGCAATTTGTTCGCACTATACACCATTGGGGATGATGATTATGAGATAAAGCCACTTCCTCCGCAAGCTTCGTCCATTGAACTGATCAAGTTCTTGGTGGAGTCGAATATGTTGTTGATTTTCCTGAGTTGTGGCATCATTGAGGTTTGGTACTTGTCCAGAATAACCCCCATCGTCGAGAAGTATACGTACATCAACGGCTGTGAGTTCATCCATCACACCTTCGCTGGGGACACTCTGTACTTCACCGATGAACAGAGAGTTTGTCGTTTGAAGTTCACCTACGACTCTGTTGAGCACATATGCCGGGTCGTGGAGAACTCCATTGACGCACCTGGAATGGTGGCTATCACATATGAGGAGGTGAGTGGTCTCCTCGTCTGCCTCAGCAACAACAACATTTTCTACCACCTCTCCTTCAAAGACGACCAACCAGAGGAGGATTCACCCCCAGAAAACTATGAATTGTTTGAGTTAACTGATGAGAGAGTCCAGGAGATGTTGGCCGAATCGCATATTCTCGAAGAGATTCACTCTCTGCCTGAAAGGATCGAAAAACAGATCGAGGAGGAGTATAAGAAGCAGGAGCTGATTGCTGTCTGTCGAAAGAACAGCATTTACTCAGAGCTTATCTCTGCTGAGGTCTCCTTTTCACAGCACATCCCAGAAACGGAGGAGAGGTTGATCTTCTCCACTGACTGTGGAATTCCTCCGTTTACCTATTTCGCGGTGGTATCCTTGAAGATCGTCTCCCACGAGATCTTCCGCAGCACAGTCTGGAATCTGATGATCGCACACTCTAGCCACGTGAGACTTTTGAGCATAACACCAGACTTGTTGCGGGAGAAGTTCAGTGTTCTCATTCCGATTAAAAGAAACCCCACCGAACTGCTGCCAGAATTTGAGATTCAAATGCTCACGCATGTGAACGTGGAACAGAACTTTGTTTGCATCAACATTCCGGTGAAGGTTGCGGATGTGGAAATCAAGACGCTCTTCTCCCGGAATCAAGGACTGAGGAAACTGAAGAGGGACTCTGGGCAAACCTTTACTCACAAAGTGGTTGTGACACAATTTGACACAAATGACATGTACCACATGTTTGGGTTGCCTATTCCGAAGGAGAACGGTGGAGAGACCATCCAGATTGACGACATCACCCAGACTCTGTATTTCTTGGGCGAGAAAGTTTCTGTGTGTTACAGCGAGTCGGCAAACGAGATCACAGTCCAAACAAGTGACCCGCTGGCATTGTACTACGCCAAGATGTGTATTCTGAAGCAGTGCTGCAGGGATACTCCACGGTCGGAGGATGAGAGTGAAGACTTGAGGAAAACGTTGCTGGTAAGGGTTTTGTAGTTCGTGGGGGTTAAAGTCTGGAACTAATCGTTCGTTTTTTTTGCAGGAACTTCAGTGCCAAGTTGAGAGGAAGTATGGATCGTTGGCAGATAACGAATTGCACTTCAACAGTCTGAAGAGTGTGTACGAGAGGCTCCGGAACGAGATTGTTTGGAGGTTGTAAATGTGCCGGTTGATTTTTGTTTTGAAATAAATACCAAACCAAAGTTGGGGTTTCTATTCATTTGCAAGAAAGTTGATTCAGTGAAGGGTTGGAGATTTCAAGGCTTTTTTGCGATTGGCAGTGTGGTTTGGTTCAATGAACTCCTCTCGTCTGATTTTTGAGTCAAATTTGATATACCCTAGTGGAGTTTTCAGCGATTGCACGTCATGCCAGGGTCTGCAACTTTGGTGACGATGTTTTTTCTTCACTTTTTCACTTTGCATGGGCATTAAGTCCACCTCGCAAAAAGTGGCCTTGGATCCCACCTTGAGTGGGAATTAAGTCCACCTCGCAAAAGAGGCCTTGGTTCCCTTAAGACCATCCGTGGCACCCTTTCTGTGCTGCCTCTGAAGCTGTAACTTGAAGGGACTGTCGTAAGAGATCCCTTGTACACCCAGATGTCGATGACCTCTGCGTTGCCTGAAGAATGCATCTCCCGTTGGCAGGTTTCCATCTCCCAAGCCTACATTTCTTCAACAAAACTCCAGCAAAACACTTGAATAATTTTTTTATTATTTTTTTGTGCATCTAATTGTTTAGTTTCTTCTTTTTTTTGTTTTTTTTTCTCTGTTCAGCATTTGACCATGAATTAACATTAAATAATAAATCAATTAGCAATCGACTACCTATACCTATTAATCATCAAAATACTCTGTCCACTCGCAGTGGCCTCATCTTTGGATACATTTCTTTTTTTTTTGCGTTTGATTTCTAGTCAAAATATACACATTTACACCCTACATGCGTATTGAGTCACATAAGTGTCTCACTGTCCTCTCTCGGATAATTGCGTTCTTCGGGTCTCTTAAGATATCTCAAAAATGTCTTAGTTAATCTTTGTTTTTCTCTAAATTTTGTTATCTACTGCTTCCTCTTGTGGGTACACATAAGGACTCCATTAGGCTGGGAACTAGGAATAATTTATCATGCAGCTGAGCGCGTTCTTCTTCAGTTTACATTAGTATCTACAATTCATTTTGAGAAACATTCAAAAGGAAACGGAAAAGGAAACAATTGAAAGTGCATACATATGTGTGCACAAATCCGTTACAAAGTTTTGCCGTTTTTTGGTTTGCTTTTGATCTAACTCGTCGTTGACGAACCAAGGTCTTCCATTTGCAACAAAGACTCGGTGAAAGATGAAGCTCTAAGATGGTGTTTACATGAGCGGAAGAAGGCAGGAGAGCGTATGATTTTCCAAAAGGTTGGAAAGAGATGGGTTGGATCGCCGAAAATACATCTCCTTCCAACTGTTTGGAAAATCAAACGCTCTCTCTCCGACACTCATGCCTTCTTTTGCTCATGTAAACTCCATTTAAGGTTTTTGTAGGTTTGAGTACACCGTAAGGCAATCTGGTGTTTGCCTGTCGCTGCATTTTCGTGCATCTTCTTCTGATGGCCCAACAGTCCGGAATGGACCTGAACTTTAAACATTAAGCCTCTTCAGCCCCGATCTTTTGCCACCTACCTCCAATTCCGCACGCCAAGTAGGCTGTGAAGTCCTTCTCCACTCCCGTGGGGCATCGGTTTCGTAGGCGCCCTCTATTGTGTTGCCCCACAGGTGCAGAGTCGAAGACTCCTCGTGCATTTCAGTCGAGGTAATAATCGTTTTGTCTGTTTCTCTCTCATCTATGCGACTATGTGCGTTCAAAGAAAACAATTTCTTTCTGAATTTTGTAACGATTTAATGGCCAGATCAGTGTTAATCGTGATCTAAGCCTGCTTCTATTCACAATCCTGCAAAAACTGCTTTCAAACCGATGTGTTCTTTGGCGCGTTTGTAGTCTGCTTGTCTGGCGAAAAGAACAGGAAAGAGCACGTCAGGTTTACATTCAATAAAACTTCTGCTGACTCAGAGCCCTATGTAGAAACAAAGGGAAGAATAAGAGGTTGAGTCATAACGTACATTTTGAGTGCAATGAGAATGCAACGTCTTCTGTACCGTTTTTTAGCGAATAAGGGGTTAGAAATTCTGAAGGGAAATGGGAAGACAGCGTGTTTGTGAAGTAAACCTTTGCCAGTGTAGTGGTTTGGCAGCACTGAAGTAGCCACTATTTTGATCTATACAAATTATTAATGTTTTATGCAAGAGTTGAATTAAAAAGAACAAGAGGACATGTTTCTTTTAACGGGGAGAACACTTTGAACATTCTAACAAACGTTAAACAGGAACAGCACAGTCAGTTCAAATTGCTTCAGATTGAAGCAAGAATTTAAGGTTCACATCCAATGCAACTTCTACTGGCTCAAACACCCACATGGCTGCGCCATAACCCACATTTTAAACGCAATCAAAAAGCAAACGTCTTCTTTGATCGACCCTCATCTGGAGGATGTTCAGAAATAGAAGCCGAAGCCTGTCAACAGTCTACGGAATATTCCCACGTTCCCATTCGTCAACGACAACATCTCGGATGGAGGACTACCAGGTGCAACACTCTGGCTCGGCCATTTGGCTCGTGCTTTGTGTTCATCGATAATTTGTTGAATTTGTTTTTTTTTTTGTTTTTGCTTTTGCTTTTTTTTTTTTACAAATATACTTTTCATGTTAAACACTTTTTGGTTCTCGAAATAGTATCACAAACGTTAGCTTCAATTTTTTTCAATTTTTCTCGTATTTTTTTGGTTTCATTTTACTTGCTTTTTGCATTTTTGTTTTCAATTTTCTATTTGCCCTAAAATTAAAACTTATCCCTCTTACGGCTAGTTTTTGTTCTAAACTTACGTGTTGCGCAACACCTCGACCCCCTTGGATCGGGGGGAATATCTGCTGTCCCTCAAACTTTGTGTGTGTTTTTTTTTAAACATTTTCTAAGACTTAGTTTTGCTTTGGATTCAATTCGTTTTGAAAACATTTAGATCTAGAAGAGGTATAACTTTTGAAACTTGAATCTTTGGATATTTCTAGTTGTATTTGGGTGACCCCTTGTAGCTGGTTGCTAAGCAGTTGTTGATGAATGAACAGACGCAGTGTATGTATTGCTGGGGGTATTTTGTGTAGATCTTGACATGTTCGGCATCTTCGAAGCATATCTTCGAAACATCCACTCCTCGCTGTTCGCGGTATTTTGCAAAGTTCTCAATATCCTGTGGGGGAAGGGAGAGGATGACAGGTGGGTTTTTTGAATTGATTTGAGCTTACTCACCTCGTAGGGAATGACGACGTCTCCTTTCGAGTACATGAACAATTGTGGGAACTGATTGGGCTCGTTTTTCAAATCGTTGAAGGGGTTAGTCTGCGATGGTTCTGTCTTGACAAACAGACTCTTGAATGCTGTGTAGGTTTCCTGGGGAGTACAGAAATTCGATTTGTTAGTGAAATGGAAATAAAAATGATTAGTTGGAGATCTTCGACTCTGAGCCAGTGGAGCAACGTAGCAGAGGACGTTCACGTTAAAGGTGGAGCACACAAATTTTGAGCGACCTAAACCAGCGAAGGATCGCGCTAACTTTAACGGCATGTTGGATGAGGCCCAGGTTCAACTCGGACTCTCTTGGTCTCTTCGACAGAAAAGTTCTGCGCGCGATCTTTGATCCTGTTTGCGTTGATGGCATTTGGAGGCGAAGGTTCAACAACGGCTGTACAGCGACATAAGTCTAGCCATGCGTCGACGGATCCAACGCCTAAGATGGCTAAGCCATGTAGAGCGTATGGAGAACTTAGCTCCGGCCCGAAGATTCTTCGACTCTGAGCCTGTGGGACAATGCAACAGAGTACGTCCACGTACAAGGTGGTGCACACCAGTCGAGGAGGACGTCGGCCGGCTTGGTGTGCGAAATTGGAGACAGCTGGCGAAAAATCGAGCCGACTTGAGAGGCATGTTGGGTAAGGCCCAGGTCTACCTCGGACTGTAGGGCCCTAAAGAGAAGAAGAACTCGGACTGTAGCGCCTCAAGAAGAAAAAGAAGAAGTTACCCGACAAAAGTCGGACTCTACGGTTCTTCGAACTCGATGCCTTCATATGTCGCCACCTGCTCTGCGATTGTCCAGCTCTACGGGGAAGGAGACTCCTAATACTGGGCAGTAACTTCTTCGACGAGCTGGAGTGCCATCTGAGATATAACA
Organism: Myathropa florea; assembly: GCA_930367185.1. Classification (NCBI taxonomy): domain Eukaryota; kingdom Metazoa; phylum Arthropoda; class Insecta; order Diptera; family Syrphidae; genus Myathropa; species Myathropa florea. The sequence continues at coordinate 7,985,054 of OV884005.1, read as the reverse complement.
ATCTGGGTGGTTCTAATAAGCAGCAGTATTATGTACAGGGTGGGCCATCTAGTGGTTTTTTTAAACTCATTTGTTATTTTGACACTGACAGCTGCTTTCCGCTCGAAATACTGGCAGAAAGTCAGAATCATACCTCCGCAGAACGAAAAGAGCCGCTTTAGGCTTGAAAAATGTTGGGAAATATTGAAAACTTATTTCCAAAGTGGGCGCCGTGGCGTAGTGGGTAGGTGCGTCGGCTCCTACGCTCGAGGTCGTCGATTCGAAACTCGAAACAAAACATCCAACATTTTTTCACGGCTCCACCTCTTTTGAGTCACTGATAATGCTCAAAGAGTATAACTGCCTAGAAAAAGCTTCTCAATCTCGCCGTTCGGAGTCGGCATTAAACTGTAGGTCCCCTCCACTCGTGACAGAACAATAGCACGCACAACACGAGTGGTTGCTGAGAACCTAGTCCCAAGTCCACCTCGGACTGTGTAGCGCTGCCATTATTATTACTCAAACTGCCGCTAGAGGGCAGTACACATTCACATTCAAACTTACCTCAACAAACCACATAAAACTCAATGTCAAAGTGATGAAGACGGCAGTAAGGCAGTTGCATTTCCTCTTCTCCCGTCCATAAATCGCAGTCACAGCCCTAAACAGTCCCAGCATTCGTCTCTCGCCCGGTGCCGAATCGAAGATCATGCCACGAATTTGGATCGGATGCTTTTTGTTTCTTATTGCTAGCGATATGTGTTGATACAAGTAGGCGCCTCCGTTCGAGAAAATATGAAATATCAAGGGATGTGAATCGAAGTTCATGTCGTAGATTAGTTTCAAGATTTTCTCTCCGATCGGCTTCATTGCTGTGCGTTTCCAAAAGAGTGTCTCAACTGGTGCCGTGTAACGAACTGTAATTAAACTGCAAAAAAGAGAAGGTTAGTTGTGATGACAGAGGGGGTAAGCAAATCATACGTAATTTTGACACTGACAGCTGTTTCCCGTTCGAAGTTTTGACAGAAAGTCAGTATCATACCTCCGCGGAATGAAATGAATCGCTTTAGGGTTGAACAACGTTGGGAAATGTTGAAAACTTATTTCCAAAGTGAGTGCTGTGTGACCCAAACAGTGCGTTTTTTGAAAAAGAGGTTTTTGACTGAAATGAAGCACCCACCGCGTCTGCTGTACGCAAGTTTGTGCAAAAAGTTCGTGAGACTGGTGCGCTAGTGGACAACACTCATGGTTCCCGCGCACAGATGAGAATGTGGCTGTTGTGACCGAGAGTGACTCAGTTCACGAACATCAATTCGCCACCGATTTCAAAAGATGTTGAGCAACAGAAGCACTAGCCTGAGGAGAATTCTGCACAAGCAAATAGGTACAAAAATTAGACTAGGAACACTGGGAAGGAGATTCGAAGGGAGCAGACGATGGAACCGTCTTGATGTGATGAGAAGGACCTCCGAAGGTACTTTTTGAGCAGAACTAGCTGCTATGTTCGAATGACTGGATAGCGCAGTTGGTTAAGTGCCTGCCCCAAGTTCGAGGGTTCCCAGCTTCGAGTCCCAGTGAAATCGAATCTGGTCCAGTCACGATTTCTTGTTGGGATAAAATTAACGGCACTGGAGTAGGTTGCTAACGCAACAGAGGACATCCACGTACAAGGTGGCGCACACAAATCGAGGGGGACCTCGACCGGCTTGGTGTGCGAAGCTGGAGACAGCTGGCGAAAGATCGTGCTGGCTAGAGAGGCATGTTGAGTGAGACCAGGTCCACCTCGGACTGTAGCGCCCTAAGAAGAAGAAGAAGAAGTAGGTTGCTACCTGGCAGTACAATAGACCAGTTTTGAGTCTGAGTGCTCCAGTAGTGTTTCAAAAATCCTCCGAAAAAAAAAGTGCAATTGACTCGAAGAATATCGCCGACAGGCCGTCCACGTCGTTTAGAAAACGGCAAAGTGCCGCATACCGACATAAAATATGGCGGACCCTGTAGACTAGCTCAAGAGCTCAAAGAAGGCTCTGGCCTCAACCAACCAGTCCAGCATCCAGCACAATAATTTCTTCAAGACTTCCTTTCATCTGAGTGCATCACCTTAGGAATAATCGTCCTCCTTCTTCATTTTCAACAGAGGATAGGAGTACCAGTTCGAAGATGTTCTCTTTCGTTGAACTCCAGTACCACGGCAGCTGCGGTTCGTTGCCAAGGCGATATCCTTTCTTTGAGCGTGCAGAGTGCTGTCGGTCTTGTGCTGTCGGTCCTGTGCTGTCGGTCGTGTGCTGTCGGTCCTGTGCTGTCGGTCCTATGCTACGAGTCCTGTGGTGTCGGTCCTGTGCTGTCGGTCCTGTGGTGTCGGTCCTGTGCTGTCGGTCGTGTGCTGTCGGTCCTGTGCTGTCGGTCCTGTGGTGTCGGTCCTGTGGTGTCGGTCTTGTGACCCCATTCATGAGTACCAAGAGGGTAAGTAGCTTTATTGCTTGCAAGAGCTCTGTGGTCTGGCAGCTTAATGAGTGTCAGTCTGTCAATCTGTCAGTCTGTCAATCTGTCAATCTGTCAGTCTGTCACTCTGTCAATTTGAAACGTTTATGTTCTTTCGTTGATGGAATTTCTTTTTCAGACTTTCTTCCTCGATGGAGTTGACTGGGGAACGGCAAAGCAATCTTCAACTCATCAGCACGGATTCCAGAGTTCGAATGAACTACACGTCCATCAAGTACCAACGAAATACAACAAATTACTGATTGAAACTGAAAATAATCGGGATGTCAAACATTGATTACAAAAGGCCTGCGTCCACCGACCAGCAACCAATCACGATATGTGGCCTCCTCCAACAATAGACCAGATAAGAAGCACAGAAAATAACTCAACAGGCTTGAACAATAAAACAACAGCACACTCTAACCGTGCGGATACGAAAATCGATAAAGTGTAATTTGTAACCTTCATGTACCGTACACTCCTTCCACCCCGGCAGCGCCACACTGCTGTTGTGACACCAATCAAGGGTAATCGCAGTTTAATTTACCACCCACCAGCACTTAGCACTGAAAATCAATACGGTGGCGTAAAAAAGTGCGAGCACTTACCCACGATCCTCGTAGATTTTCGAATATTTCATCAGATACCGATCCTGGCAGCCAGCCCAACCGAGCAGCATCACAATAGGAACATTTGTCTCCTTGTAGACGAACACAAAGTCCGATTCGGCAGAATCAATGTTATTCCGGAAGTTCGGAGTGGGGAACTTGATGAAGTACTCTAGGGTGTCCTCGGGATGCAGGATTGACTGTTGTTGCTGCTGCTGCTGCTGCTGCTGTTGGGTTTGTCGATGCACCAGGGATCCGGAGTTTGCGCCACCACCACTGCCAACACCGTTGCCGCCACCAGATCTGGATGGTGATCCGGCGGAGGAGTTTCCACTCTTCTGATAGAATCCGCCAGATGATTGTGCACTTCGTCGAGCGTTTGCCGTCGAGCCATAGGGGTTTGTGTGATCCATGTACGATGCAGTTCCGTGTGAAGTCATCGCCAGTGATTTCCTGCTCTTCCAACAAGCGAAAGGATTTTATTGAATTTTCTCGAAAGAAACACGGGGAAAATTGATTTTTTTTTTGGTTTCTCGGTTTGTTTCACTTTGACAGCCGGCGCGGGGTTCAACAAAACGGAATTTCAAGGATATCCACGCGAAATGTTACAAAAACTCTCCTCGAATTGATTTTTTCTCGCTCCTCACGGGGGTATTTTCTGATTGCCTGCTCCTGGTGGAACTGTCAACACACCATTGCAGCCGACGACGGACAGGTTTCACACGAACACAAGACTGAATTTGATTTGAAAATCTTAAATTTTTTGTTTTCTTTCTTTTTTTGAAAAATTCTTATGCAGTGCGGCAAGTGCTGTGTGCAGCGGCGACAGACTTATCCATTGCGAGACAGATGAACGAGTGAGAGACTGCTTTTCCAGGTGTCAAGTGAATTTTCGCAGAATTTACTGTTTCGGATTCTCTTTTGGAGTGCTGTTTGGTGTGCTTCCGAGGCATGCGTAGATCGCAGGACACTGTGTTTGGTGTGGATGACAAAGCGGCGGTGGGGTGGTGGTGATAGATGGAAAATTGAGGATGCATTTGAGAGAGGATAAGCAGGAAGCAAATGAAGGGACAAGTGAAAAATTAGGTTTTCATTGTGTTAGGTTATGTACACTGAGTAACGGAAGTTGTGTTTAAAATATGAAAAATAATGAATGAAAGAATGAACAGTGAGGAGGAGGGGGGGAGGAGAGCACAGTTGAGGAGGCATATGATTGCTTTTTCTCGTGTCTGTTTCCTTCAGTGTCGTCGCTAGAGAGCTGACTCATTGGGGGTTGCGATCGAAACACTGCCGTTTCGATGCGGTTCTGAAGCCCTGACCATGCAAATTTGACAGGCCACAGTTTCCAAACCAGGCGTCGCCCGGACATAAAACCGCCATTTCTGGTGTGCTCTTGAAGTGGACTTGATTCCCATGCGAGGTGGGAAATAACTCCACTTTTAGCGAAGTGGACTTGATTCCCATGCGAGGTGGGAAATAACTCCACTTTTAGCGAAGTGGACTTGATTCCCATGCGAGGTGGGAAATAACTCCACTTTTAGCGAAGTGGACTTGATTCCCATGCGAGGTGGGAAATAACTCCACTTTTAGCGAAGTGGACTTGATTCCCATGCGAGGTGGGTGACAAGCAACAGTTTCCAAACCAGGCGTCGCCCGGACATAAAACCGCCATTTCTGGTGTGCTCTTGACCTGAATTTTCATTGACGCGAGTTACAGACAATTCGATTTTCCACCCCAAAAAAATTCCAAGGCTAACCATTGCAATTTCGATGCAGTTCTGAAGCCCTGACCCTGCACCTTTGACAAGCCACAGTTTCCAAACCAGGCGTCGCCCGGACATAAGACCGCCATTTCTGGTGTGCTCTTGACTTGAATTTTCATTGACGCGAGTTTCAGACAATTCGATTTTCCACCCCAAAAAAATTCCAAGGCTAACCATTGCAATTTCGATGCAGTTCTGAAGCCCTGACCCTGCACCTTTGACAAGCAACAGTTTCCAAACCAGGCGTCGCCCGGACATAAAACCGCCATTTCTGGTGTGCTCTTGACCTGAATTTTCATTGACGCGAGTTACAGACAATTCGATTTTCCACCCCAAAAAAATTCCAAGGCTAACCATTGCAATTTCGATGCAGTTCTGAAGCCCTGGCCCTGCAACTTTGACAAGCCACAGTTTCCAAACCAGGCGTCGCCCGGACATAAAACCGCCATTTCTGGTGTGCTCTTGACCTGAATTTTCATTGACGCGAGTTACAGACAATTCGATTTTCCACCCCAAAAAAATTCCAAGGCTAACCATTGCAATTTCGATGCAGTTCTGAAGCCCTGACCCTGCACCTTTGACAAGCCACAGTTTCCAAACCAGGCGTCGCCCGGACATAAAACCGCCATTTCTGGTGTGCTCTTGACCTGAATTTTCATTGACGCGAGTTACAGACAATTCGATTTTCCACCCCAAAAAAATTCCAAGGCTAACCATTGCAATTTCGATGCAGTTCTGAAGCCCTGACCCTGCACCTTTGACAAGCCACAGTTTCCAAACCAGGCGTCGCCCGGACATAAAACCGCCATTTCTGGTGTGCTCTTGACCTGAATTTTCATTGACGCGAGTTACAGACAATTCGATTTTCCACCCCAAAAAAATTCCAAGGCTAACCATTGCAATTTCGATGCAGTTCTGAAGCCCTGACCCTGCACCTTTGACAAGCCACAGTTTCCAAACCAGGCGTCGCCCGGACATAAAACCGCCATTTCTGGTGTGCTCTTGACCTGAATTTTCATTGACGCGAGTTACAGACAATTCGATTTTCCACCCCAAAAAAATTCCAAGGCTAACCATTGCAATTTCGATGCAGTTCTGAAGCCCTGACCCTGCACCTTTGACAAGCCACAGTTTCCAAACCAGGCGTCGCCCGGACATAAAACCGCCATTTCTGGTGTGCTCTTGACCTGAATTTTCATTGACGCGAGTTACAGACAATTCGATTTTCCACCCCAAAAAAATTCCAAGGCTAACCATTGCAATTTCGATGCAGTTCTGAAGCCCTGACCCTGCACCTTTGACAAGCCACAGTTTCCAAACCAGGCGTCGCCCGGACATAAAACCGCCATTTCTGGTGTGCTCTTGACCTGAATTTTCATTGACGCGAGTTACAGACAATTCGATTTTCCACCCCAAAAAAATTCCAAGGCTAACCATGCAATTTCGATGCAGTTCTGAAGCCCTGACCCTGCACCTTTGACAAGCCACAGTTTCCAAACCAGACGTCGCCCGGACATAAAACCGCCATTTCTGGTGTGCTCTTGACCTGAATTTTCATTGACGCGAGTTACAGACAATTCGATTTTCCACCCCAAAAAAATTCCAAGGCTAACCATTGCAATTTCGATGCAGTTCTGAAGCCCTGACCCTGCACCTTTGACAAGCCACAGTTTCCAAACCAGGCGTCGCCCGGACATAAAACCGCCATTTCTGGTGTGCTCTTGACCTGAATTTTCATTGACGCGAGTTACAGACAATTCGATTTTCCACCCCAAAAAAATTCCAAGGCTAACCATTGCAATTTCGATGCAGTTCTGAAGCCCTGACCCTGCACCTTTGACAAGCCACAGTTTCCAAACCAGGCGTCGCCCGGACATAAAACCGCCATTTCTGGTGTGCTCTTGACCTGAATTTTCATTGACGCGAGTTACAGACAATTCGATTTTCCACCCCAAAAAAATTCCAAGGCTAACCATTGCAATTTCGATGCAGTTCTGAAGCCCTGACCCTGCACCTTTGACAAGCCACAGTTTCCAAACCAGGCGTCGCCCGGACATAAAACCGCCATTTCTGGTGTGCTCTTGACCTGAATTTTCATTGACGCGAGTTACAGACAATTCGATTTTCCACCCCAAAAAAATTCCAAGGCTAACCATTGCAATTTCGATGCAGTTCTGAAGCCCTGACCCTGCACCTTTGACAAGCCACAGTTTCCAAACCAGGCGTCGCCCGGACATAAAACCGCCATTTCTGGTGTGCTCTTGACCTGAATTTTCATTGACGCGAGTTACAGACAATTCGATTTTCCACCCCAAAAAAATTCCAAGGCTAACCATTGCAATTTCGATGCAGTTCTGAAGCCCTGACCCTGCACCTTTGACAAGCCACAGTTTCCAAACCAGGCGTCGCCCGGACATAAAACCGCCATTTCTGGTGTGCTCTTGACCTGAATTTTCGTTGACGCGAGTTACAGACAATTCGATTTTCCACCCCAAAAAAATTCCAAGGCTAACCATTGCAATTTCGATGCAGTTCTGAAGCCCTGACCCTGCACCTTTGACAAGCCACAGTTTCCAAACCAGGCGTCGCCCGGACATAAAACCGCCATTTCTGGTGTGCTCTTGACCTGAATTTTCATTGACGCGAGTTACAGACAATTCGATTTTCCACCCCAAAAAAATTCCAAGGCTAACCATTGCAATTTCGATGCAGTTCTGAAGCCCTGACCCTGCACCTTTGACAAGCCACAGTTTCCAAACCAGGCGTCGCCCGGACATAAAACCGCCATTTCTGGTGTGCTCTTGACCTGAATTTTCATTGACGCGAGTTACAGACAATTCGATTTTCCACCCCAAAAAAATTCCAAGGCTAACCATTGCAATTTCGATGCAGTTCTGAAGCCCTGACCCTGCACCTTTGACAAGCCACAGTTTCCAAACCAGGCGTCGCCCGGACATAAAACCGCCATTTCTGGTGTGCTCTTGACCTGAATTTTCATTGACGCGAGTTACAGACAATTCGATTTTCCACCCCAAAAAAATTCCAAGGCAATTTCGATGCAGTTCTGAAGCCCTGACCCTGCACCTTTGACAAGCCACAGTTTCCAAACCAGGCGTCGCCCGGACATAAAACCGCCATTTCTGGTGTGCTCTTGACCTGAATTTTCATTGACGCGAGTTACAGACAATTCGATTTTCCACCCCAAAAAAATTCCAAGGCTAACCATTGCCATTTCGATGCGATCCTGAAGCCCTAGCCCTGCAACTTTGACAAGCCACAGTTTCCAAACCAGGCGTCGCCCGGACATAAAACCGCCATTTCTGGTGTGCTCTTGACCTGAATTTTCATTGACGCGAGTTACAGACAATTCGATTTTCCACCCCAAAAAAATTCCAAGGCTAACCATTGCAATTTCGATGCGATCCTGAAGCCCTGACCCTGCAACTTTGACAAGCCACAGTTTCCAAACCAGGCGTCGCCCGGACATAAAACCGCCATTTCTGGTGTGCTCTTGACCTGAATTTTCATTGACGCGAGCTACAGACAATTCGATTTTCCACCCCAAAAAAATTCCAAGGCTAACCATTGCAATTTCGATGCAGTTCTGAAGCCCTGACCCTGCACCTTTGACAAGCCACAGTTTCCAAACCAGGCGTCGCCCGGACATAAAACCGCCATTTCTGGTGTGCTCTTGACCTGAATTTTCATTGACGCGAGTTACAGACAATTCGATTTTCCACCCCAAAAAAATTCCAAGGCTAACCATTGCAATTTCGATGCAGTTCTGAAGCCCTGACCCTGCACTTTTGACAAGCCACAGTTTCCAAACCAGGCGTCGCCCGGACATAAAACCGCCATTTCTGGTGTGCTCTTGACCTGAATTTTCATTGACGCGAGTTACAGACAATTCGATTTTCCACCCCAAAAAAATTCCAAGGCTAACCATTGCAATTTCGATGCAGTTCTGAAGCCCTGACCCTGCAACTTTGACAAGTTACAGACAATTCGATTTTCCACCCCAAAAAAATTCCAAGGCTAACCATTGCAATTTCGATGCAGTTCTGAAGCCCTGACCCTGCACTTTTGACAAGCCACAGTTTCCAAACCAGGCGTCGCCCGGACATAAAACCGCCATTTCTGGTGTGCTCTTGACCTGAATTTTCATTGACGCGAGCTACAGACAATTCGATTTTCCACCCCAAAAAAATTCCAAGGCTAACCATTGCAATTTCGATGCAGTTCTGAAGCCCTGACCCTGCACCTTTGACAAGCCACAGTTTCCAAACCAGGCGTCGCCCGGACATAAAACCGCCATTTCTGGTGTGCTCTTGACCTGAATTTTCATTGACGCGAGTTACAGACAATTCGATTTTCCACCCCAAAAAAATTCCAAGGCTAACCATTGCAATTTCGATGCAGTTCTGAAGCCCTGACCCTGCACCTTTGACAAGCCACAGTTTCCAAACCAGGCGTCGCCCGGACATAAAACCGCCATTTCTGGTGTGCTCTTGACCTGAATTTTCATTGACGCGAGTTACAGACAATTCGATTTTCCACCCCAAAAAAATTCCAAGGCTAACCATTGCAATTTCGATGCAGTTCTGAAGCCCTGACCCTGCAACTTTGACAAGCCACAGTTTCCAAACCAGGCGTCGCCCGGACATAAAACCGCCATTTCTGGTGTGCTCTTGACCTGAATTTTCATTGACGCGAGTTACAGACAATTCGATTTTCCACCCCAAAAAAATTCCAAGGCTAACCATTGCAATTTCGATGCAGTTCTGAAGCCCTGACCCTGCACCTTTGACAAGCCACAGTTTCCAAACCAGGCGTCGCCCGGACATAAAACCGCCATTTCTGGTGTGCTCTTGACCTGAATTTTCATTGACGCGAGTTACAGACAATTCGATTTTCCACCCCAAAAAAATTCCAAGGCTAACCATTGCAATTTCGATGCAGTTCTGAAGCCCTGACCCTGCAACTTTGACAAGCCACAGTTTCCAAACCAGGCGTCGCCCGGACATAAAACCGCCATTTCTGGTGTGCTCTTGACCTGAATTTTCATTGACGCGAGTTACAGACAATTCGATTTTCCACCCCAAAAAAATTCCAAGGCTAACCATTGCAATTTCGATGCAGTTCTGAAGCCCTGACCCTGCACCTTTGACAAGCCACAGTTTCCAAACCAGGCATCGCCCGGACATAAAACCGCCATTTCTGGTGTGCTCTTGACCTGAATTTTCATTGACGCGAGTTACAGACAATTCGATTTTCCACCCCAAAAAAATTCCAAGGCTAACCATTGCAATTTCGATGCAGTTCTGAAGCCCTGACCCTGCACCTTTGACAAGCCACAGTTTCCAAACCAGGCGTCGCCCGGACATAAAACCGCCATTTCTGGTGTGCTCTTGACCTGAATTTTCATTGACGCGAGTTACAGACAATTCGATTTTCCACCCCAAAAAAATTCCAAGGCAATTTCGATGCAGTTCTGAAGCCCTGACCCTGCACCTTTGACAAGCCACAGTTTCCAAACCAGGCGTCGCCCGGACATAAAACCGCCATTTCTGGTGTGCTCTTGACCTGAATTTTCATTGACGCGAGTTACAGACAATTCGATTTTCCACCCCCAAAAAATTCCAAGGCGAACCATTGCAATTTCGATGCAGTTCTGAAGCCCTGACCCTGCACCTTTGACAAGCCACAGTTTCCAAACCAGGCGTCGCCCGGACAAAAAACCGCCATTTCTGGTGTGCTCTTGACCTGAATTTTCATTGACGCGAGTTACAGACAATTCGATTTTCCACCCCAAAAAAATTCCAAGGCTAACCATTGCAATTTCGATGCAGTTCTGAAGCCCTGACCCTGCAACTTTGACAAGCCACAGTTTCCAAACCAGGCGTCGCCCGGACATAAAACCGCCATTTCTGGTGTGCTCTTGACCTGAATTTTCATTGACGCGAGTTACAGACAATTCGATTTTCCACCCCAAAAAAATTCCAAGGCTAACCATTGCAATTTCGATGCAGTTCTGAAGCCCTGACCCTGCACCTTTGACAAGCCACAGTTTCCAAACCAGGCGTCGCCCGGACATAAAACCGCCATTTCTGGTGTGCTCTTGACCTGAATTTTCATTGACGCGAGTTACAGACAATTCGATTTTCCACCCCAAAAAAATTCCAAGGCTAACCATTGCAATTTCGATGCAGTTCTGAAGCCCTGACCCTGCACCTTTGACAAGCCACAGTTTCCAAACCAGGCGTCGCCCGGACATAAAACCGCCATTTCTGGTGTGCTCTTGACCTGAATTTTCATTGACGCGAGATTCAGACAATTCGATTTTCCACCCCAAAAAAATTCCAAGGCTAACCATTGCAATTTCGATGCGATCCTGAAGCCCTGACCCTGCAACTTTGACAAGCCACAGTTTCCAAACCAGGCGTCGCCCGGACATAAAACCGCCATTTCTGGTGTGCTCTTGACCTGAATTTTCATTGACGCGAGTTTCAGACAATTCGATTTTCCACCCCAAAAAAATTCCAAGGCTAACCATTGCAATTTCGATGCAGTTCTGAAGCCCTGACCCTGCACCTTTGACAAGCCACAGTTTCCAAACCAGGCGTCGCCCGGACATAAGACCGCCATTTCTGGTGTGCTCTTGACTTGAATTTTCATTGACGCGAGTTTCAGACAATTCGATTTTCCACCCCAAAAAAATTCCAAGGCTAACCATTGCAATTTCGATGCAGTTCTGAAGCCCTGACCCTGCACCTTTGACAAGCCACAGTTTCCAAACCAGGCGTCGCCCGGACATAAAACCGCCATTTCTGGTGTGCTCTTGACCTGAATTTTCATTGACGCGAGTTTCAGACAATTCGATTTTCCACCCCAAAAAAATTCCAAGGCTAACCATTGCAATTTCGATGCAGTTCTGAAGCCCTGACCCTGCACCTTTGACAAGCCACAGTTTCCAAACCAGGCGTCGCCCGGACATAAAACCGCCATTTCTGGTGTGCTCTTGACCTGAATTTTCATTGACGCGAGTTACAGACAATTCGATTTTCCACCCCAAAAAAATTCCAAGGCTAACCATTGCAATTTCGATGCAGTTCTGAAGCCCTGACCCTGCACCTTTGACAAGCCACAGTTTCCAAACCAGGCGTCGCCCGGACATAAAACCGCCATTTCTGGTGTGCTCTTGACCTGAATTTTCATTGACGCGAGTTTCAGACAATTCGATTTTCCACCCCAAAAAAATTCCAAGGCTAACCATTGCAATTTCGATGCAGTTCTGAAGCCCTGACCCTGCACCTTTGACAAGCCACAGTTTCCAAACCAGGCGTCGCCCGGACATAAAACCGCCATTTCTGGTGTGCTCTTGACCTGAATTTTCATTGACGCGAGTTTCAGACAATTCGATTTTCCACCCCAAAAAAATTCCAAGGCTAACCATTGCCATTTCGATGCGATCCTGAAGCCCTAGCCCTGCACCTTTGACAAGCCACAGTTTCCAAACCAGGCGTCGCCCGGACATAAAACCGCCATTTCTGGTGTGCTCTTGACCTGAATTTTCATTGACGCGAGTTACAGACAATTCGATTTTCCACCCCAAAAAAATTCCAAGGCTAACCATTGCAATTTCGATGCAGGTCTGAAGCCCTGACCCTGCACCTTTGACAAGCCACAGTTTCCAAACCAGGCGTCGCCCGGACATAAAACCGCCATTTCTGGTGTGCTCTTGACCTGAATTTTCATTGACGCGAGTTTCAGACAATTCGATTTTCCACCCCAAAAAAATTCCAAGGCTAACCATTGCCATTTCGATGCGATCCTGAAGCCCTAGCCCTGCAACTTTGACAAGCCACAGTTTCCAAACCAGGCGTCGCCCGGACATAAAACCGCCATTTCTGGTGTGCTCTTGACCTGAATTTTCATTGACGCGAGTTACAGACAATTCGATTTTCCACCCCAAAAAAATTCCAAGGCTAACCATTGCAATTTCGATGCAGTTCTGAAGCCCTGACCCTGCACCTTTGACAAGCCACAGTTTCCAAACCAGGCGTCGCCCGGACATAAAACCGCCATTTCTGGTGTGCTCTTGACCTGAATTTTCATTGACGCGAGTTACAGACAATTCGATTTTCCACCCCAAAAAAATTCCAAGGCTAACCATTGCAATTTCGATGCAGTTCTGAAGCCCTGACCCTGCACCTTTGACAAGCCACAGTTTCCAAACCAGGCGTCGCCCGGACATAAAACCGCCATTTCTGGTGTGCTCTTGACCTGAATTTTCATTGACGCGAGTTACAGACAATTCGATTTTCCACCCCAAAAAAATTCCAAGGCTAACCATTGCAATTTCGATGCAGTTCTGAAGCCCTGACCCTGCACCTTTGACAAGCCACAGTTTCCAAACCAGGCGTCGCCCGGACATAAAACCGCCATTTCTGGTGTGCTCTTGACCTGAATTTTCATTGACGCGAGTTTCAGACAATTCGATTTTCCACCCCAAAAAAATTCCAAGGCTAACCATTGCCATTTCGATGCGATCCTGAAGCCCTAGCCCTGCAACTTTGACAAGCCACAGTTTCCAAACCAGGCGTCGCCCGGACATAAAACCGCCATTTCTGGTGTGCTCTTGACCTGAATTTTCATTGACGCGAGTTACAGACAATTCGATTTTCCACCCCAAAAAAATTCCAAGGCTAACCATTGCAATTTCGATGCAGTTCTGAAGCCCTGACCCTGCACCTTTGACAAGCCACAGTTTCCAAACCAGGCGTCGCCCGGACATAAAACCGCCATTTCTGGTGTGCTCTTGACCTGAATTTTCATTGACGCGAGTTTCAGACAATTCGATTTTCCACCCCAAAAAAATTCCAAGGCTAACCATTGCAATTTCGATGCAGTTCTGAAGCCCTGACCCTGCACCTTTGACAAGCCACAGTTTCCAAACCAGGCGTCGCCCGGACATAAAACCGCCATTTCTGGTGTGCTCTTGACCTGAATTTTCATTGACGCGAGTTTCAGACAATTCGATTTTCCACCCCAAAAAAATTCCAAGGCTAACCATTGCCATTTCGATGCGATCCTGAAGCCCTAGCCCTGCAACTTTGACAAGCCACAGTTTCCAAACCAGGCGTCGCCCGGACATAAAACCGCCATTTCTGGTGTGCTCTTGACCTGAATTTTCATTGACGCGAGTTACAGACAATTCGATTTTCCACCCCAAAAAAATTCCAAGGCTAACCATTGCAATTTCGATGCAGGTCTGAAGCCCTGACCCTGCACCTTTGACAAGCCACAGTTTCCAAACCAGGCGTCGCCCGGACATAAAACCGCCATTTCTGGTGTGCTCTTGACCTGAATTTTCATTGACGCGAGTTTCAGACAATTCGATTTTCCACCCCAAAAAAATTCCAAGGCTAACCATTGCCATTTCGATGCGATCCTGAAGCCCTAGCCCTGCAACTTTGACAAGCCACAGTTTCCAAACCAGGCGTCGCCCGGACATAAAACCGCCATTTCTGGTGTGCTCTTGACCTGAATTTTCATTGACGCGAGTTACAGACAATTCGATTTTCCACCCCAAAAAAATTCCAAGGCTAACCATTGCAATTTCGATGCAGTTCTGAAGCCCTGACCCTGCACCTTTGACAAGCCACAGTTTCCAAACCAGGCGTCGCCCGGACATAAAACCGCCATTTCTGGTGTGCTCTTGACCTGAATTTTCATTGACGCGAGTTACAGACAATTCGATTTTCCACCCCAAAAAAATTCCAAGGCTAACCATTGCAATTTCGATGCAGTTCTGAAGCCCTGACCCTGCACCTTTGACAAGCCACAGTTTCCAAACCAGGCGTCGCCCGGACATAAAACCGCCATTTCTGGTGTGCTCTTGACCTGAATTTTCATTGACGCGAGTTACAGACAATTCGATTTTCCACCCCAAAAAAATTCCAAGGCTAACCATTGCAATTTCGATGCAGTTCTGAAGCCCTGACCCTGCACCTTTGACAAGCCACAGTTTCCAAACCAGGCGTCGCCCGGACATAAAACCGCCATTTCTGGTGTGCTCTTGACCTGAATTTTCATTGACGCGAGTTTCAGACAATTCGATTTTCCACCCCAAAAAAATTCCAAGGCTAACCATTGCCATTTCGATGCGATCCTGAAGCCCTAGCCCTGCAACTTTGACAAGCCACAGTTTCCAAACCAGGCGTCGCCCGGACATAAAACCGCCATTTCTGGTGTGCTCTTGACCTGAATTTTCATTGACGCGAGTTACAGACAATTCGATTTTCCACCCCAAAAAAATTCCAAGGCTAACCATTGCAATTTCGATGCAGTTCTGAAGCCCTGACCCTGCACCTTTGACAAGCCACAGTTTCCAAACCAGGCGTCGCCCGGACATAAAACCGCCATTTCTGGTGTGCTCTTGACCTGAATTTTCATTGACGCGAGTTTCAGACAATTCGATTTTCCACCCCAAAAAAATTCCAAGGCTAACCATTGCCATTTCGATGCGATCCTGAAGCCCTAGCCCTGCAACTTTGACAAGCCACAGTTTCCAAACCAGGCGTCGCCCGGACATAAAACCGCCATTTCTGGTGTGCTCTTGACCTGAATTTTCATTGACGCGAGTTTCAGACAATTCGATTTTCCACCCCAAAAAAATTCCAAGGCTAACCATTGCAATTTCGATGCAGTTCTGAAGCCCTGACCCTGCACCTTTGACAAGCCACAGTTTCCAAACCAGGCGTCGCCCGGACATAAAACCGCCATTTCTGGTGTGCTCTTGACCTGAATTTTCATTGACGCGAGTTTCAGACAATTCGATTTTCCACCCCAAAAAAATTCCAAGGCTAACCATTGCCATTTCGATGCGATCCTGAAGCCCTGGCCCTGCAACTTTGACAAGCCACAGTTTCCAAACCAGGCGTCGCCCGGACATAAAACCGCCATTTCTGGTGTGCTCTTGACCTGAATTTTCATTGACGCGAGTTACAGACAATTCGATTTTCCACCCCAAAAAAATTCCAAGGCTAACCATTGCAATTTCGATGCAGTTCTGAAGCCCTGACCCTGCACCTTTGACAAGCCACAGTTTCCAAACCAGGCGTCGCCCGGACATAAAACCGCCATTTCTGGTGTGCTCTTGACCTGAATTTTCATTGACGCGAGTTACAGACAATTCGATTTTCCACCCCAAAAAAATTCCAAGGCTAACCATTGCAATTTCGATGCAGTTCTGAAGCCCTGACCCTGCACCTTTGACAAGCCACAGTTTCCAAACCAGGCGTCGCCCGGACATAAAACCGCCATTTCTGGTGTGCTCTTGACCTGAATTTTCATTGACGCGAGTTAAAGACAATTCGATTTTCCACCCCAAAAAAATTCCAAGGCTAACCATTGCAATTTCGATGCAGTTCTGAAGCCCTGACCCTGCACCTTTGACAAGCCACAGTTTCCAAACCAGGCGTCGCCCGGACATAAAACCGCCATTTCTGGTGTGCTCTTGACCTGAATTTTCATTGACGCGAGTTTCAGACAATTCGATTTTCCACCCCAAAAAAATTCCAAGGCTAACCATTGCCATTTCGATGCGATCCTGAAGCCCTAGCCCTGCAACTTTGACAAGCCACAGTTTCCAAACCAGGCGTCGCCCGGACATAAAACCGCCATTTCTGGTGTGCTCTTGACCTGAATTTTCATTGACGCGAGTTACAGACAATTCGATTTTCCACCCCAAAAAAATTCCAAGGCTAACCATTGCAATTTCGATGCAGTTCTGAAGCCCTGACCCTGCACCTTTGACAAGCCACAGTTTCCAAACCAGGCGTCGCCCGGACATAAAACCGCCATTTCTGGTGTGCTCTTGACCTGAATTTTCATTGACGCGAGTTTCAGACAATTCGATTTTCCACCCCAAAAAAATTCCAAGGCTAACCATTGCCATTTCGATGCGATCCTGAAGCCCTAGCCCTGCAACTTTGACAAGCCACAGTTTCCAAACCAGGCGTCGCCCGGACATAAAACCGCCATTTCTGGTGTGCTCTTGACCTGAATTTTCATTGACGCGAGTTACAGACAATTCGATTTTCCACCCCAAAAAAATTCCAAGGCTAACCATTGCAATTTCGATGCAGTTCTGAAGCCCTGACCCTGCACCTTTGACAAGCCACAGTTTCCAAACCAGGCGTCGCCCGGACATAAAACCGCCATTTCTGGTGTGCTCTTGACCTGAATTTTCATTGACGCGAGTTACAGACAATTCGATTTTCCACCCCAAAAAAATTCCAAGGCTAACCATTGCAATTTCGATGCAGTTCTGAAGCCCTGACCCTGCACCTTTGACAAGCCACAGTTTCCAAACCAGGCGTCGCCCGGACATAAAACCGCCATTTCTGGTGTGCTCTTGACCTGAATTTTCATTGACGCGAGTTACAGACAATTCGATTTTCCACCCCAAAAAAATTCCAAGGCTAACCATTGCAATTTCGATGCAGTTCTGAAGCCCTGACCCTGCACCTTTGACAAGCCACAGTTTCCAAACCAGGCGTCGCCCGGACATAAAACCGCCATTTCTGGTGTGCTCTTGACCTGAATTTTCATTGACGCGAGTTTCAGACAATTCGATTTTCCACCCCAAAAAAATTCCAAGGCTAACCATTGCCATTTCGATGCGATCCTGAAGCCCTAGCCCTGCAACTTTGACAAGCCACAGTTTCCAAACCAGGCGTCGCCCGGACATAAAACCGCCATTTCTGGTGTGCTCTTGACCTGAATTTTCATTGACGCGAGTTACAGACAATTCGATTTTCCACCCCAAAAAAATTCCAAGGCTAACCATTGCAATTTCGATGCAGTTCTGAAGCCCTGACCCTGCACCTTTGACAAGCCACAGTTTCCAAACCAGGCGTCGCCCGGACATAAAACCGCCATTTCTGGTGTGCTCTTGACCTGAATTTTCATTGACGCGAGTTACAGACAATTCGATTTTCCACCCCAAAAAAATTCCAAGGCTAACCATTGCAATTTCGATGCAGTTCTGAAGCCCTGACCCTGCACCTTTGACAAGCCACAGTTTCCAAACCAGGCGTCGCCCGGACATAAAACCGCCATTTCTGGTGTGCTCTTGACCTGAATTTTCATTGACGCGAGTTACAGACAATTCGATTTTCCACCCCAAAAAAATTCCAAGGCTAACCATTGCAATTTCGATGCAGTTCTGAAGCCCTGACCCTGCAACTTTGACAAGCCACAGTTTCCAAACCAGGCGTCGCCCGGACATAAAACCGCCATTTCTGGTGTGCTCTTGACCTGAATTTTCATTGACGCGAGTTTCAGACAATTCGATTTTCCACCCCAAAAAAATTCCAAGGCTAACCATTGCAATTTCGATGCAGTTCTGAAGCCCTGACCCTGCACCTTTGACAAGCCACAGTTTCCAAACCAGGCGTCGCCCGGACATAAAACCGCCATTTCTGGTGTGCTCTTGACCTGAATTTTCATTGACGCGAGTTACAGACAATTCGATTTTCCACCCCAAAAAAATTCCAAGGCTAACCATTGCAATTTCGATGCGATCCTGAAGCCCTGACCCTGCAACTTTGACAAGCCACAGTTTCCAAACCAGGCGTCGCCCGGACATAAAACCGCCATTTCTGGTGTGCTCTTGACCTGAATTTTCATTGACGCGAGTTACAGACAATTCGATTTTCCACCCCAAAAAAATTCCAAGGCTAACCATTGCAATTTCGATGCAGTTCTGAAGCCCTGACCCTGCACCTTTGACAAGCCACAGTTTCCAAACCAGGCGTCGCCCGGACATAAAACCGCCATTTCTGGTGTGCTCTTGACCTGAATTTTCATTGACGCGAGTTACAGACAATTCGATTTTCCACCCCAAAAAAATTCCAAGGCTAACCATTGCAATTTCGATGCAGTTCTGAAGCCCTGACCCTGCACCTTTGACAAGCCACAGTTTCCAAACCAGGCGTCGCCCGGACATAAAACCGCCATTTCTGGTGTGCTCTTGACCTGAATTTTCATTGACGCGAGTTACAGACAATTCGATTTTCCACCCCAAAAAAATTCCAAGGCTAACCATTGCAATTTCGATGCAGTTCTGAAGCCCTGACCCTGCACCTTTGACAAGCCACAGTTTCCAAACCAGGCGTCGCCCGGACATAAAACCGCCATTTCTGGTGTGCTCTTGACCTGAATTTTCATTGACGCGAGTTACAGACAATTCGATTTTCCACCCCAAAAAAATTCCAAGGCTAACCATTGCAATTTCGATGCAGTTCTGAAGCCCTGACCCTGCACCTTTGACAAGCCACAGTTTCCAAACCAGGCGTCGCCCGGACATAAAACCGCCATTTCTGGTGTGCTCTTGACCTGAATTTTCATTGACGCGAGTTACAGACAATTCGATTTTCCACCCCAAAAAAATTCCAAGGCTAACCATTGCAATTTCGATGCAGTTCTGAAGCCCTGACCCTGCACCTTTGACAAGCCACAGTTTCCAAACCAGGCGTCGCCCGGACATAAAACCGCCATTTCTGGTGTGCTCTTGACCTGAATTTTCATTGACGCGAGTTACAGACAATTCGATTTTCCACCCCAAAAAAATTCCAAGGCTAACCATTGCAATTTCGATGCAGTTCTGAAGCCCTGACCCTGCACCTTTGACAAGCCACAGTTTCCAAACCAGGCGTCGCCCGGACATAAAACCGCCATTTCTGGTGTGCTCTTGACCTGAATTTTCATTGACGCGAGTTTCAGACAATTCGATTTTCCACCCCAAAAAAATTCCAAGGCTAACCATTGCCATTTCGATGCGATCCTGAAGCCCTAGCCCTGCAACTTTGACAAGCCACAGTTTCCAAACCAGGCGTCGCCCGGACATAAAACCGCCATTTCTGGTGTGCTCTTGACCTGAATTTTCATTGACGCGAGTTACAGACAATTCGATTTTCCACCCCAAAAAAATTCCAAGGCTAACCATTGCAATTTCGATGCAGTTCTGAAGCCCTGACCCTGCACCTTTGACAAGCCACAGTTTCCAAACCAGGCGTCGCCCGGACATAAAACCGCCATTTCTGGTGTGCTCTTGACCTGAATTTTCATTGACGCGAGTTTCAGACAATTCGATTTTCCACCCCAAAAAAATTCCAAGGCTAACCATTGCCATTTCGATGCGATCCTGAAGCCCTAGCCCTGCAACTTTGACAAGCCACAGTTTCCAAACCAGGCGTCGCCCGGACATAAAACCGCCATTTCTGGTGTGCTCTTGACCTGAATTTTCATTGACGCGAGTTACAGACAATTCGATTTTCCACCCCAAAAAAATTCCAAGGCTAACCATTGCCATTTCGATGCGATCCTGAAGCCCTAGCCCTGCAACTTTGACAAGCCACAGTTTCCAAACCAGGCGTCGCCCGGACATAAAACCGCCATTTCTGGTGTGCTCTTGACCTGAATTTTCATTGACGCGAGTTTCAGACAATTCGATTTTCCACCCCAAAAAAATTCCAAGGCTAACCATTGCCATTTCGATGCGATCCTGAAGCCCTAGCCCTGCAACTTTGACAAGCCACAGTTTCCAAACCAGGCGTCGCCCGGACATAAAACCGCCATTTCTGGTGTGCTCTTGACCTGAATTTTCATTGACGCGAGTTTCAGACAATTCGATTTTCCACCCCAAAAAAATTCCAAGGCTAACCATTGCCATTTCGATGCGATCCTGAAGCCCTAGCCCTGCAACTTTGACAAGCCACAGTTTCCAAACCAGGCGTCGCCCGGACATAAAACCGCCATTTCTGGTGTGCTCTTGACCTGAATTTTCATTGACGCGAGTTACAGACAATTCGATTTTCCACCCCAAAAAAATTCCAAGGCTAACCATTGCAATTTCGATGCAGTTCTGAAGCCCTGACCCTGCACCTTTGACAAGCCACAGTTTCCAAACCAGGCGTCGCCCGGACATAAAACCGCCATTTCTGGTGTGCTCTTGACCTGAATTTTCATTGACGCGAGTTACAGACAATTCGATTTTCCACCCCAAAAAAATTCCAAGGCTAACCATTGCAATTTCGATGCAGTTCTGAAGCCCTGACCCTGCACCTTTGACAAGCCACAGTTTCCAAACCAGGCGTCGCCCGGACATAAAACCGCCATTTCTGGTGTGCTCTTGACCTGAATTTTCATTGACGCGAGTTTCAGACAATTCGATTTTCCACCCCAAAAAAATTCCAAGGCTAACCATTGCAATTTCGATGCAGTTCTGAAGCCCTGACCCTGCAACTTTGACAAGCCACAGTTTCCAAACCAGGCGTCGCCCGGACATAAAACCGCCATTTCTGGTGTGCTCTTGACCTGAATTTTCATTGACGCGAGTTTCAGACAATTCGATTTTCCACCCCAAAAAAATTCCAAGGCTAACCATTGCAATTTCGATGCAGTTCTGAAGCCCTGACCCTGCACCTTTGACAAGCCACAGTTTCCAAACCAGGCGTCGCCCGGACATAAAACCGCCATTTCTGGTGTGCTCTTGACCTGAATTTTCATTGACGCGAGTTTCAGACAATTCGATTTTCCACCCCAAAAAAATTCCAAGGCTAACCATTGCCATTTCGATGCGATCCTGAAGCCCTAGCCCTGCAACTTTGACAAGCCACAGTTTCCAAACCAGGCGTCGCCCGGACATAAAACCGCCATTTCTGGTGTGCTCTTGACCTGAATTTTCATTGACGCGAGTTACAGACAATTCGATTTTCCACCCCAAAAAAATTCCAAGGCTAACCATTGCAATTTCGATGCAGTTCTGAAGCCCTGACCCTGCAACTTTGACAAGCCACAGTTTCCAAACCAGGCGTCGCCCGGACATAAAACCGCCATTTCTGGTGTGCTCTTGACCTGAATTTTCATTGACGCGAGTTTCAGACAATTCGATTTTCCACCCCAAAAAAATTCCAAGGCTAACCATTGCCATTTCGATGCGATCCTGAAGCCCTAGCCCTGCAACTTTGACAAGCCACAGTTTCCAAACCAGGCGTCGCCCGGACATAAAACCGCCATTTCTGGTGTGCTCTTGACCTGAATTTTCATTGACGCGAGTTACAGACAATTCGATTTTCCACCCCAAAAAAATTCCAAGGCTAACCATTGCAATTTCGATGCAGTTCTGAAGCCCTGACCCTGCACCTTTGACAAGCCACAGTTTCCAAACCAGGCGTCGCCCGGACATAAAACCGCCATTTCTGGTGTGCTCTTGACCTGAATTTTCATTGACGCGAGTTACAGACAATTCGATTTTCCACCCCAAAAAAATTCCAAGGCTAACCATTGCAATTTCGATGCAGTTCTGAAGCCCTGACCCTGCACCTTTGACAAGCCACAGTTTCCAAACCAGGCGTCGCCCGGACATAAAACCGCCATTTCTGGTGTGCTCTTGACCTGAATTTTCATTGACGCGAGTTTCAGACAATTCGATTTTCCACCCCAAAAAAATTCCAAGGCTAACCATTGCCATTTCGATGCGATCCTGAAGCCCTAGCCCTGCAACTTTGACAAGCCACAGTTTCCAAACCAGGCGTCGCCCGGACATAAAACCGCCATTTCTGGTGTGCTCTTGACCTGAATTTTCATTGACGCGAGTTTCAGACAATTCGATTTTCCACCCCAAAAAAATTCCAAGGCTAACCATTGCCATTTCGATGCGATCCTGAAGCCCTAGCCCTGCAACTTTGACAAGCCACAGTTTCCAAACCAGGCGTCGCCCGGACATAAAACCGCCATTTCTGGTGTGCTCTTGACCTGAATTTTCATTGACGCGAGTTACAGACAATTCGATTTTCCACCCCAAAAAAATTCCAAGGCTAACCATTGCAATTTCGATGCAGTTCTGAAGCCCTGACCCTGCACCTTTGACAAGCCACAGTTTCCAAACCAGGCGTCGCCCGGACATAAAACCGCCATTTCTGGTGTGCTCTTGACCTGAATTTTCATTGACGCGAGTTTCAGACAATTCGATT
Organism: Myathropa florea; assembly: GCA_930367185.1. Classification (NCBI taxonomy): domain Eukaryota; kingdom Metazoa; phylum Arthropoda; class Insecta; order Diptera; family Syrphidae; genus Myathropa; species Myathropa florea. The sequence goes on along the minus strand of OV884005.1, from coordinate 7,962,182 downwards.
TTCCACCCCAAAAAAATTCCAAGGCTAACCATTGCCATTTCGATGCGATCCTGAAGCCCTAGCCCTGCAACTTTGACAAGCCACAGTTTCCAAACCAGGCGTCGCCCGGACATAAAACCGCCATTTCTGGTGTGCTCTTGACCTGAATTTTCATTGACGCGAGTTACAGACAATTCGATTTTCCACCCCAAAAAAATTCCAAGGCTAACCATTGCAATTTCGATGCAGTTCTGAAGCCCTGACCCTGCACCTTTGACAAGCCACAGTTTCCAAACCAGGCGTCGCCCGGACATAAAACCGCCATTTCTGGTGTGCTCTTGACCTGAATTTTCATTGACGCGAGTTTCAGACAATTCGATTTTCCACCCCAAAAAAATTCCAAGGCTAACCATTGCAATTTCGATGCAGTTCTGAAGCCCTGACCCTGCACCTTTGACAAGCCACAGTTTCCAAACCAGGCGTCGCCCGGACATAAAACCGCCATTTCTGGTGTGCTCTTGACCTGAATTTTCATTGACGCGAGTTACAGACAATTCGATTTTCCACCCCAAAAAAATTCCAAGGCTAACCATTGCAATTTCGATGCAGTTCTGAAGCCCTGACCCTGCACCTTTGACAAGCCACAGTTTCCAAACCAGGCGTCGCCCGGACATAAAACCGCCATTTCTGGTGTGCTCTTGACCTGAATTTTCATTGACGCGAGTTTCAGACAATTCGATTTTCCACCCCAAAAAAATTCCAAGGCTAACCATTGCCATTTCGATGCGATCCTGAAGCCCTAGCCCTGCAACTTTGACAAGCCACAGTTTCCAAACCAGGCGTCGCCCGGACATAAAACCGCCATTTCTGGTGTGCTCTTGACCTGAATTTTCATTGACGCGAGTTACAGACAATTCGATTTTCCACCCCAAAAAAATTCCAAGGCTAACCATTGCAATTTCGATGCAGTTCTGAAGCCCTGACCCTGCACCTTTGACAAGCCACAGTTTCCAAACCAGGCGTCGCCCGGACATAAAACCGCCATTTCTGGTGTGCTCTTGACCTGAATTTTCATTGACGCGAGTTACAGACAATTCGATTTTCCACCCCAAAAAAATTCCAAGGCTAACCATTGCAATTTCGATGCAGTTCTGAAGCCCTGACCCTGCACCTTTGACAAGCCACAGTTTCCAAACCAGGCGTCGCCCGGACATAAAACCGCCATTTCTGGTGTGCTCTTGACCTGAATTTTCATTGACGCGAGTTACAGACAATTCGATTTTCCACCCCAAAAAAATTCCAAGGCTAACCATTGCAATTTCGATGCGATCCTGAAGCCCTGACCCTGCAACTTTGACAAGCCACAGTTTCCAAACCAGGCGTCGCCCGGACATAAAACCGCCATTTCTGGTGTGCTCTTGACCTGAATTTTCATTGACGCGAGTTACAGACAATTCGATTTTCCACCCCAAAAAAATTCCAAGGCTAACCATTGCAATTTCGATGCAGTTCTGAAGCCCTGACCCTGCACCTTTGACAAGCCACAGTTTCCAAACCAGGCGTCGCCCGGACATAAAACCGCCATTTCTGGTGTGCTCTTGACCTGAATTTTCATTGACGCGAGTTACAGACAATTCGATTTTCCACCCCAAAAAAATTCCAAGGCTAACCATTGCAATTTCGATGCAGTTCTGAAGCCCTGACCCTGCACCTTTGACAAGCCACAGTTTCCAAACCAGGCGTCGCCCGGACATAAAACCGCCATTTCTGGTGTGCTCTTGACCTGAATTTTCATTGACGCGAGTTACAGACAATTCGATTTTCCACCCCAAAAAAATTCCAAGGCTAACCATTGCAATTTCGATGCGATCCTGAAGCCCTGACCCTGCAACTTTGACAAGCCACAGTTTCCAAACCAGGCGTCGCCCGGACATAAAACCGCCATTTCTGGTGTGCTCTTGACCTGAATTTTCATTGACGCGAGTTACAGACAATTCGATTTTCCACCCCAAAAAAATTCCAAGGCTAACCATTGCAATTTCGATGCAGTTCTGAAGCCCTGACCCTGCACCTTTGACAAGCCACAGTTTCCAAACCAGGCGTCGCCCGGACATAAAACCGCCATTTCTGGTGTGCTCTTGACCTGAATTTTCATTGACGCGAGTTACAGACAATTCGATTTTCCACCCCAAAAAAATTCCAAGGCTAACCATTGCAATTTCGATGCAGTTCTGAAGCCCTGACCCTGCACCTTTGACAAGCCACAGTTTCCAAACCAGGCGTCGCCCGGACATAAAACCGCCATTTCTGGTGTGCTCTTGACCTGAATTTTCATTGACGCGAGTTACAGACAATTCGATTTTCCACCCCAAAAAAATTCCAAGGCTAACCATTGCAATTTCGATGCAGTTCTGAAGCCCTGACCCTGCACCTTTGACAAGCCACAGTTTCCAAACCAGGCGTCGCCCGGACATAAAACCGCCATTTCTGGTGTGCTCTTGACCTGAATTTTCATTGACGCGAGTTACAGACAATTCGATTTTCCACCCCAAAAAAATTCCAAGGCTAACCATTGCAATTTCGATGCAGTTCTGAAGCCCTGACCCTGCACCTTTGACAAGCCACAGTTTCCAAACCAGGCGTCGCCCGGACATAAAACCGCCATTTCTGGTGTGCTCTTGACCTGAATTTTCATTGACGCGAGTTTCAGACAATTCGATTTTCCACCCCAAAAAAATTCCAAGGCTAACCATTGCCATTTCGATGCGATCCTGAAGCCCTAGCCCTGCAACTTTGACAAGCCACAGTTTCCAAACCAGGCGTCGCCCGGACATAAAACCGCCATTTCTGGTGTGCTCTTGACCTGAATTTTCATTGACGCGAGTTTCAGACAATTCGATTTTCCACCCCAAAAAAATTCCAAGGCTAACCATTGCCATTTCGATGCGATCCTGAAGCCCTAGCCCTGCAACTTTGACAAGCCACAGTTTCCAAACCAGGCGTCGCCCGGACATAAAACCGCCATTTCTGGTGTGCTCTTGACCTGAATTTTCATTGACGCGAGTTACAGACAATTCGATTTTCCACCCCAAAAAAATTCCAAGGCTAACCATTGCAATTTCGATGCAGTTCTGAAGCCCTGACCCTGCACCTTTGACAAGCCACAGTTTCCAAACCAGGCGTCGCCCGGACATAAAACCGCCATTTCTGGTGTGCTCTTGACCTGAATTTTCATTGACGCGAGTTTCAGACAATTCGATTTTCCACCCCAAAAAAATTCCAAGGCTAACCATTGCCATTTCGATGCGATCCTGAAGCCCTAGCCCTGCAACTTTGACAAGCCACAGTTTCCAAACCAGGCGTCGCCCGGACATAAAACCGCCATTTCTGGTGTGCTCTTGACCTGAATTTTCATTGACGCGAGTTTCAGACAATTCGATTTTCCACCCCAAAAAAATTCCAAGGCTAACCATTGCCATTTCGATGCGATCCTGAAGCCCTAGCCCTGCAACTTTGACAAGCCACAGTTTCCAAACCAGGCGTCGCCCGGACATAAAACCGCCATTTCTGGTGTGCTCTTGACCTGAATTTTCATTGACGCGAGTTACAGACAATTCGATTTTCCACCCCAAAAAAATTCCAAGGCTAACCATTGCAATTTCGATGCAGTTCTGAAGCCCTGACCCTGCACCTTTGACAAGCCACAGTTTCCAAACCAGGCGTCGCCCGGACATAAAACCGCCATTTCTGGTGTGCTCTTGACCTGAATTTTCATTGACGCGAGTTTCAGACAATTCGATTTTCCACCCCAAAAAAATTCCAAGGCTAACCATTGCCATTTCGATGCGATCCTGAAGCCCTAGCCCTGCAACTTTGACAAGCCACAGTTTCCAAACCAGGCGTCGCCCGGACATAAAACCGCCATTTCTGGTGTGCTCTTGACCTGAATTTTCATTGACGCGAGTTACAGACAATTCGATTTTCCACCCCAAAAAAATTCCAAGGCTAACCATTGCCATTTCGATGCGATCCTGAAGCCCTAGCCCTGCAACTTTGACAAGCCACAGTTTCCAAACCAGGCGTCGCCCGGACATAAAACCGCCATTTCTGGTGTGCTCTTGACCTGAATTTTCATTGACGCGAGTTTCAGACAATTCGATTTTCCACCCCAAAAAAATTCCAAGGCTAACCATTGCCATTTCGATGCGATCCTGAAGCCCTAGCCCTGCAACTTTGACAAGCCACAGTTTCCAAACCAGGCGTCGCCCGGACATAAAACCGCCATTTCTGGTGTGCTCTTGACCTGAATTTTCATTGACGCGAGTTACAGACAATTCGATTTTCCACCCCAAAAAAATTCCAAGGCTAACCATTGCAATTTCGATGCAGTTCTGAAGCCCTGACCCTGCACCTTTGACAAGCCACAGTTTCCAAACCAGGCGTCGCCCGGACATAAAACCGCCATTTCTGGTGTGCTCTTGACCTGAATTTTCATTGACGCGAGTTTCAGACAATTCGATTTTCCACCCCAAAAAAATTCCAAGGCTAACCATTGCCATTTCGATGCGATCCTGAAGCCCTAGCCCTGCAACTTTGACAAGCCACAGTTTCCAAACCAGGCGTCGCCCGGACATAAAACCGCCATTTCTGGTGTGCTCTTGACCTGAATTTTCATTGACGCGAGTTACAGACAATTCGATTTTCCACCCCAAAAAAATTCCAAGGCTAACCATTGCAATTTCGATGCAGTTCTGAAGCCCTGACCCTGCACCTTTGACAAGCCACAGTTTCCAAACCAGGCGTCGCCCGGACATAAAACCGCCATTTCTGGTGTGCTCTTGACCTGAATTTTCATTGACGCGAGTTACAGACAATTCGATTTTCCACCCCAAAAAAATTCCAAGGCTAACCATTGCAATTTCGATGCAGTTCTGAAGCCCTGACCCTGCACCTTTGACAAGCCACAGTTTCCAAACCAGGCGTCGCCCGGACATAAAACCGCCATTTCTGGTGTGCTCTTGACCTGAATTTTCATTGACGCGAGTTACAGACAATTCGATTTTCCACCCCAAAAAAATTCCAAGGCTAACCATTGCAATTTCGATGCAGTTCTGAAGCCCTGACCCTGCACCTTTGACAAGCCACAGTTTCCAAACCAGGCGTCGCCCGGACATAAAACCGCCATTTCTGGTGTGCTCTTGACCTGAATTTTCATTGACGCGAGTTACAGACAATTCGATTTTCCACCCCAAAAAAATTCCAAGGCTAACCATTGCAATTTCGATGCAGTTCTGAAGCCCTGACCCTGCACCTTTGACAAGCCACAGTTTCCAAACCAGGCGTCGCCCGGACATAAAACCGCCATTTCTGGTGTGCTCTTGACCTGAATTTTCATTGACGCGAGTTTCAGACAATTCGATTTTCCACCCCAAAAAAATTCCAAGGCTAACCATTGCCATTTCGATGCGATCCTGAAGCCCTAGCCCTGCAACTTTGACAAGCCACAGTTTCCAAACCAGGCGTCGCCCGGACATAAAACCGCCATTTCTGGTGTGCTCTTGACCTGAATTTTCATTGACGCGAGTTTCAGACAATTCGATTTTCCACCCCAAAAAAATTCCAAGGCTAACCATTGCCATTTCGATGCGATCCTGAAGCCCTAGCCCTGCAACTTTGACAAGCCACAGTTTCCAAACCAGGCGTCGCCCGGACATAAAACCGCCATTTCTGGTGTGCTCTTGACCTGAATTTTCATTGACGCGAGTTACAGACAATTCGATTTTCCACCCCAAAAAAATTCCAAGGCTAACCATTGCAATTTCGATGCAGTTCTGAAGCCCTGACCCTGCACCTTTGACAAGCCACAGTTTCCAAACCAGGCGTCGCCCGGACATAAAACCGCCATTTCTGGTGTGCTCTTGACCTGAATTTTCATTGACGCGAGTTTCAGACAATTCGATTTTCCACCCCAAAAAAATTCCAAGGCTAACCATTGCCATTTCGATGCGATCCTGAAGCCCTAGCCCTGCAACTTTGACAAGCCACAGTTTCCAAACCAGGCGTCGCCCGGACATAAAACCGCCATTTCTGGTGTGCTCTTGACCTGAATTTTCATTGACGCGAGTTTCAGACAATTCGATTTTCCACCCCAAAAAAATTCCAAGGCTAACCATTGCCATTTCGATGCGATCCTGAAGCCCTAGCCCTGCAACTTTGACAAGCCACAGTTTCCAAACCAGGCGTCGCCCGGACATAAAACCGCCATTTCTGGTGTGCTCTTGACCTGAATTTTCATTGACGCGAGTTACAGACAATTCGATTTTCCACCCCAAAAAAATTCCAAGGCTAACCATTGCAATTTCGATGCAGTTCTGAAGCCCTGACCCTGCACCTTTGACAAGCCACAGTTTCCAAACCAGGCGTCGCCCGGACATAAAACCGCCATTTCTGGTGTGCTCTTGACCTGAATTTTCATTGACGCGAGTTTCAGACAATTCGATTTTCCACCCCAAAAAAATTCCAAGGCTAACCATTGCCATTTCGATGCGATCCTGAAGCCCTAGCCCTGCAACTTTGACAAGCCACAGTTTCCAAACCAGGCGTCGCCCGGACATAAAACCGCCATTTCTGGTGTGCTCTTGACCTGAATTTTCATTGACGCGAGTTACAGACAATTCGATTTTCCACCCCAAAAAAATTCCAAGGCTAACCATTGCCATTTCGATGCGATCCTGAAGCCCTAGCCCTGCAACTTTGACAAGCCACAGTTTCCAAACCAGGCGTCGCCCGGACATAAAACCGCCATTTCTGGTGTGCTCTTGACCTGAATTTTCATTGACGCGAGTTTCAGACAATTCGATTTTCCACCCCAAAAAAATTCCAAGGCTAACCATTGCCATTTCGATGCGATCCTGAAGCCCTAGCCCTGCAACTTTGACAAGCCACAGTTTCCAAACCAGGCGTCGCCCGGACATAAAACCGCCATTTCTGGTGTGCTCTTGACCTGAATTTTCATTGACGCGAGTTACAGACAATTCGATTTTCCACCCCAAAAAAATTCCAAGGCTAACCATTGCAATTTCGATGCAGTTCTGAAGCCCTGACCCTGCACCTTTGACAAGCCACAGTTTCCAAACCAGGCGTCGCCCGGACATAAAACCGCCATTTCTGGTGTGCTCTTGACCTGAATTTTCATTGACGCGAGTTTCAGACAATTCGATTTTCCACCCCAAAAAAATTCCAAGGCTAACCATTGCCATTTCGATGCGATCCTGAAGCCCTAGCCCTGCAACTTTGACAAGCCACAGTTTCCAAACCAGGCGTCGCCCGGACATAAAACCGCCATTTCTGGTGTGCTCTTGACCTGAATTTTCATTGACGCGAGTTACAGACAATTCGATTTTCCACCCCAAAAAAATTCCAAGGCTAACCATTGCAATTTCGATGCAGTTCTGAAGCCCTGACCCTGCACCTTTGACAAGCCACAGTTTCCAAACCAGGCGTCGCCCGGACATAAAACCGCCATTTCTGGTGTGCTCTTGACCTGAATTTTCATTGACGCGAGTTACAGACAATTCGATTTTCCACCCCAAAAAAATTCCAAGGCTAACCATTGCAATTTCGATGCAGTTCTGAAGCCCTGACCCTGCACCTTTGACAAGCCACAGTTTCCAAACCAGGCGTCGCCCGGACATAAAACCGCCATTTCTGGTGTGCTCTTGACCTGAATTTTCATTGACGCGAGTTTCAGACAATTCGATTTTCCACCCCAAAAAAATTCCAAGGCTAACCATTGCCATTTCGATGCGATCCTGAAGCCCTAGCCCTGCAACTTTGACAAGCCACAGTTTCCAAACCAGGCGTCGCCCGGACATAAAACCGCCATTTCTGGTGTGCTCTTGACCTGAATTTTCATTGACGCGAGTTACAGACAATTCGATTTTCCACCCCAAAAAAATTCCAAGGCTAACCATTGCAATTTCGATGCAGTTCTGAAGCCCTGACCCTGCACCTTTGACAAGCCACAGTTTCCAAACCAGGCGTCGCCCGGACATAAAACCGCCATTTCTGGTGTGCTCTTGACCTGAATTTTCATTGACGCGAGTTTCAGACAATTCGATTTTCCACCCCAAAAAAATTCCAAGGCTAACCATTGCCATTTCGATGCGATCCTGAAGCCCTAGCCCTGCAACTTTGACAAGCCACAGTTTCCAAACCAGGCGTCGCCCGGACATAAAACCGCCATTTCTGGTGTGCTCTTGACCTGAATTTTCATTGACGCGAGTTACAGACAATTCGATTTTCCACCCCAAAAAAATTCCAAGGCTAACCATTGCCATTTCGATGCGATCCTGAAGCCCTAGCCCTGCAACTTTGACAAGCCACAGTTTCCAAACCAGGCGTCGCCCGGACATAAAACCGCCATTTCTGGTGTGCTCTTGACCTGAATTTTCATTGACGCGAGTTTCAGACAATTCGATTTTCCACCCCAAAAAAATTCCAAGGCTAACCATTGCCATTTCGATGCGATCCTGAAGCCCTAGCCCTGCAACTTTGACAAGCCACAGTTTCCAAACCAGGCGTCGCCCGGACATAAAACCGCCATTTCTGGTGTGCTCTTGACCTGAATTTTCATTGACGCGAGTTACAGACAATTCGATTTTCCACCCCAAAAAAATTCCAAGGCTAACCATTGCAATTTCGATGCAGTTCTGAAGCCCTGACCCTGCACCTTTGACAAGCCACAGTTTCCAAACCAGGCGTCGCCCGGACATAAAACCGCCATTTCTGGTGTGCTCTTGACCTGAATTTTCATTGACGCGAGTTTCAGACAATTCGATTTTCCACCCCAAAAAAATTCCAAGGCTAACCATTGCCATTTCGATGCGATCCTGAAGCCCTAGCCCTGCAACTTTGACAAGCCACAGTTTCCAAACCAGGCGTCGCCCGGACATAAAACCGCCATTTCTGGTGTGCTCTTGACCTGAATTTTCATTGACGCGAGTTACAGACAATTCGATTTTCCACCCCAAAAAAATTCCAAGGCTAACCATTGCAATTTCGATGCAGTTCTGAAGCCCTGACCCTGCACCTTTGACAAGCCACAGTTTCCAAACCAGGCGTCGCCCGGACATAAAACCGCCATTTCTGGTGTGCTCTTGACCTGAATTTTCATTGACGCGAGTTTCAGACAATTCGATTTTCCACCCCAAAAAAATTCCAAGGCTAACCATTGCCATTTCGATGCGATCCTGAAGCCCTAGCCCTGCAACTTTGACAAGCCACAGTTTCCAAACCAGGCGTCGCCCGGACATAAAACCGCCATTTCTGGTGTGCTCTTGACCTGAATTTTCATTGACGCGAGTTTCAGACAATTCGATTTTCCACCCCAAAAAAATTCCAAGGCTAACCATTGCCATTTCGATGCGATCCTGAAGCCCTAGCCCTGCAACTTTGACAAGCCACAGTTTCCAAACCAGGCGTCGCCCGGACATAAAACCGCCATTTCTGGTGTGCTCTTGACCTGAATTTTCATTGACGCGAGTTTCAGACAATTCGATTTTCCACCCCAAAAAAATTCCAAGGCTAACCATTGCCATTTCGATGCGATCCTGAAGCCCTAGCCCTGCAACTTTGACAAGCCACAGTTTCCAAACCAGGCGTCGCCCGGACATAAAACCGCCATTTCTGGTGTGCTCTTGACCTGAATTTTCATTGACGCGAGTTACAGACAATTCGATTTTCCACCCCAAAAAAATTCCAAGGCTAACCATTGCAATTTCGATGCAGTTCTGAAGCCCTGACCCTGCACCTTTGACAAGCCACAGTTTCCAAACCAGGCGTCGCCCGGACATAAAACCGCCATTTCTGGTGTGCTCTTGACCTGAATTTTCATTGACGCGAGTTTCAGACAATTCGATTTTCCACCCCAAAAAAATTCCAAGGCTAACCATTGCCATTTCGATGCGATCCTGAAGCCCTGGCCCTGCAACTTTGACAAGCCACAGTTTCCAAACCAGGCGTCGCCCGGACATAAAACCGCCATTTCTGGTGTGCTCTTGACCTGAATTTTCATTGACGCGAGTTTCAGACAATTCGATTTTCCACCCCAAAAAAATTCCAAGGCTAACCATTGCCATTTCGATGCGATCCTGAAGCCCTAGCCCTGCAACTTTGACAAGCCACAGTTTCCAAACCAGGCGTCGCCCGGACATAAAACCGCCATTTCTGGTGTGCTCTTGACCTGAATTTTCATTGACGCGAGTTACAGACAATTCGATTTTCCACCCCAAAAAAATTCCAAGGCTAACCATTGCAATTTCGATGCAGTTCTGAAGCCCTGACCCTGCACCTTTGACAAGCCACAGTTTCCAAACCAGGCGTCGCCCGGACATAAAACCGCCATTTCTGGTGTGCTCTTGACCTGAATTTTCATTGACGCGAGTTTCAGACAATTCGATTTTCCACCCCAAAAAAATTCCAAGGCTAACCATTGCCATTTCGATGCGATCCTGAAGCCCTGGCCCTGCAAATTTGACAAGCCACAGTTTCCAAACCAGGCGTCGCCCGGACATAAAACCGCCATTTCTGGTGTGCTCTTGACCTGAATTTTCATTGACGCGAGTTACAGACAATTCGATTTTCCACCCCAAAAAAATTCCAAGGCTAACCATTGCCATTTCGATGCGATCCTGAAGCCCTAGCCCTGCAACTTTGACAAGCCACAGTTTCCAAACCAGGCGTCGCCCGGACATAAAACCGCCATTTCTGGTGTGCTCTTGACCTGAATTTTCATTGACGCGAGTTACAGACAATTCGATTTTCCACCCCAAAAAAATTCCAAGGCTAACCATTGCAATTTCGATGCAGTTCTGAAGCCCTGACCCTGCACCTTTGACAAGCCACAGTTTCCAAACCAGGCGTCGCCCGGACATAAAACCGCCATTTCTGGTGTGCTCTTGACCTGAATTTTCATTGACGCGAGTTTCAGACAATTCGATTTTCCACCCCAAAAAAATTCCAAGGCTAACCATTGCCATTTCGATGCGATCCTGAAGCCCTAGCCCTGCAACTTTGACAAGCCACAGTTTCCAAACCAGGCGTCGCCCGGACATAAAACCGCCATTTCTGGTGTGCTCTTGACCTGAATTTTCATTGACGCGAGTTACAGACAATTCGATTTTCCACCCCAAAAAAATTCCAAGGCTAACCATTGCAATTTCGATGCAGTTCTGAAGCCCTGACCCTGCACCTTTGACAAGCCACAGTTTCCAAACCAGGCGTCGCCCGGACATAAAACCGCCATTTCTGGTGTGCTCTTGACCTGAATTTTCATTGACGCGAGTTTCAGACAATTCGATTTTCCACCCCAAAAAAATTCCAAGGCTAACCATTGCCATTTCGATGCGATCCTGAAGCCCTAGCCCTGCAACTTTGACAAGCCACAGTTTCCAAACCAGGCGTCGCCCGGACATAAAACCGCCATTTCTGGTGTGCTCTTGACCTGAATTTTCATTGACGCGAGTTACAGACAATTCGATTTTCCACCCCAAAAAAATTCCAAGGCTAACCATTGCAATTTCGATGCAGTTCTGAAGCCCTGACCCTGCACCTTTGACAAGCCACAGTTTCCAAACCAGGCGTCGCCCGGACATAAAACCGCCATTTCTGGTGTGCTCTTGACCTGAATTTTCATTGACGCGAGTTTCAGACAATTCGATTTTCTACCCCAAAAAAATTCCAAGGCTAACCATTGCCATTTCGATGCGATCCTGAAGCCCTAGCCCTGCAACTTTGACAAGCCACAGTTTCCAAACCAGGCGTCGCCCGGACATAAAACCGCCATTTCTGGTGTGCTCTTGACCTGAATTTTCATTGACGCGAGTTTCAGACAATTCGATTTTCCACCCCAAAAAAATTCCAAGGCTAACCATTGCCATTTCGATGCGATCCTGAAGCCCTAGCCCTGCAACTTTGACAAGCCACAGTTTCCAAACCAGGCGTCGCCCGGACATAAAACCGCCATTTCTGGTGTGCTCTTGACCTGAATTTTCATTGACGCGAGTTACAGACAATTCGATTTTCCACCCCAAAAAAATTCCAAGGCTAACCATTGCCATTTCGATGCGATCCTGAAGCCCTGGCCCTGCAAATTTGACAAGCCACAGTTTCCAAACCAGGCGTCGCCCGGACATAAAACCGCCATTTCTGGTGTGCTCTTGACCTGAATTTTCATTGACGCGAGTTACAGACAATTCGATTTTCCACCCCAAAAAAATTCCAAGGCTAACCATTGCCATTTCGATGCGATCCTGAAGCCCTAGCCCTGCAACTTTGACAAGCCACAGTTTCCAAACCAGGCGTCGCCCGGACATAAAACCGCCATTTCTGGTGTGCTCTTGACCTGAATTTTCATTGACGCGAGTTACAGACAATTCGATTTTCCACCCCAAAAAAATTCCAAGGCTAACCATTGCAATTTCGATGCAGTTCTGAAGCCCTGACCCTGCACCTTTGACAAGCCACAGTTTCCAAACCAGGCGTCGCCCGGACATAAAACCGCCATTTCTGGTGTGCTCTTGACCTGAATTTTCATTGACGCGAGTTTCAGACAATTCGATTTTCCACCCCAAAAAAATTCCAAGGCTAACCATTGCCATTTCGATGCGATCCTGAAGCCCTGGCCCTGCAAATTTGACAAGCCACAGTTTCCAAACCAGGCGTCGCCCGGACATAAAACCGCCATTTCTGGTGTGCTCTTGACCTGAATTTTCATTGACGCGAGTTACAGACAATTCGATTTTCCACCCCAAAAAAATTCCAAGGCTAACCATTGCCATTTCGATGCGATCCTGAAGCCCTAGCCCTGCAACTTTGACAAGCCACAGTTTCCAAACCAGGCGTCGCCCGGACATAAAACCGCCATTTCTGGTGTGCTCTTGACCTGAATTTTCATTGACGCGAGTTACAGACAATTCGATTTTCCACCCCAAAAAAATTCCAAGGCTAACCATTGCAATTTCGATGCAGTTCTGAAGCCCTGACCCTGCACCTTTGACAAGCCACAGTTTCCAAACCAGGCGTCGCCCGGACATAAAACCGCCATTTCTGGTGTGCTCTTGACCTGAATTTTCATTGACGCGAGTTTCAGACAATTCGATTTTCCACCCCAAAAAAATTCCAAGGCTAACCATTGCCATTTCGATGCGATCCTGAAGCCCTAGCCCTGCAACTTTGACAAGCCACAGTTTCCAAACCAGGCGTCGCCCGGACATAAAACCGCCATTTCTGGTGTGCTCTTGACCTGAATTTTCATTGACGCGAGTTTCAGACAATTCGATTTTCCACCCCAAAAAAATTCCAAGGCTAACCATTGCCATTTCGATGCGATCCTGAAGCCCTAGCCCTGCAACTTTGACAAGCCACAGTTTCCAAACCAGGCGTCGCCCGGACATAAAACCGCCATTTCTGGTGTGCTCTTGACCTGAATTTTCATTGACGCGAGTTACAGACAATTCGATTTTCCACCCCAAAAAAATTCCAAGGCTAACCATTGCAATTTCGATGCAGTTCTGAAGCCCTGACCCTGCACCTTTGACAAGCCACAGTTTCCAAACCAGGCGTCGCCCGGACATAAAACCGCCATTTCTGGTGTGCTCTTGACCTGAATTTTCATTGACGCGAGTTTCAGACAATTCGATTTTCCACCCCAAAAAAATTCCAAGGCTAACCATTGCCATTTCGATGCGATCCTGAAGCCCTAGCCCTGCAACTTTGACAAGCCACAGTTTCCAAACCAGGCGTCGCCCGGACATAAAACCGCCATTTCTGGTGTGCTCTTGACCTGAATTTTCATTGACGCGAGTTACAGACAATTCGATTTTCCACCCCAAAAAAATTCCAAGGCTAACCATTGCAATTTCGATGCAGTTCTGAAGCCCTGACCCTGCACCTTTGACAAGCCACAGTTTCCAAACCAGGCGTCGCCCGGACATAAAACCGCCATTTCTGGTGTGCTCTTGACCTGAATTTTCATTGACGCGAGTTTCAGACAATTCGATTTTCCACCCCAAAAAAATTCCAAGGCTAACCATTGCCATTTCGATGCGATCCTGAAGCCCTAGCCCTGCAACTTTGACAAGCCACAGTTTCCAAACCAGGCGTCGCCCGGACATAAAACCGCCATTTCTGGTGTGCTCTTGACCTGAATTTTCATTGACGCGAGTTTCAGACAATTCGATTTTCCACCCCAAAAAAATTCCAAGGCTAACCATTGCCATTTCGATGCGATCCTGAAGCCCTAGCCCTGCAACTTTGACAAGCCACAGTTTCCAAACCAGGCGTCGCCCGGACATAAAACCGCCATTTCTGGTGTGCTCTTGACCTGAATTTTCATTGACGCGAGTTACAGACAATTCGATTTTCCACCCCAAAAAAATTCCAAGGCTAACCATTGCAATTTCGATGCAGTTCTGAAGCCCTGACCCTGCACCTTTGACAAGCCACAGTTTCCAAACCAGGCGTCGCCCGGACATAAAACCGCCATTTCTGGTGTGCTCTTGACCTGAATTTTCATTGACGCGAGTTTCAGACAATTCGATTTTCCACCCCAAAAAAATTCCAAGGCTAACCATTGCAATTTCGATGCGATCCTGAAGCCCTGGCCCTGCAACTTTGACAAGCCACAGTTTCCAAACCAGGCGTCGCCCGGACATAAAACCGCCATTTCTGGTGTGCTCTTGACCTGAATTTTCATTGACGCGAGTTACAGACAATTCGATTTTCCACCCCAAAAAAATTCCAAGGCTAACCATTGCAATTTCGATGCAGTTCTGAAGCCCTGACCCTGCACCTTTGACAAGCCACAGTTTCCAAACCAGGCATCGCCCGGACATAAAACCGCCATTTCTGGTGTGCTCTTGACCTGAATTTTCATTGACGCGAGTTTCAGACAATTCGATTTTCCACCCCAAAAAAATTCCAAGGCTAACCATTGCCATTTCGATGCGATCCTGAAGCCCTAGCCCTGCAACTTTGACAAGCCACAGTTTCCAAACCAGGTGTCGCCCGGACATAAAACCGCCATTTCTGGTGTGCTCTTGACCTGAATTTTCATTGACGCGAGTTACAGACAATTCGATTTTCCACCCCAAAAAAATTCCAAGGCTAACCATTGCAATTTCGATGCAGTTCTGAAGCCCTGACCCTGCACCTTTGACAAGCCACAGTTTCCAAACCAGGCGTCGCCCGGACATAAAACCGCCTGACGCGAGTTTCAGACAATTCGATTTTCCACCCCAAAAAAATTCCAAGGCTAACCATTGCCATTTCGATGCGATCCTGAAGCCCTAGCCCTGCAACTTTGACAAGCCACAGTTTCCAAACCAGGCGTCGCCCGGACATAAAACCGCCATTTCTGGTGTGCTCTTGACCTGAATTTTCATTGACGCGAGTTACAGACAATTCGATTTTCCACCCCAAAAAAATTCCAAGGCTAACCATTGCAATTTCGATGCAGTTCTGAAGCCCTGACCCTGCACCTTTGACAAGCCACAGTTTCCAAACCAGGCGTCGCCCGGACATAAAACCGCCATTTCTGGTGTGCTCTTGACCTGAATTTTCATTGACGCGAGTTTCAGACAATTCGATTTTCCACCCCAAAAAAATTCCAAGGCTAACCATTGCCATTTCGATGCGATCCTGAAGCCCTAGCCCTGCAACTTTGACAAGCCACAGTTTCCAAACCAGGCGTCGCCCGGACATAAAACCGCCATTTCTGGTGTGCTCTTGACCTGAATTTTCATTGACGCGAGTTTCAGACAATTCGATTTTCCACCCCAAAAAAATTCCAAGGCTAACCATTGCCATTTCGATGCGATCCTGAAGCCCTAGCCCTGCAACTTTGACAAGCCACAGTTTCCAAACCAGGCGTCGCCCGGACATAAAACCGCCATTTCTGGTGTGCTCTTGACCTGAATTTTCATTGACGCGAGTTACAGACAATTCGATTTTCCACCCCAAAAAAATTCCAAGGCTAACCATTGCAATTTCGATGCAGTTCTGAAGCCCTGACCCTGCACCTTTGACAAGCCACAGTTTCCAAACCAGGCGTCGCCCGGACATAAAACCGCCATTTCTGGTGTGCTCTTGACCTGAATTTTCATTGACGCGAGTTTCAGACAATTCGATTTTCCACCCCAAAAAAATTCCAAGGCTAACCATTGCCATTTCGATGCGATCCTGAAGCCCTAGCCCTGCAACTTTGACAAGCCACAGTTTCCAAACCAGGCGTCGCCCGGACATAAAACCGCCATTTCTGGTGTGCTCTTGACCTGAATTTTCATTGACGCGAGTTTCAGACAATTCGATTTTCCACCCCAAAAAAATTCCAAGGCTAACCATTGCCATTTCGATGCGATCCTGAAGCCCTAGCCCTGCAACTTTGACAAGCCACAGTTTCCAAACCAGGCGTCGCCCGGACATAAAACCGCCATTTCTGGTGTGCTCTTGACCTGAATTTTCATTGACGCGAGTTTCAGACAATTCGATTTTCCACCCCAAAAAAATTCCAAGGCTAACCATTGCCATTTCGATGCGATCCTGAAGCCCTAGCCCTGCAACTTTGACAAGCCACAGTTTCCAAACCAGGCGTCGCCCGGACATAAAACCGCCATTTCTGGTGTGCTCTTGACCTGAATTTTCATTGACGCGAGTTACAGACAATTCGATTTTCCACCCCAAAAAAATTCCAAGGCTAACCATTGCAATTTCGATGCAGTTCTGAAGCCCTGACCCTGCACCTTTGACAAGCCACAGTTTCCAAACCAGGCGTCGCCCGGACATAAAACCGCCATTTCTGGTGTGCTCTTGACCTGAATTTTCATTGACGCGAGTTTCAGACAATTCGATTTTCCACCCCAAAAAAATTCCAAGGCTAACCATTGCCATTTCGATGCGATCCTGAAGCCCTAGCCCTGCAACTTTGACAAGCCACAGTTTCCAAACCAGGCGTCGCCCGGACATAAAACCGCCATTTCTGGTGTGCTCTTGACCTGAATTTTCATTGACGCGAGTTTCAGACAATTCGATTTTCCACCCCAAAAAAATTCCAAGGCTAACCATTGCCATTTCGATGCGATCCTGAAGCCCTAGCCCTGCAACTTTGACAAGCCACAGTTTCCAAACCAGGCGTCGCCCGGACATAAAACCGCCATTTCTGGTGTGCTCTTGACCTGAATTTTCATTGACGCGAGTTACAGACAATTCGATTTTCCACCCCAAAAAAATTCCAAGGCTAACCATTGCAATTTCGATGCAGTTCTGAAGCCCTGACCCTGCACCTTTGACAAGCCACAGTTTCCAAACCAGGCGTCGCCCGGACATAAAACCGCCTGACGCGAGTTTCAGACAATTCGATTTTCCACCCCAAAAAAATTCCAAGGCTAACCATTGCCATTTCGATGCGATCCTGAAGCCCTAGCCCTGCAACTTTGACAAGCCACAGTTTCCAAACCAGGCGTCGCCCGGACATAAAACCGCCATTTCTGGTGTGCTCTTGACCTGAATTTTCATTGACGCGAGTTACAGACAATTCGATTTTCCACCCCAAAAAAATTCCAAGGCTAACCATTGCAATTTCGATGCAGTTCTGAAGCCCTGACCCTGCACCTTTGACAAGCCACAGTTTCCAAACCAGGCGTCGCCCGGACATAAAACCGCCATTTCTGGTGTGCTCTTGACCTGAATTTTCATTGACGCGAGTTTCAGACAATTCGATTTTCCACCCCAAAAAAATTCCAAGGCTAACCATTGCCATTTCGATGCGATCCTGAAGCCCTAGCCCTGCAACTTTGACAAGCCACAGTTTCCAAACCAGGCGTCGCCCGGACATAAAACCGCCATTTCTGGTGTGCTCTTGACCTGAATTTTCATTGACGCGAGTTTCAGACAATTCGATTTTCCACCCCAAAAAAATTCCAAGGCTAACCATTGCCATTTCGATGCGATCCTGAAGCCCTGACCCTGCAACTTTGACAAGCCACAGTTTCCAAACCAGGCGTCGCCCGGACATAAAACCGCCATTTCTGGTGTGCTCTTGACCTGAATTTTCATTGACGCGAGTTACAGACAATTCGATTTTCCACCCCAAAAAAATTCCAAGGCTAACCATTGCAATTTCGATGCAGTTCTGAAGCCCTGACCCTGCAACTTTGACAAGCCACAGTTTCCAAACCAGGCGTCGCCCGGACATAAAACCGCCATTTCTGGTGTGCTCTTGACCTGAATTTTCATTGACGCGAGTTTCAGACAATTCGATTTTCCACCCCAAAAAAATTCCAAGGCTAACCATTGCCATTTCGATGCGATCCTGAAGCCCTAGCCCTGCAACTTTGACAAGCCACAGTTTCCAAACCAGGCGTCGCCCGGACATAAAACCGCCATTTCTGGTGTGCTCTTGACCTGAATTTTCATTGACGCGAGTTTCAGACAATTCGATTTTCCACCCCAAAAAAATTCCAAGGCTAACCATTGCCATTTCGATGCGATCCTGAAGCCCTAGCCCTGCAACTTTGACAAGCCACAGTTTCCAAACCAGGCGTCGCCCGGACATAAAACCGCCATTTCTGGTGTGCTCTTGACCTGAATTTTCATTGACGCGAGTTTCAGACAATTCGATTTTCCACCCCAAAAAAATTCCAAGGCTAACCATTGCCATTTCGATGCGATCCTGAAGCCCTAGCCCTGCAACTTTGACAAGCCACAGTTTCCAAACCAGGCGTCGCCCGGACATAAAACCGCCATTTCTGGTGTGCTCTTGACCTGAATTTTCATTGACGCGAGTTTCAGACAATTCGATTTTCCACCCCAAAAAAATTCCAAGGCTAACCATTGCAATTTCGATGCAGTTCTGAAGCCCTGACCCTGCACCTTTGACAAGCCACAGTTTCCAAACCAGGCGTCGCCCGGACATAAAACCGCCATTTCTGGTGTGCTCTTGACCTGAATTTTCATTGACGCGAGGTTCAGACAATTCGATTTTCCACCCCAAAAAAATTCCAAGGCTAACCATTGCCATTTCGATGCGATCCTGAAGCCCTAGCCCTGCAACTTTGACAAGCCACAGTTTCCAAACCAGGCGTCGCCCGGACATAAAACCGCCATTTCTGGTGTGCTCTTGACCTGAATTTTCATTGACGCGAGTTTCAGACAATTCGATTTTCCACCCCAAAAAAATTCCAAGGCTAACCATTGCCATTTCGATGCGATCCTGAAGCCCTAGCCCTGCAACTTTGACAAGCCACAGTTTCCAAACCAGGCGTCGCCCGGACATAAAACCGCCATTTCTGGTGTGCTCTTGACCTGAATTTTCATTGACGCGAGTTTCAGACAATTCGATTTTCCACCCCAAAAAAATTCCAAGGCTAACCATTGCCATTTCGATGCGATCCTGAAGCCCTAGCCCTGCAACTTTGACAAGCCACAGTTTCCAAACCAGGCGTCGCCCGGACATAAAACCGCCATTTCTGGTGTGCTCTTGACCTGAATTTTCATTGACGCGAGTTTCAGACAATTCGATTTTCCACCCCAAAAAAATTCCAAGGCTAACCATTGCAATTTCGATGCAGTTCTGAAGCCCTGACCCTGCACCTTTGACAAGCCACAGTTTCCAAACCAGGCGTCGCCCGGACATAAAACCGCCATTTCTGGTGTGCTCTTGACCTGAATTTTCATTGACGCGAGTTACAGACAATTCGATTTTCCACCCCAAAAAAATTCCAAGGCTAACCATTGCAATTTCGATGCAGTTCTGAAGCCCTGACCCTGCACCTTTGACAAGCCACAGTTTCCAAACCAGGCGTCGCCCGGACATAAAACCGCCATTTCTGGTGTGCTCTTGACCTGAATTTTCATTGACGCGAGTTTCAGACAATTCGATTTTCCACCCCAAAAAAATTCCAAGGCTAACCATGCCATTTCGATGCGATCCTGAAGCCCTAGCCCTGCAACTTTGACAAGCCACAGTTTCCAAACCAGGCGTCGCCCGGACATAAAACCGCCATTTCTGGTGTGCTCTTGACCTGAATTTTCATTGACGCGAGTTAAAGACAATTCGATTTTCCACCCCAAAAAAATTCCAAGGCTAACCATTGCAATTTCGATGCAGTTCTGAAGCCCTGACCCTGCACCTTTGACAAGCCACAGTTTCCAAACCAGGCGTCGCCCGGACATAAAACCGCCATTTCTGGTGTGCTCTTGACCTGAATTTTCATTGACGCGAGTTACAGACAATTCGATTTTCCACCCCAAAAAAATTCCAAGGCTAACCATTGCAATTTCGATGCAGTTCTGAAGCCCTGACCCTGCACCTTTGACAAGCCACAGTTTCCAAACCAGGCGTCGCCCGGACATAAAACCGCCATTTCTGGTGTGCTCTTGACCTGAATTTTCATTGACGCGAGTTTCAGACAATTCGATTTTCCACCCCAAAAAAATTCCAAGGCTAACCATTGCAATTTCGATGCAGTTCTGAAGCCCTGACCCTGCACCTTTGACAAGCCACAGTTTCCAAACCAGGCGTCGCCCGGACATAAAACCGCCATTTCTGGTGTGCTCTTGACCTGAATTTTCATTGACGCGAGTTTCAGACAATTCGATTTTCCACCCCAAAAAAATTCCAAGGCTAACCATTGCCATTTCGATGCGATCCTGAAGCCCTAGCCCTGCAACTTTGACAAGCCACAGTTTCCAAACCAGGCGTCGCCCGGACATAAAACCGCCATTTCTGGTGTGCTCTTGACCTGAATTTTCATTGACGCGAGTTTCAGACAATTCGATTTTCCACCCCAAAAAAATTCCAAGGCTAACCATTGCAATTTCGATGCAGTTCTGAAGCCCTGACCCTGCACCTTTGACAAGCCACAGTTTCCAAACCAGGCGTCGCCCGGACATAAAACCGCCATTTCTGGTGTGCTCTTGACCTGAATTTTCATTGACGCGAGTTTCAGACAATTCGATTTTCCACCCCAAAAAAATTCCAAGGCTAACCATTGCAATTTCGATGCAGTTCTGAAGCCCTGACCCTGCACCTTTGACAAGCCACAGTTTCCAAACCAGGCGTCGCCCGGACATAAAACCGCCATTTCTGGTGTGCTCTTGACCTGAATTTTCATTGACGCGAGTTACAGACAATTCGATTTTCCACCCCAAAAAAATTCCAAGGCTAACCATTGCAATTTCGATGCAGTTCTGAAGCCCTGACCCTGCACCTTTGACAAGCCACAGTTTCCAAACCAGGCGTCGCCCGGACATAAAACCGCCATTTCTGGTGTGCTCTTGACCTGAATTTTCATTGACGCGAGTTTCAGACAATTCGATTTTCCACCCCAAAAAAATTCCAAGGCTAACCATTGCCATTTCGATGCGATCCTGAAGCCCTAGCCCTGCAACTTTGACAAGCCACAGTTTCCAAACCAGGCGTCGCCCGGACATAAAACCGCCATTTCTGGTGTGCTCTTGACCTGAATTTTCATTGACGCGAGTTTCAGACAATTCGATTTTCCACCCCAAAAAAATTCCAAGGCTAACCATTGCCATTTCGATGCGATCCTGAAGCCCTAGCCCTGCAACTTTGACAAGCCACAGTTTCCAAACCAGGCGTCGCCCGGACATAAAACCGCCATTTCTGGTGTGCTCTTGACCTGAATTTTCATTGACGCGAGTTACAGACAATTCGATTTTCCACCCCAAAAAAATTCCAAGGCTAACCATTGCCATTTCGATGCGATCCTGAAGCCCTAGCCCTGCAACTTTGACAAGCCACAGTTTCCAAACCAGGCGTCGCCCGGACATAAAACCGCCATTTCTGGTGTGCTCTTGACCTGAATTTTCATTGACGCGAGTTACAGACAATTCGATTTTCCACCCCAAAAAAATTCCAAGGCTAACCATTGCCATTTCGATGCGATCCTGAAGCCCTAGCCCTGCAACTTTGACAAGCCACAGTTTCCAAACCAGGCGTCGCCCGGACATAAAACCGCCATTTCTGGTGTGCTCTTGACCTGAATTTTCATTGACGCGAGTTACAGACAATTCGATTTTCCACCCCAAAAAAATTCCAAGGCTAACCATTGCAATTTCGATGCAGTTCTGAAGCCCTGACCCTGCACCTTTGACAAGCCACAGTTTCCAAACCAGGCGTCGCCCGGACATAAAACCGCCATTTCTGGTGTGCTCTTGACCTGAATTTTCATTGACGCGAGTTTCAGACAATTCGATTTTCCACCCCAAAAAAATTCCAAGGCTAACCATTGCCATTTCGATGCGATCCTGAAGCCCTAGCCCTGCAACTTTGACAAGCCACAGTTTCCAAACCAGGCGTCGCCCGGACATAAAACCGCCATTTCTGGTGTGCTCTTGACCTGAATTTTCATTGACGCGAGTTTCAGACAATTCGATTTTCCACCCCAAAAAAATTCCAATTCCACCATTGCAATTTCGATGCAGTTCTGAAGCCCTGACCCTGCACCTTTGACAAGCCACAGTTTCCAAACCAGGCGTCGCCCGGACATAAAACCGCCATTTCTGGTGTGCTCTTGACCTGAATTTTCATTGACGCGAGTTTCAGACAATTCGATTTTCCACCCCAAAAAAATTCCAAGGCTAACCATTGCAATTTCGATGCAGTTCTGAAGCCCTGACCCTGCACCTTTGACAAGCCACAGTTTCCAAACCAGGCGTCGCCCGGACATAAAACCGCCATTTCTGGTGTGCTCTTGACCTGAATTTTCATTGACGCGAGTTTCAGACAATTCGATTTTCCACCCCAAAAAAATTCCAAGGCTAACCATTGCCATTTCGATGCGATCCTGAAGCCCTAGCCCTGCAACTTTGACAAGCCACAGTTTCCAAACCAGGCGTCGCCCGGACATAAAACCGCCATTTCTGGTGTGCTCTTGACCTGAATTTTCATTGACGCGAGTTTCAGACAATTCGATTTTCCACCCCAAAAAAATTCCAAGGCTAACCATTGCCATTTCGATGCGATCCTGAAGCCCTGGCCCTGCAACTTTGACAAGCCACAGTTTCCAAACCAGGCGTCGCCCGGACATAAAACCGCCATTTCTGGTGTGCTCTTGACCTGAATTTTCATTGACGCGAGTTACAGACAATTCGATTTTCCACCCCAAAAAAATTCCAAGGCTAACCATTGCAATTTCGATGCAGTTCTGAAGCCCTGACCCTGCACCTTTGACAAGCCACAGTTTCCAAACCAGGCGTCGCCCGGACATAAAACCGCCATTTCTGGTGTGCTCTTGACCTGAATTTTCATTGACGCGAGTTTCAGACAATTCGATTTTCCACCCCAAAAAAATTCCAAGGCTAACCATTGCCATTTCGATGCGATCCTGAAGCCCTAGCCCTGCAACTTTGACAAGCCACAGTTTCCAAACCAGGCGTCGCCCGGACATAAAACCGCCATTTCTGGTGTGCTCTTGACCTGAATTTTCATTGACGCGAGTTACAGACAATTCGATTTTCCACCCCAAAAAAATTCCAAGGCTAACCATTGCAATTTCGATGCAGTTCTGAAGCCCTGACCCTGCACCTTTGACAAGCCACAGTTTCCAAACCAGGCGTCGCCCGGACATAAAACCGCCATTTCTGGTGTGCTCTTGACCTGAATTTTCATTGACGCGAGTTTCAGACAATTCGATTTTCCACCCCAAAAAAATTCCAAGGCTAACCATTGCCATTTCGATGCGATCCTGAAGCCCTAGCCCTGCAACTTTGACAAGCCACAGTTTCCAAACCAGACGTCGCCCGGACATAAAACCGCCATTTCTGGTGTGCTCTTGACCTGAATTTTCATTGACGCGAGTTTCAGACAATTCGATTTTCCACCCCAAAAAAATTCCAAGGCTAACCATTGCCATTTCGATGCGATCCTGAAGCCCTAGCCCTGCAACTTTGACAAGCCACAGTTTCCAAACCAGGCGTCGCCCGGACATAAAACCGCCATTTCTGGTGTGCTCTTGACCTGAATTTTCATTGACGCGAGTTTCAGACAATTCGATTTTCCACCCCAAAAAAATTCCAAGGCTAACCATTGCCATTTCGATGCGATCCTGAAGCCCTAGCCCTGCAACTTTGACAAGCCACAGTTTCCAAACCAGGCGTCGCCCGGACATAAAACCGCCATTTCTGGTGTGCTCTTGACCTGAATTTTCATTGACGCGAGTTTCAGACAATTCGATTTTCCACCCCAAAAAAATTCCAAGGCTAACCATTGCCATTTCGATGCGATCCTGAAGCCCTAGCCCTGCAACTTTGACAAGCCACAGTTTCCAAACCAGGCGTCGCCCGGACATAAAACCGCCATTTCTGGTGTGCTCTTGACCTGAATTTTCATTGACGCGAGTTTCAGACAATTCGATTTTCCACCCCAAAAAAATTCCAAGGCTAACCATTGCCATTTCGATGCGATCCTGAAGCCCTAGCCCTGCAACTTTGACAAGCCACAGTTTCCAAACCAGGCGTCGCCCGGACATAAAACCGCCATTTCTGGTGTGCTCTTGACCTGAATTTTCATTGACGCGAGTTACAGACAATTCGATTTTCCACCCCAAAAAAATTCCAAGGCTAACCATTGCCATTTCGATGCGATCCTGAAGCCCTAGCCCTGCAACTTTGACAAGCCACAGTTTCCAAACCAGGCGTCGCCCGGACATAAAACCGCCATTTCTGGTGTGCTCTTGACCTGAATTTTCATTGACGCGAGTTTCAGACAATTCGATTTTCCACCCCAAAAAAATTCCAAGGCTAACCATTGCAATTTCGATGCAGTTCTGAAGCCCTAGCCCTGCAACTTTGACAAGCCACAGTTTCCAAACCAGGCGTCGCCCGGACATAAAACCGCCATTTCTGGTGTGCTCTTGACCTGAATTTTCATTGACGCGAGTTACAGACAATTCGATTTTCCACCCCAAAAAAATTCCAAGGCTAACCATTGCAATTTCGATGCAGTTCTGAAGCCCTGACCCTGCACCTTTGACAAGCCACAGTTTCCAAACCAGGCGTCGCCCGGACATAAAACCGCCATTTCTGGTGTGCTCTTGACCTGAATTTTCATTGACGCGAGTTTCAGACAATTCGATTTTCCACCCCAAAAAAATTCCAAGGCTAACCATTGCAATTTCGATGCAGTTCTGAAGCCCTAGCCCTGCAACTTTGACAAGCCACAGTTTCCAAACCAGGCGTCGCCCGGACATAAAACCGCCATTTCTGGTGTGCTCTTGACCTGAATTTTCATTGACGCGAGTTACAGACAATTCGATTTTCCACCCCAAAAAAATTCCAAGGCTAACCATTGCAATTTCGATGCAGTTCTGAAGCCCTGACCCTGCACCTTTGACAAGCCACAGTTTCCAAACCAGGCGTCGCCCGGACATAAAACCGCCATTTCTGGTGTGCTCTTGACCTGAATTTTCATTGACGCGAGTTTCAGACAATTCGATTTTCCACCCCAAAAAAATTCCAAGGCTAACCATTGCCATTTCGATGCGATCCTGAAGCCCTAGCCCTGCAACTTTGACAAGCCACAGTTTCCAAACCAGGCGTCGCCCGGACATAAAACCGCCATTTCTGGTGTGCTCTTGACCTGAATTTTCATTGACGCGAGTTACAGACAATTCGATTTTCCACCCCAAAAAAATTCCAAGGCTAACCATTGCAATTTCGATGCGATCCTGAAGCCCTAGCCCTGCAACTTTGACAAGCCACAGTTTCCAAACCAGGCGTCGCCCGGACATAAAACCGCCATTTCTGGTGTGCTCTTGACCTGAATTTTCATTGACGCGAGTTTCAGACAATTCGATTTTCCACCCCAAAAAAATTCCAAGGCTAACCATTGCCATTTCGATGCGATCCTGAAGCCCTAGCCCTGCAACTTTGACAAGCCACAGTTTCCAAACCAGGCGTCGCCCGGACATAAAACCGCCATTTCTGGTGTGCTCTTGACCTGAATTTTCATTGACGCGAGTTACAGACAATTCGATTTTCCACCCCAAAAAAATTCCAAGGCATTGCCATTTCGATGCGATCCTGAAGCCCTAGCCTTGCAACTTTGACAAGCCACAGTTTCCAAACCAGGCGTCGCCCGGACATAAAACCGCCATTTCTGGTGTGCTCTTGACCTGAATTTTCATTGACGCGAGTTTCAGACAATTCGATTTTCCACCCCAAAAAAATTCCAAGGCTAACCATTGCCATTTCGATGCGATCCTGAAGCCCTAGCCCTGCAACTTTGACAAGCCACAGTTTCCAAACCAGGCGTCGCCCGGACATAAAACCGCCATTTCTGGTGTGCTCTTGACCTGAATTTTCATTGACGCGAGTTTCAGACAATTCGATTTTCCACCCCAAAAAAATTCCAAGGCTAACCATTGCCATTTCGATGCGATCCTGAAGCCCTAGCCCTGCAACTTTGACAAGCCACAGTTTCCAAACCAGGCGTCGCCCGGACATAAAACCGCCATTTCTGGTGTGCTCTTGACCTGAATTTTCATTGACGCGAGTTTCAGACAATTCGATTTTCCACCCCAAAAAAATTCCAAGGCTAACCATTGCCATTTCGATGCGATCCTGAAGCCCTAGCCCTGCAACTTTGACAAGCCACAGTTTCCAAACCAGGCGTCGCCCGGACATAAAACCGCCATTTCTGGTGTGCTCTTGACCTGAATTTTCATTGACGCGAGTTTCAGACAATTCGATTTTCCACCCCAAAAAAATTCCAAGGCTAACCATTGCCATTTCGATGCGATCCTGAAGCCCTAGCCCTGCAACTTTGACAAGCCACAGTTTCCAAACCAGGCGTCGCCCGGACATAAAACCGCCATTTCTGGTGTGCTCTTGACCTGAATTTTCATTGACGCGAGTTACAGACAATTCGATTTTCCACCCCAAAAAAATTCCAAGGCTAACCATTGCAATTTCGATGCAGTTCTGAAGCCCTGACCCTGCACCTTTGACAAGCCACAGTTTCCAAACCAGGCGTCGCCCGGACATAAAACCGCCATTTCTGGTGTGCTCTTGACCTGAATTTTCATTGACGCGAGTTTCAGACAATTCGATTTTCCACCCCAAAAAAATTCCAAGGCTAACCATTGCAATTTCGATGCAGTTCTGAAGCCCTGACCCTGCACCTTTGACAAGCCACAGTTTCCAAACCAGGCGTCGCCCGGACATAAAACCGCCATTTCTGGTGTGCTCTTGACCTGAATTTTCATTGACGCGAGTTTCAGACAATTCGATTTTCCACCCCAAAAAAATTCCAAGGCTAACCATTGCCATTTCGATGCGATCCTGAAGCCCTAGCCCTGCAACTTTGACAAGCCACAGTTTCCAAACCAGGCGTCGCCCGGACATAAAACCGCCATTTCTGGTGTGCTCTTGACCTGAATTTTCATTGACGCGAGTTACAGACAATTCGATTTTCCACCCCAAAAAAATTCCAAGGCTAACCATTGCAATTTCGATGCAGTTCTGAAGCCCTGACCCTGCACCTTTGACAAGCCACAGTTTCCAAACCAGGCGTCGCCCGGACATAAAACCGCCATTTCTGGTGTGCTCTTGACCTGAATTTTCATTGACGCGAGTTTCAGACAATTCGATTTTCCACCCCAAAAAAATTCCAAGGCTAACCATTGCCATTTCGATGCGATCCTGAAGCCCTAGCCCTGCAACTTTGACAAGCCACAGTTTCCAAACCAGGCGTCGCCCGGACATAAAACCGCCATTTCTGGTGTGCTCTTGACCTGAATTTTCATTGACGCGAGTTACAGACAATTCGATTTTCCACCCCAAAAAAATTCCAAGGCTAACCATTGCAATTTCGATGCAGTTCTGAAGCCCTGACCCTGCACCTTTGACAAGCCACAGTTTCCAAACCAGGCGTCGCCCGGACATAAAACCGCCATTTCTGGTGTGCTCTTGACCTGAATTTTCATTGACGCGAGTTTCAGACAATTCGATTTTCCACCCCAAAAAAATTCCAAGGCTAACCATTGCCATTTCGATGCGATCCTGAAGCCCTAGCCCTGCAACTTTGACAAGCCACAGTTTCCAAACCAGGCGTCGCCCGGACATAAAACCGCCATTTCTGGTGTGCTCTTGACCTGAATTTTCATTGACGCGAGTTACAGACAATTCGATTTTCCACCCCAAAAAAATTCCAAGGCTAACCATTGCAATTTCGATGCAGTTCTGAAGCCCTGACCCTGCACCTTTGACAAGCCACAGTTTCCAAACCAGGCGTCGCCCGGACATAAAACCGCCATTTCTGGTGTGCTCTTGACCTGAATTTTCATTGACGCGAGTTTCAGACAATTCGATTTTCCACCCCAAAAAAATTCCAAGGCTAACCATTGCCATTTCGATGCGATCCTGAAGCCCTAGCCCTGCAACTTTGACAAGCCACAGTTTCCAAACCAGGCGTCGCCCGGACATAAAACCGCCATTTCTGGTGTGCTCTTGACCTGAATTTTCATTGACGCGAGTTACAGACAATTCGATTTTCCACCCCAAAAAAATTCCAAGGCTAACCATTGCAATTTCGATGCAGTTCTGAAGCCCTGACCCTGCACCTTTGACAAGCCACAGTTTCCAAACCAGGCGTCGCCCGGACATAAAACCGCCATTTCTGGTGTGCTCTTGACCTGAATTTTCATTGACGCGAGTTTCAGACAATTCGATTTTCCACCCCAAAAAAATTCCAAGGCTAACCATTGCCATTTCGATGCGATCCTGAAGCCCTAGCCCTGCAACTTTGACAAGCCACAGTTTCCAAACCAGGCGTCGCCCGGACATAAAACCGCCATTTCTGGTGTGCTCTTGACCTGAATTTTCATTGACGCGAGTTACAGACAATTCGATTTTCCACCCCAAAAAAATTCCAAGGCTAACCATTGCAATTTCGATGCAGTTCTGAAGCCCTGACCCTGCACCTTTGACAAGCCACAGTTTCCAAACCAGGCGTCGCCCGGACATAAAACCGCCATTTCTGGTGTGCTCTTGACCTGAATTTTCATTGACGCGAGTTTCAGACAATTCGATTTTCCACCCCAAAAAAATTCCAAGGCTAACCATTGCCATTTCGATGCGATCCTGAAGCCCTAGCCCTGCAACTTTGACAAGCCACAGTTTCCAAACCAGGCGTCGCCCGGACATAAAACCGCCATTTCTGGTGTGCTCTTGACCTGAATTTTCATTGACGCGAGTTTCAGACAATTCGATTTTCCACCCCAAAAAAATTCCAAGGCTAACCATTGCCATTTCGATGCGATCCTGAAGCCCTAGCCCTGCAACTTTGACAAGCCACAGTTTCCAAACCAGGCGTCGCCCGGACATAAAACCGCCATTTCTGGTGTGCTCTTGACCTGAATTTTCATTGACGCGAGTTAAAGACAATTCGATTTTCCACCCCAAAAAAATTCCAAGGCTAACCATTGCAATTTCGATGCAGTTCTGAAGCCCTGACCCTGCACCTTTGACAAGCCACAGTTTCCAAACCAGGCGTCGCCCGGACATAAAACCGCCATTTCTGGTGTGCTCTTGACCTGAATTTTCATTGACGCGAGTTACAGACAATTCGATTTTCCACCCCAAAAAAATTCCAAGGCTAACCATTGCAATTTCGATGCAGTTCTGAAGCCCTGACCCTGCACCTTTGACAAGCCACAGTTTCCAAACCAGGCGTCGCCCGGACATAAAACCGCCATTTCTGGTGTGCTCTTGACCTGAATTTTCATTGACGCGAGTTTCAGACAATTCGATTTTCCACCCCAAAAAAATTCCAAGGCTAACCATTGCCATTTCGATGCGATCCTGAAGCCCTAGCCCTGCAACTTTGACAAGCCACAGTTTCCAAACCAGGCGTCGCCCGGACATAAAACCGCCATTTCTGGTGTGCTCTTGACCTGAATTTTCATTGACGCGAGTTACAGACAATTCGATTTTCCACCCCAAAAAAATTCCAAGGCTAACCATTGCAATTTCGATGCAGTTCTGAAGCCCTGACCCTGCACCTTTGACAAGCCACAGTTTCCAAACCAGGCGTCGCCCGGACATAAAACCGCCATTTCTGGTGTGCTCTTGACCTGAATTTTCATTGACGCGAGTTTCAGACAATTCGATTTTCCACCCCAAAAAAATTCCAAGGCTAACCATTGCCATTTCGATGCGATCCTGAAGCCCTAGCCCTGCAACTTTGACAAGCCACAGTTTCCAAACCAGGCGTCGCCCGGACATAAAACCGCCATTTCTGGTGTGCTCTTGACCTGAATTTTCATTGACGCGAGTTACAGACAATTCGATTTTCCACCCCAAAAAAATTCCAAGGCTAACCATTGCAATTTCGATGCAGTTCTGAAGCCCTAACCCTGCACCTTTGACAAGCCACAGTTTCCAAACCAGGCGTCGCCCGGACATAAAACCGCCATTTCTGGTGTGCTCTTGACCTGAATTTTCATTGACGCGAGTTTCAGACAATTCGATTTTCCACCCCAAAAAAATTCCAAGGCTAACCATTGCCATTTCGATGCGATCCTGAAGCCCTAGCCCTGCAACTTTGACAAGCCACAGTTTCCAAACCAGGCGTCGCCCGGACATAAAACCGCCATTTCTGGTGTGCTCTTGACCTGAATTTTCATTGACGCGAGTTACAGACAATTCGATTTTCCACCCCAAAAAAATTCCAAGGCTAACCATTGCAATTTCGATGCAGTTCTGAAGCCCTGACCCTGCACCTTTGACAAGCCACAGTTTCCAAACCAGGCGTCGCCCGGACATAAAACCGCCATTTCTGGTGTGCTCTTGACCTGAATTTTCATTGACGCGAGTTTCAGACAATTCGATTTTCCACCCCAAAAAAATTCCAAGGCTAACCATTGCCATTTCGATGCGATCCTGAAGCCCTAGCCCTGCAACTTTGACAAGCCACAGTTTCCAAACCAGGCGTCGCCCGGACATAAAACCGCCATTTCTGGTGTGCTCTTGACCTGAATTTTCATTGACGCGAGTTTCAGACAATTCGATTTTCCACCCCAAAAAAATTCCAAGGCTAACCATTGCCATTTCGATGCGATCCTGAAGCCCTAGCCCTGCAACTTTGACAAGCCACAGTTTCCAAACCAGGCGTCGCCCGGACATAAAACCGCCATTTCTGGTGTGCTCTTGACCTGAATTTTCATTGACGCGAGTTAAAGACAATTCGATTTTCCACCCCAAAAAAATTCCAAGGCTAACCATTGCAATTTCGATGCAGTTCTGAAGCCCTGACCCTGCACCTTTGACAAGCCACAGTTTCCAAACCAGGCGTCGCCCGGACATAAAACCGCCATTTCTGGTGTGCTCTTGACCTGAATTTTCATTGACGCGAGTTTCAGACAATTCGATTTTCCACCCCAAAAAAATTCCAAGGCTAACCATTGCCATTTCGATGCGATCCTGAAGCCCTAGCCCTGCAACTTTGACAAGCCACAGTTTCCAAACCAGGCGTCGCCCGGACATAAAACCGCCATTTCTGGTGTGCTCTTGACCTGAATTTTCATTGACGCGAGTTACAGACAATTCGATTTTCCACCCCAAAAAAATTCCAAGGCTAACCATTGCAATTTCGATGCAGTTCTGAAGCCCTGACCCTGCACCTTTGACAAGCCACAGTTTCCAAACCAGGCGTCGCCCGGACATAAAACCGCCATTTCTGGTGTGCTCTTGACCTGAATTTTCATTGACGCGAGTTTCAGACAATTCGATTTTCCACCCCAAAAAAATTCCAAGGCTAACCATTGCCATTTCGATGCGATCCTGAAGCCCTAGCCCTGCAACTTTGACAAGCCACAGTTTCCAAACCAGGCGTCGCCCGGACATAAAACCGCCATTTCTGGTGTGCTCTTGACCTGAATTTTCATTG
Organism: Myathropa florea; assembly: GCA_930367185.1. Taxonomy (NCBI): domain Eukaryota; kingdom Metazoa; phylum Arthropoda; class Insecta; order Diptera; family Syrphidae; genus Myathropa; species Myathropa florea. The sequence goes on along the minus strand of OV884005.1, from coordinate 7,930,237 downwards.
ACGCGAGTTACAGACAATTCGATTTTCCACCCCAAAAAAATTCCAATTCCACCATTGCAATTTCGATGCAGTTCTGAAGCCCTGACCCTGCACCTTTGACAAGCCACAGTTTCCAAACCAGGCGTCGCCCGGACATAAAACCGCCATTTCTGGTGTGCTCTTGACCTGAATTTTCATTGACGCGAGTTACAGACAATTCGATTTTCCACCCCAAAAAAATTCCAAGGCTAACCATTGCCATTTCGATGCGATCCTGAAGCCCTAGCCCTGCAACTTTGACAAGCCACAGTTTCCAAACCAGGCGTCGCCCGGACATAAAACCGCCATTTCTGGTGTGCTCTTGACCTGAATTTTCATTGACGCGAGTTACAGACAATTCGATTTTCCACCCCAAAAAAATTCCAAGGCTAACCATTGCAATTTCGATGCAGTTCTGAAGCCCTGACCCTGCACCTTTGACAAGCCACAGTTTCCAAACCAGGCGTCGCCCGGACATAAAACCGCCATTTCTGGTGTGCTCTTGACCTGAATTTTCATTGACGCGAGTTTCAGACAATTCGATTTTCCACCCCAAAAAAATTCCAAGGCTAACCATTGCCATTTCGATGCGATCCTGAAGCCCTAGCCCTGCAACTTTGACAAGCCACAGTTTCCAAACCAGGCGTCGCCCGGACATAAAACCGCCATTTCTGGTGTGCTCTTGACCTGAATTTTCATTGACGCGAGTTTCAGACAATTCGATTTTCCACCCCAAAAAAATTCCAAGGCTAACCATTGCCATTTCGATGCGATCCTGAAGCCCTAGCCCTGCAACTTTGACAAGCCACAGTTTCCAAACCAGGCGTCGCCCGGACATAAAACCGCCATTTCTGGTGTGCTCTTGACCTGAATTTTCATTGACGCGAGTTACAGACAATTCGATTTTCCACCCCAAAAAAATTCCAAGGCTAACCATTGCAATTTCGATGCAGTTCTGAAGCCCTGACCCTGCACCTTTGACAAGCCACAGTTTCCAAACCAGGCGTCGCCCGGACATAAAACCGCCATTTCTGGTGTGCTCTTGACCTGAATTTTCATTGACGCGAGTTTCAGACAATTCGATTTTCCACCCCAAAAAAATTCCAAGGCTAACCATTGCAATTTCGATGCAGTTCTGAAGCCCTGACCCTGCACCTTTGACAAGCCACAGTTTCCAAACCAGGCGTCGCCCGGACATAAAACCGCCATTTCTGGTGTGCTCTTGACCTGAATTTTCATTGACGCGAGTTTCAGACAATTCGATTTTCCACCCCAAAAAAATTCCAAGGCTAACCATTGCCATTTCGATGCGATCCTGAAGCCCTAGCCCTGCAACTTTGACAAGCCACAGTTTCCAAACCAGGCGTCGCCCGGGCATAAAACCGCCATTTCTGGTGTGCTCTTGACCTGAATTTTCATTGACGCGAGTTTCAGACAATTCGATTTTCCACCCCAAAAAAATTCCAAGGCTAACCATTGCCATTTCGATGCGATCCTGAAGCCCTAGCCCTGCAACTTTGACAAGCCACAGTTTCCAAACCAGGCGTCGCCCGGACATAAAACCGCCATTTCTGGTGTGCTCTTGACCTGAATTTTCATTGACGCGAGTTTCAGACAATTCGATTTTCCACCCCAAAAAAATTCCAAGGCTAACCATTGCAATTTCGATGCAGTTCTGAAGCCCTGACCCTGCACCTTTGACAAGCCACAGTTTCCAAACCAGGCGTCGCCCGGACATAAAACCGCCATTTCTGGTGTGCTCTTGACCTGAATTTTCATTGACGCGAGTTTCAGACAATTCGATTTTCCACCCCAAAAAAATTCCAAGGCTAACCATTGCAATTTCGATGCAGTTCTGAAGCCCTGACCCTGCACCTTTGACAAGCCACAGTTTCCAAACCAGGCGTCGCCCGGACATAAAACCGCCATTTCTGGTGTGCTCTTGACCTGAATTTTCATTGACGCGAGTTTCAGACAATTCGATTTTCCACCCCAAAAAAATTCCAAGGCTAACCATTGCCATTTCGATGCGATCCTGAAGCCCTAGCCCTGCAACTTTGACAAGCCACAGTTTCCAAACCAGGCGTCGCCCGGACATAAAACCGCCATTTCTGGTGTGCTCTTGACCTGAATTTTCATTGACGCGAGTTTCAGACAATTCGATTTTCCACCCCAAAAAAATTCCAAGGCTAACCATTGCCATTTCGATGCGATCCTGAAGCCCTAGCCCTGCAACTTTGACAAGCCACAGTTTCCAAACCAGGCGTCGCCCGGACATAAAACCGCCATTTCTGGTGTGCTCTTGACCTGAATTTTCATTGACGCGAGTTTCAGACAATTCGATTTTCCACCCCAAAAAAATTCCAAGGCTAACCATTGCCATTTCGATGCGATCCTGAAGCCCTAGCCCTGCAACTTTGACAAGCCACAGTTTCCAAACCAGGCGTCGCCCGGACATAAAACCGCCATTTCTGGTGTGCTCTTGACCTGAATTTTCATTGACGCGAGTTTCAGACAATTCGATTTTCCACCCCAAAAAAATTCCAAGGCTAACCATTGCAATTTCGATGCAGTTCTGAAGCCCTGACCCTGCACCTTTGACAAGCCACAGTTTCCAAACCAGGCGTCGCCCGGACATAAAACCGCCATTTCTGGTGTGCTCTTGACCTGAATTTTCATTGACGCGAGTTTCAGACAATTCGATTTTCCACCCCAAAAAAATTCCAAGGCTAACCATTGCCATTTCGATGCGATCCTGAAGCCCTAGCCCTGCAACTTTGACAAGCCACAGTTTCCAAACCAGGCGTCGCCCGGACATAAAACCGCCATTTCTGGTGTGCTCTTGACCTGAATTTTCATTGACGCGAGTTTCAGACAATTCGATTTTCCACCCCAAAAAAATTCCAAGGCTAACCATTACCATTTCGATGCGATCCTGAAGCCCTAGCCCTGCAACTTTGACAAGCCACAGTTTCCAAACCAGGCGTCGCCCGGACATAAAACCGCCATTTCTGGTGTGCTCTTGACCTGAATTTTCATTGACGCGAGTTACAGACAATTCGATTTTCCACCCCAAAAAAATTCCAAGGCTAACCATTGCAATTTCGATGCAGTTCTGAAGCCCTGACCCTGCACCTTTGACAAGCCACAGTTTCCAAACCAGGCGTCGCCCGGACATAAAACCGCCATTTCTGGTGTGCTCTTGACCTGAATTTTCATTGACGCGAGTTTCAGACAATTCGATTTTCCACCCCAAAAAAATTCCAAGGCTAACCATTGCCATTTCGATGCAGTTCTGAAGCCCTGACCCTGCACCTTTGACAAGCCACAGTTTCCAAACCAGGCGTCGCCCGGACATAAAACCGCCATTTCTGGTGTGCTCTTGACCTGAATTTTCATTGACGCGAGTTTCAGACAATTCGATTTTCCACCCCAAAAAAATTCCAAGGCTAACCATTGCAATTTCGATGCAGTTCTGAAGCCCTGACCCTGCACCTTTGACAAGCCACAGTTTCCAAACCAGGCGTCGCCCGGACATAAAACCGCCATTTCTGGTGTGCTCTTGACCTGAATTTTCATTGACGCGAGTTTCAGACAATTCGATTTTCCACCCCAAAAAAATTCCAAGGCTAACCATTGCCATTTCGATGCGATCCTGAAGCCCTAGCCCTGCAACTTTGACAAGCCACAGTTTCCAAACCAGGCGTCGCCCGGACATAAAACCGCCATTTCTGGTGTGCTCTTGACCTGAATTTTCATTGACGCGAGTTACAGACAATTCGATTTTCCACCCCAAAAAAATTCCAAGGCTAACCATTGCAATTTCGATGCAGTTCTGAAGCCCTGACCCTGCACCTTTGACAAGCCACAGTTTCCAAACCAGGCGTCGCCCGGACATAAAACCGCCATTTCTGGTGTGCTCTTGACCTGAATTTTCATTGACGCGAGTTTCAGACAATTCGATTTTCCACCCCAAAAAAATTCCAAGGCTAACCATTGCCATTTCGATGCGATCCTGAAGCCCTAGCCCTGCAACTTTGACAAGCCACAGTTTCCAAACCAGGCGTCGCCCGGACATAAAACCGCCATTTCTGGTGTGCTCTTGACCTGAATTTTCATTGACGCGAGTTTCAGACAATTCGATTTTCCACCCCAAAAAAATTCCAAGGCTAACCATTGCCATTTCGATGCGATCCTGAAGCCCTAGCCCTGCAACTTTGACAAGCCACAGTTTCCAAACCAGGCGTCGCCCGGACATAAAACCGCCATTTCTGGTGTGCTCTTGACCTGAATTTTCATTGACGCGAGTTACAGACAATTCGATTTTCCACCCCAAAAAAATTCCAAGGCTAACCATTGCAATTTCGATGCAGTTCTGAAGCCCTGACCCTGCACCTTTGACAAGCCACAGTTTCCAAACCAGGCGTCGCCCGGACATAAAACCGCCATTTCTGGTGTGCTCTTGACCTGAATTTTCATTGACGCGAGTTTCAGACAATTCGATTTTCCACCCCAAAAAAATTCCAAGGCTAACCATTGCCATTTCGATGCGATCCTGAAGCCCTAGCCCTGCAACTTTGACAAGCCACAGTTTCCAAACCAGGCGTCGCCCGGACATAAAACCGCCATTTCTGGTGTGCTCTTGACCTGAATTTTCATTGACGCGAGTTTCAGACAATTCGATTTTCCACCCCAAAAAAATTCCAAGGCTAACCATTGCCATTTCGATGCGATCCTGAAGCCCTAGCCCTGCAACTTTGACAAGCCACAGTTTCCAAACCAGGCGTCGCCCGGACATAAAACCGCCATTTCTGGTGTGCTCTTGACCTGAATTTTCATTGACGCGAGTTTCAGACAATTCGATTTTCCACCCCAAAAAAATTCCAAGGCTAACCATTGCCATTTCGATGCGATCCTGAAGCCCTAGCCCTGCAACTTTGACAAGCCACAGTTTCCAAACCAGGCGTCGCCCGGACATAAAACCGCCATTTCTGGTGTGCTCTTGACCTGAATTTTCATTGACGCGAGTTACAGACAATTCGATTTTCCACCCCAAAAAAATTCCAAGGCTAACCATTGCAATTTCGATGCAGTTCTGAAGCCCTGACCCTGCACCTTTGACAAGCCACAGTTTCCAAACCAGGCGTCGCCCGGACATAAAACCGCCATTTCTGGTGTGCTCTTGACCTGAATTTTCATTGACGCGAGTTTCAGACAATTCGATTTTCCACCCCAAAAAAATTCCAAGGCTAACCATTGCCATTTCGATGCGATCCTGAAGCCCTAGCCCTGCAACTTTGACAAGCCACAGTTTCCAAACCAGGCGTCGCCCGGACATAAAACCGCCATTTCTGGTGTGCTCTTGACCTGAATTTTCATTGACGCGAGTTTCAGACAATTCGATTTTCCACCCCAAAAAAATTCCAAGGCTAACCATTGCCATTTCGATGCGATCCTGAAGCCCTAGCCCTGCAACTTTGACAAGCCACAGTTTCCAAACCAGGCGTCGCCCGGACATAAAACCGCCATTTCTGGTGTGCTCTTGACCTGAATTTTCATTGACGCGAGTTTCAGACAATTCGATTTTCCACCCCAAAAAAATTCCAAGGCTAACCATTGCAATTTCGATGCAGTTCTGAAGCCCTGACCCTGCACCTTTGACAAGCCACAGTTTCCAAACCAGGCGTCGCCCGGACATAAAACCGCCATTTCTGGTGTGCTCTTGACCTGAATTTTCATTGACGCGAGTTTCAGACAATTCGATTTTCCACCCCAAAAAAATTCCAAGGCTAACCATTGCCATTTCGATGCGATCCTGAAGCCCTAGCCCTGCAACTTTGACAAGCCACAGTTTCCAAACCAGGCGTCGCCCGGACATAAAACCGCCATTTCTGGTGTGCTCTTGACCTGAATTTTCATTGACGCGAGTTTCAGACAATTCGATTTTCCACCCCAAAAAAATTCCAAGGCTAACCATTGCCATTTCGATGCGATCCTGAAGCCCTAGCCCTGCAACTTTGACAAGCCACAGTTTCCAAACCAGGCGTCGCCCGGACATAAAACCGCCATTTCTGGTGTGCTCTTGACCTGAATTTTCATTGACGCGAGTTTCAGACAATTCGATTTTCCACCCCAAAAAAATTCCAAGGCTAACCATTGCAATTTCGATGCAGTTCTGAAGCCCTGACCCTGCAACTTTGACAAGCCACAGTTTCCAAACCAGGCGTCGCCCGGACATAAAACCGCCATTTCTGGTGTGCTCTTGACCTGAATTTTCATTGACGCGAGTTTCAGACAATTCGATTTTCCACCCCAAAAAAATTCCAAGGCTAACCATTGCCATTTCGATGCGATCCTGAAGCCCTAGCCCTGCAACTTTGACAAGCCACAGTTTCCAAACCAGGCGTCGCCCGGACATAAAACCGCCATTTCTGGTGTGCTCTTGACCTGAATTTTCATTGACGCGAGTTTCAGACAATTCGATTTTCCACCCCAAAAAAATTCCAAGGCTAACCATTGCCATTTCGATGCGATCCTGAAGCCCTAGCCCTGCAACTTTGACAAGCCACAGTTTCCAAACCAGGCGTCGCCCGGACATAAAACCGCCATTTCTGGTGTGCTCTTGACCTGAATTTTCATTGACGCGAGTTACAGACAATTCGATTTTCCACCCCAAAAAAATTCCAAGGCTAACCATTGCAATTTCGATGCAGTTCTGAAGCCCTGACCCTGCACCTTTGACAAGCCACAGTTTCCAAACCAGGCGTCGCCCGGACATAAAACCGCCATTTCTGGTGTGCTCTTGACCTGAATTTTCATTGACGCGAGTTTCAGACAATTCGATTTTCCACCCCAAAAAAATTCCAAGGCTAACCATTGCCATTTCGATGCGATCCTGAAGCCCTAGCCCTGCAACTTTGACAAGCCACAGTTTCCAAACCAGGCGTCGCCCGGACATAAAACCGCCATTTCTGGTGTGCTCTTGACCTGAATTTTCATTGACGCGAGTTTCAGACAATTCGATTTTCCACCCCAAAAAAATTCCAAGGCTAACCATTGCCATTTCGATGCGATCCTGAAGCCCTAGCCCTGCAACTTTGACAAGCCACAGTTTCCAAACCAGGCGTCGCCCGGACATAAAACCGCCATTTCTGGTGTGCTCTTGACCTGAATTTTCATTGACGCGAGTTACAGACAATTCGATTTTCCACCCCAAAAAAATTCCAAGGCTAACCATTGCCATTTCGATGCAGTCCTGAAGCCCTGACCCTGCACCTTTGACAAGCCACAGTTTCCAAACCAGGCGTCGCCCGGACATAAAACCGCCATTTCTGGTGTGCTCTTGACCTGAATTTTCATTGACGCGAGTTTCAGACAATTCGATTTTCCACCCCAAAAAAATTCCAAGGCTAACCATTGCCATTTCGATGCGATCCTGAAGCCCTAGCCCTGCAACTTTGACAAGCCACAGTTTCCAAACCAGGCGTCGCCCGGACATAAAACCGCCATTTCTGGTGTGCTCTTGACCTGAATTTTCATTGACGCGAGTTACAGACAATTCGATTTTCCACCCCAAAAAAATTCCAAGGCTAACCATTGCCATTTCGATGCGATCCTGAAGCCCTAGCCCTGCAACTTTGACAAGCCACAGTTTCCAAACCAGGCGTCGCCCGGACATAAAACCGCCATTTCTGGTGTGCTCTTGACCTGAATTTTCATTGACGCGAGTTACAGACAATTCGATTTTCCACCCCAAAAAAATTCCAAGGCTAACCATTGCAATTTCGATGCAGTTCTGAAGCCCTGACCCTGCACCTTTGACAAGCCACAGTTTCCAAACCAGGCGTCGCCCGGACATAAAACCGCCATTTCTGGTGTGCTCTTGACCTGAATTTTCATTGACGCGAGTTTCAGACAATTCGATTTTCCACCCCAAAAAAATTCCAAGGCTAACCATTGCCATTTCGATGCGATCCTGAAGCCCTAGCCCTGCAACTTTGACAAGCCACAGTTTCCAAACCAGGCGTCGCCCGGACATAAAACCGCCATTTCTGGTGTGCTCTTGACCTGAATTTTCATTGACGCGAGTTTCAGACAATTCGATTTTCCACCCCAAAAAAATTCCAAGGCTAACCATTGCCATTTCGATGCGATCCTGAAGCCCTAGCCCTGCAACTTTGACAAGCCACAGTTTCCAAACCAGGCGTCGCCCGGACATAAAACCGCCATTTCTGGTGTGCTCTTGACCTGAATTTTCATTGACGCGAGTTACAGACAATTCGATTTTCCACCCCAAAAAAATTCCAAGGCTAACCATTGCCATTTCGATGCGATCCTGAAGCCCTAGCCCTGCAACTTTGACAAGCCACAGTTTCCAAACCAGGCGTCGCCCGGACATAAAACCGCCATTTCTGGTGTGCTCTTGACCTGAATTTTCATTGACGCGAGTTACAGACAATTCGATTTTCCACCCCAAAAAAATTCCAAGGCTAACCATTGCAATTTCGATGCAGTTCTGAAGCCCTGACCCTGCACCTTTGACAAGCCACAGTTTCCAAACCAGGCGTCGCCCGGACATAAAACCGCCATTTCTGGTGTGCTCTTGACCTGAATTTTCATTGACGCGAGTTTCAGACAATTCGATTTTCCACCCCAAAAAAATTCCAAGGCTAACCATTGCCATTTCGATGCGATCCTGAAGCCCTAGCCCTGCAACTTTGACAAGCCACAGTTTCCAAACCAGGCGTCGCCCGGACATAAAACCGCCATTTCTGGTGTGCTCTTGACCTGAATTTTCATTGACGCGAGTTACAGACAATTCGATTTTCCACCCCAAAAAAATTCCAAGGCTAACCATTGCAATTTCGATGCAGTTCTGAAGCCCTGACCCTGCACCTTTGACAAGCCACAGTTTCCAAACCAGGCGTCGCCCGGACATAAAACCGCCATTTCTGGTGTGCTCTTGACCTGAATTTTCATTGACGCGAGTTACAGACAATTCGATTTTCCACCCCAAAAAAATTCCAAGGCTAACCATTGCAATTTCGATGCAGTTCTGAAGCCCTGACCCTGCACCTTTGACAAGCCACAGTTTCCAAACCAGGCGTCGCCCGGACATAAAACCGCCATTTCTGGTGTGCTCTTGACCTGAATTTTCATTGACGCGAGTTTCAGACAATTCGATTTTCCACCCCAAAAAAATTCCAAGGCTAACCATTGCCATTTCGATGCGATCCTGAAGCCCTAGCCCTGCAACTTTGACAAGCCACAGTTTCCAAACCAGGCGTCGCCCGGACATAAAACCGCCATTTCTGGTGTGCTCTTGACCTGAATTTTCATTGACGCGAGTTACAGACAATTCGATTTTCCACCCCAAAAAAATTCCAAGGCTAACCATTGCAATTTCGATGCAGTTCTGAAGCCCTGACCCTGCACCTTTGACAAGCCACAGTTTCCAAACCAGGCGTCGCCCGGACATAAAACCGCCATTTCTGGTGTGCTCTTGACCTGAATTTTCATTGACGCGAGTTACAGACAATTCGATTTTCCACCCCAAAAAAATTCCAAGGCTAACCATTGCAATTTCGATGCAGTTCTGAAGCCCTGACCCTGCACCTTTGACAAGCCACAGTTTCCAAACCAGGCGTCGCCCGGACATAAAACCGCCATTTCTGGTGTGCTCTTGACCTGAATTTTCATTGACGCGAGTTTCAGACAATTCGATTTTCCACCCCAAAAAAATTCCAAGGCTAACCATTGCCATTTCGATGCGATCCTGAAGCCCTAGCCCTGCAACTTTGACAAGCCACAGTTTCCAAACCAGGCGTCGCCCGGACATAAAACCGCCATTTCTGGTGTGCTCTTGACCTGAATTTTCATTGACGCGAGTTACAGACAATTCGATTTTCCACCCCAAAAAAATTCCAAGGCTAACCATTGCCATTTCGATGCGATCCTGAAGCCCTAGCCCTGCAACTTTGACAAGCCACAGTTTCCAAACCAGGCGTCGCCCGGACATAAAACCGCCATTTCTGGTGTGCTCTTGACCTGAATTTTCATTGACGCGAGTTACAGACAATTCGATTTTCCACCCCAAAAAAATTCCAAGGCTAACCATTGCAATTTCGATGCAGTTCTGAAGCCCTGACCCTGCACCTTTGACAAGCCACAGTTTCCAAACCAGGCGTCGCCCGGACATAAAACCGCCATTTCTGGTGTGCTCTTGACCTGAATTTTCATTGACGCGAGTTTCAGACAATTCGATTTTCCACCCCAAAAAAATTCCAAGGCTAACCATTGCCATTTCGATGCGATCCTGAAGCCCTAGCCCTGCAACTTTGACAAGCCACAGTTTCCAAACCAGGCGTCGCCCGGACATAAAACCGCCATTTCTGGTGTGCTCTTGACCTGAATTTTCATTGACGCGAGTTACAGACAATTCGATTTTCCACCCCAAAAAAATTCCAAGGCTAACCATTGCAATTTCGATGCAGTTCTGAAGCCCTGACCCTGCACCTTTGACAAGCCACAGTTTCCAAACCAGGCGTCGCCCGGACATAAAACCGCCATTTCTGGTGTGCTCTTGACCTGAATTTTCATTGACGCGAGTTTCAGACAATTCGATTTTCCACCCCAAAAAAATTCCAAGGCTAACCATTGCCATTTCGATGCGATCCTGAAGCCCTAGCCCTGCAACTTTGACAAGCCACAGTTTCCAAACCAGGCGTCGCCCGGACATAAAACCGCCATTTCTGGTGTGCTCTTGACCTGAATTTTCATTGACGCGAGTTACAGACAATTCGATTTTCCACCCCAAAAAAATTCCAAGGCTAACCATTGCCATTTCGATGCGATCCTGAAGCCCTAGCCCTGCAACTTTGACAAGCCACAGTTTCCAAACCAGGCGTCGCCCGGACATAAAACCGCCATTTCTGGTGTGCTCTTGACCTGAATTTTCATTGACGCGAGTTTCAGACAATTCGATTTTCCACCCCAAAAAAATTCCAAGGCTAACCATTGCCATTTCGATGCGATCCTGAAGCCCTAGCCCTGCAACTTTGACAAGCCACAGTTTCCAAACCAGGCGTCGCCCGGACATAAAACCGCCATTTCTGGTGTGCTCTTGACCTGAATTTTCATTGACGCGAGTTACAGACAATTCGATTTTCCACCCCAAAAAAATTCCAAGGCTAACCATTGCAATTTCGATGCAGTTCTGAAGCCCTGACCCTGCACCTTTGACAAGCCACAGTTTCCAAACCAGGCGTCGCCCGGACATAAAACCGCCATTTCTGGTGTGCTCTTGACCTGAATTTTCATTGACGCGAGTTTCAGACAATTCGATTTTCCACCCCAAAAAAATTCCAAGGCTAACCATTGCCATTTCGATGCAGTTCTGAAGCCCTGACCCTGCACCTTTGACAAGCCACAGTTTCCAAACCAGGCGTCGCCCGGACATAAAACCGCCATTTCTGGTGTGCTCTTGACCTGAATTTTCATTGACGCGAGTTACAGACAATTCGATTTTCCACCCCAAAAAAATTCCAAGGCTAACCATTGCAATTTCGATGCAGTTCTGAAGCCCTGACCCTGCACCTTTGACAAGCCACAGTTTCCAAACCAGGCGTCGCCCGGACATAAAACCGCCATTTCTGGTGTGCTCTTGACCTGAATTTTCATTGACGCGAGTTTCAGACAATTCGATTTTCCACCCCAAAAAAATTCCAAGGCTAACCATTGCCATTTCGATGCGATCCTGAAGCCCTAGCCCTGCAACTTTGACAAGCCACAGTTTCCAAACCAGGCGTCGCCCGGACATAAAACCGCCATTTCTGGTGTGCTCTTGACCTGAATTTTCATTGACGCGAGTTACAGACAATTCGATTTTCCACCCCAAAAAAATTCCAAGGCTAACCATTGCAATTTCGATGCAGTTCTGAAGCCCTGACCCTGCACCTTTGACAAGCCACAGTTTCCAAACCAGGCGTCGCCCGGACATAAAACCGCCATTTCTGGTGTGCTCTTGACCTGAATTTTCATTGACGCGAGTTACAGACAATTCGATTTTCCACCCCAAAAAAATTCCAAGGCTAACCATTGCAATTTCGATGCAGTTCTGAAGCCCTGACCCTGCACCTTTGACAAGCCACAGTTTCCAAACCAGGCGTCGCCCGGACATAAAACCGCCATTTCTGGTGTGCTCTTGACCTGAATTTTCATTGACGCGAGTTTCAGACAATTCGATTTTCCACCCCAAAAAAATTCCAAGGCTAACCATTGCCATTTCGATGCGATCCTGAAGCCCTAGCCCTGCAACTTTGACAAGCCACAGTTTCCAAACCAGGCGTCGCCCGGACATAAAACTGCCATTTCTGGTGTGCTCTTGACCTGAATTTTCATTGACGCGAGTTTCAGACAATTCGATTTTCCACCCCAAAAAAATTCCAAGGCTAACCATTGCCATTTCGATGCGATCCTGAAGCCCTAGCCCTGCAACTTTGACAAGCCACAGTTTCCAAACCAGGCGTCGCCCGGACATAAAACCGCCATTTCTGGTGTGCTCTTGACCTGAATTTTCATTGACGCGAGTTTCAGACAATTCGATTTTCCACCCCAAAAAAATTCCAAGGCTAACCATTGCCATTTCGATGCGATCCTGAAGCCCTAGCCCTGCAACTTTGACAAGCCACAGTTTCCAAACCAGGCGTCGCCCGGACATAAAACCGCCATTTCTGGTGTGCTCTTGACCTGAATTTTCATTGACGCGAGTTACAGACAATTCGATTTTCCACCCCAAAAAAATTCCAAGGCTAACCATTGCCATTTCGATGCGATCCTGAAGCCCTAGCCCTGCAACTTTGACAAGCCACAGTTTCCAAACCAGGCGTCGCCCGGACATAAAACCGCCATTTCTGGTGTGCTCTTGACCTGAATTTTCATTGACGCGAGTTACAGACAATTCGATTTTCCACCCCAAAAAAATTCCAAGGCTAACCATTGCAATTTCGATGCAGTTCTGAAGCCCTGACCCTGCACCTTTGACAAGCCACAGTTTCCAAACCAGGCGTCGCCCGGACATAAAACCGCCATTTCTGGTGTGCTCTTGACCTGAATTTTCATTGACGCGAGTTACAGACAATTCGATTTTCCACCCCAAAAAAATTCCAAGGCTAACCATTGCAATTTCGATGCAGTTCTGAAGCCCTGACCCTGCACCTTTGACAAGCCACAGTTTCCAAACCAGGCGTCGCCCGGACATAAAACCGCCATTTCTGGTGTGCTCTTGACCTGAATTTTCATTGACGCGAGTTTCAGACAATTCGATTTTCCACCCCAAAAAAATTCCAAGGCTAACCATTGCCATTTCGATGCGATCCTGAAGCCCTAGCCCTGCAACTTTGACAAGCCACAGTTTCCAAACCAGGCGTCGCCCGGACATAAAACCGCCATTTCTGGTGTGCTCTTGACCTGAATTTTCATTGACGCGAGTTACAGACAATTCGATTTTCCACCCCAAAAAAATTCCAAGGCTAACCATTGCAATTTCGATGCAGTTCTGAAGCCCTGACCCTGCACCTTTGACAAGCCACAGTTTCCAAACCAGGCGTCGCCCGGACATAAAACCGCCATTTCTGGTGTGCTCTTGACCTGAATTTTCATTGACGCGAGTTACAGACAATTCGATTTTCCACCCCAAAAAAATTCCAAGGCTAACCATTGCAATTTCGATGCAGTTCTGAAGCCCTGACCCTGCACCTTTGACAAGCCACAGTTTCCAAACCAGGCGTCGCCCGGACATAAAACCGCCATTTCTGGTGTGCTCTTGACCTGAATTTTCATTGACGCGAGTTTCAGACAATTCGATTTTCCACCCCAAAAAAATTCCAAGGCTAACCATTGCCATTTCGATGCGATCCTGAAGCCCTAGCCCTGCAACTTTGACAAGCCACAGTTTCCAAACCAGGCGTCGCCCGGACATAAAACCGCCATTTCTGGTGTGCTCTTGACCTGAATTTTCATTGACGCGAGTTACAGACAATTCGATTTTCCACCCCAAAAAAATTCCAAGGCTAACCATTGCAATTTCGATGCAGTTCTGAAGCCCTGACCCTGCACCTTTGACAAGCCACAGTTTCCAAACCAGGCGTCGCCCGGACATAAAACCGCCATTTCTGGTGTGCTCTTGACCTGAATTTTCATTGACGCGAGTTACAGACAATTCGATTTTCCACCCCAAAAAAATTCCAAGGCTAACCATTGCAATTTCGATGCAGTTCTGAAGCCCTGACCCTGCACCTTTGACAAGCCACAGTTTCCAAACCAGGCGTCGCCCGGACATAAAACCGCCATTTCTGGTGTGCTCTTGACCTGAATTTTCATTGACGCGAGTTTCAGACAATTCGATTTTCCACCCCAAAAAAATTCCAAGGCTAACCATTGCCATTTCGATGCGATCCTGAAGCCCTAGCCCTGCAACTTTGACAAGCCACAGTTTCCAAACCAGGCGTCGCCCGGACATAAAACTGCCATTTCTGGTGTGCTCTTGACCTGAATTTTCATTGACGCGAGTTTCAGACAATTCGATTTTCCACCCCAAAAAAATTCCAAGGCTAACCATTGCCATTTCGATGCGATCCTGAAGCCCTAGCCCTGCAACTTTGACAAGCCACAGTTTCCAAACCAGGCGTCGCCCGGACATAAAACCGCCATTTCTGGTGTGCTCTTGACCTGAATTTTCATTGACGCGAGTTACAGACAATTCGATTTTCCACCCCAAAAAAATTCCAAGGCTAACCATTGCAATTTCGATGCAGTTCTGAAGCCCTGACCCTGCACCTTTGACAAGCCACAGTTTCCAAACCAGGCGTCGCCCGGACATAAAACCGCCATTTCTGGTGTGCTCTTGACCTGAATTTTCATTGACGCGAGTTTCAGACAATTCGATTTTCCACCCCAAAAAAATTCCAAGGCTAACCATTGCCATTTCGATGCGATCCTGAAGCCCTAGCCCTGCAACTTTGACAAGCCACAGTTTCCAAACCAGGCGTCGCCCGGACATAAAACCGCCATTTCTGGTGTGCTCTTGACCTGAATTTTCATTGACGCGAGTTTCAGACAATTCGATTTTCCACCCCAAAAAAATTCCAAGGCTAACCATTGCCATTTCGATGCGATCCTGAAGCCCTAGCCCTGCAACTTTGACAAGCCACAGTTTCCAAACCAGGCGTCGCCCGGACATAAAACCGCCATTTCTGGTGTGCTCTTGACCTGAATTTTCATTGACGCGAGTTACAGACAATTCGATTTTCCACCCCAAAAAAATTCCAAGGCTAACCATTGCAATTTCGATGCAGTTCTGAAGCCCTGACCCTGCACCTTTGACAAGCCACAGTTTCCAAACCAGGCGTCGCCCGGACATAAAACCGCCATTTCTGGTGTGCTCTTGACCTGAATTTTCATTGACGCGAGTTTCAGACAATTCGATTTTCCACCCCAAAAAAATTCCAAGGCTAACCATTGCCATTTCGATGCGATCCTGAAGCCCTAGCCCTGCAACTTTGACAAGCCACAGTTTCCAAACCAGGCGTCGCCCGGACATAAAACCGCCATTTCTGGTGTGCTCTTGACCTGAATTTTCATTGACGCGAGTTTCAGACAATTCGATTTTCCACCCCAAAAAAATTCCAAGGCTAACCATTGCCATTTCGATGCGATCCTGAAGCCCTAGCCCTGCAACTTTGACAAGCCACAGTTTCCAAACCAGGCGTCGCCCGGACATAAAACCGCCATTTCTGGTGTGCTCTTGACCTGAATTTTCATTGACGCGAGTTACAGACAATTCGATTTTCCACCCCAAAAAAATTCCAAGGCTAACCATTGCAATTTCGATGCAGTTCTGAAGCCCTGACCCTGCACCTTTGACAAGCCACAGTTTCCAAACCAGGCGTCGCCCGGACATAAAACCGCCATTTCTGGTGTGCTCTTGACCTGAATTTTCATTGACGCGAGTTTCAGACAATTCGATTTTCCACCCCAAAAAAATTCCAAGGCTAACCATTGCCATTTCGATGCGATCCTGAAGCCCTAGCCCTGCAACTTTGACAAGCCACAGTTTCCAAACCAGGCGTCGCCCGGACATAAAACCGCCATTTCTGGTGTGCTCTTGACCTGAATTTTCATTGACGCGAGTTACAGACAATTCGATTTTCCACCCCAAAAAAATTCCAAGGCTAACCATTGCAATTTCGATGCAGTTCTGAAGCCCTGACCCTGCACCTTTGACAAGCCACAGTTTCCAAACCAGGCGTCGCCCGGACATAAAACCGCCATTTCTGGTGTGCTCTTGACCTGAATTTTCATTGACGCGAGTTTCAGACAATTCGATTTTCCACCCCAAAAAAATTCCAAGGCTAACCATTGCCATTTCGATGCGATCCTGAAGCCCTAGCCCTGCAACTTTGACAAGCCACAGTTTCCAAACCAGGCGTCGCCCGGACATAAAACCGCCATTTCTGGTGTGCTCTTGACCTGAATTTTCATTGACGCGAGTTTCAGACAATTCGATTTTCCACCCCAAAAAAATTCCAAGGCTAACCATTGCCATTTCGATGCGATCCTGAAGCCCTAGCCCTGCAACTTTGACAAGCCACAGTTTCCAAACCAGGCGTCGCCCGGACATAAAACCGCCATTTCTGGTGTGCTCTTGACCTGAATTTTCATTGACGCGAGTTTCAGACAATTCGATTTTCCACCCCAAAAAAATTCCAAGGCTAACCATTGCCATTTCGATGCGATCCTGAAGCCCTAGCCCTGCAACTTTGACAAGCCACAGTTTCCAAACCAGGCGTCGCCCGGACATAAAACCGCCATTTCTGGTGTGCTCTTGACCTGAATTTTCATTGACGCGAGTTTCAGACAATTCGATTTTCCACCCCAAAAAAATTCCAAGGCTAACCATTGCCATTTCGATGCGATCCTGAAGCCCTAGCCCTGCAACTTTGACAAGCCACAGTTTCCAAACCAGGCGTCGCCCGGACATAAAACCGCCATTTCTGGTGTGCTCTTGACCTGAATTTTCATTGACGCGAGTTACAGACAATTCGATTTTCCACCCCAAAAAAATTCCAAGGCTAACCATTGCAATTTCGATGCAGTTCTGAAGCCCTGACCCTGCACCTTTGACAAGCCACAGTTTCCAAACCAGGCGTCGCCCGGACATAAAACCGCCATTTCTGGTGTGCTCTTGACCTGAATTTTCATTGACGCGAGTTTCAGACAATTCGATTTTCCACCCCAAAAAAATTCCAAGGCTAACCATTGCCATTTCGATGCGATCCTGAAGCCCTAGCCCTGCAACTTTGACAAGCCACAGTTTCCAAACCAGGCGTCGCCCGGACATAAAACCGCCATTTCTGGTGTGCTCTTGACCTGAATTTTCATTGACGCGAGTTTCAGACAATTCGATTTTCCACCCCAAAAAAATTCCAAGGCTAACCATTGCCATTTCGATGCGATCCTGAAGCCCTAGCCCTGCAACTTTGACAAGCCACAGTTTCCAAACCAGGCGTCGCCCGGACATAAAACCGCCATTTCTGGTGTGCTCTTGACCTGAATTTTCATTGACGCGAGTTACAGACAATTCGATTTTCCACCCCAAAAAAATTCCAAGGCTAACCATTGCAATTTCGATGCAGTTCTGAAGCCCTGACCCTGCACCTTTGACAAGCCACAGTTTCCAAACCAGGCGTCGCCCGGACATAAAACCGCCATTTCTGGTGTGCTCTTGACCTGAATTTTCATTGACGCGAGTTTCAGACAATTCGATTTTCCACCCCAAAAAAATTCCAAGGCTAACCATTGCCATTTCGATGCGATCCTGAAGCCCTAGCCCTGCAACTTTGACAAGCCACAGTTTCCAAACCAGGCGTCGCCCGGACATAAAACCGCCATTTCTGGTGTGCTCTTGACCTGAATTTTCATTGACGCGAGTTTCAGACAATTCGATTTTCCACCCCAAAAAAATTCCAAGGCTAACCATTGCCATTTCGATGCGATCCTGAAGCCCTAGCCCTGCAACTTTGACAAGCCACAGTTTCCAAACCAGGCGTCGCCCGGACATAAAACCGCCATTTCTGGTGTGCTCTTGACCTGAATTTTCATTGACGCGAGTTTCAGACAATTCGATTTTCCACCCCAAAAAAATTCCAAGGCTAACCATTGCCATTTCGATGCGATCCTGAAGCCCTAGCCCTGCAACTTTGACAAGCCACAGTTTCCAAACCAGGCGTCGCCCGGACATAAAACCGCCATTTCTGGTGTGCTCTTGACCTGAATTTTCATTGACGCGAGTTACAGACAATTCGATTTTCCACCCCAAAAAAATTCCAAGGCTAACCATTGCAATTTCGATGCAGTTCTGAAGCCCTGACCCTGCACCTTTGACAAGCCACAGTTTCCAAACCAGGCGTCGCCCGGACATAAAACCGCCATTTCTGGTGTGCTCTTGACCTGAATTTTCATTGACGCGAGTTTCAGACAATTCGATTTTCCACCCCAAAAAAATTCCAAGGCTAACCATTGCCATTTCGATGCGATCCTGAAGCCCTAGCCCTGCAACTTTGACAAGCCACAGTTTCCAAACCAGGCGTCGCCCGGACATAAAACCGCCATTTCTGGTGTGCTCTTGACCTGAATTTTCATTGACGCGAGTTACAGACAATTCGATTTTCCACCCCAAAAAAATTCCAAGGCTAACCATTGCAATTTCGATGCAGTTCTGAAGCCCTGACCCTGCACCTTTGACAAGCCACAGTTTCCAAACCAGGCGTCGCCCGGACATAAAACCGCCATTTCTGGTGTGCTCTTGACCTGAATTTTCATTGACGCGAGTTTCAGACAATTCGATTTTCCACCCCAAAAAAATTCCAAGGCTAACCATTGCCATTTCGATGCGATCCTGAAGCCCTAGCCCTGCAACTTTGACAAGCCACAGTTTCCAAACCAGGCGTCGCCCGGACATAAAACCGCCATTTCTGGTGTGCTCTTGACCTGAATTTTCATTGACGCGAGTTTCAGACAATTCGATTTTCCACCCCAAAAAAATTCCAAGGCTAACCATTGCAATTTCGATGCAGTTCTGAAGCCCTGACCCTGCACCTTTGACAAGCCACAGTTTCCAAACCAGGCGTCGCCCGGACATAAAACCGCCATTTCTGGTGTGCTCTTGACCTGAATTTTCATTGACGCGAGTTTCAGACAATTCGATTTTCCACCCCAAAAAAATTCCAAGGCTAACCATTGCCATTTCGATGCGATCCTGAAGCCCTAGCCCTGCAACTTTGACAAGCCACAGTTTCCAAACCAGGCGTCGCCCGGACATAAAACCGCCATTTCTGGTGTGCTCTTGACCTGAATTTTCATTGACGCGAGTTACAGACAATTCGATTTTCCACCCCAAAAAAATTCCAAGGCTAACCATTGCAATTTCGATGCAGTTCTGAAGCCCTGACCCTGCACCTTTGACAAGCCACAGTTTCCAAACCAGGCGTCGCCCGGACATAAAACCGCCATTTCTGGTGTGCTCTTGACCTGAATTTTCATTGACGCGAGTTTCAGACAATTCGATTTTCCACCCCAAAAAAATTCCAAGGCTAACCATTGCCATTTCGATGCGATCCTGAAGCCCTAGCCCTGCAACTTTGACAAGCCACAGTTTCCAAACCAGGCGTCGCCCGGACATAAAACCGCCATTTCTGGTGTGCTCTTGACCTGAATTTTCATTGACGCGAGTTACAGACAATTCGATTTTCCACCCCAAAAAAATTCCAAGGCTAACCATTGCAATTTCGATGCAGTTCTGAAGCCCTGACCCTGCACCTTTGACAAGCCACAGTTTCCAAACCAGGCGTCGCCCGGACATAAAACCGCCATTTCTGGTGTGCTCTTGACCTGAATTTTCATTGACGCGAGTTTCAGACAATTCGATTTTCCACCCCAAAAAAATTCCAAGGCTAACCATTGCCATTTCGATGCGATCCTGAAGCCCTAGCCCTGCAACTTTGACAAGCCACAGTTTCCAAACCAGGCGTCGCCCGGACATAAAACCGCCATTTCTGGTGTGCTCTTGACCTGAATTTTCATTGACGCGAGTTACAGACAATTCGATTTTCCACCCCAAAAAAATTCCAAGGCTAACCATTGCAATTTCGATGCAGTTCTGAAGCCCTGACCCTGCACCTTTGACAAGCCACAGTTTCCAAACCAGGCGTCGCCCGGACATAAAACCGCCATTTCTGGTGTGCTCTTGACCTGAATTTTCATTGACGCGAGTTTCAGACAATTCGATTTTCCACCCCAAAAAAATTCCAAGGCTAACCATTGCCATTTCGATGCGATCCTGAAGCCCTGGCCCTGCAACTTTGACAAGCCACAGTTTCCAAACCAGGCGTCGCCCGGACATAAAACCGCCATTTCTGGTGTGCTCTTGACCTGAATTTTCATTGACGCGAGTTTCAGACAATTCGATTTTCCACCCCAAAAAAATTCCAAGGCTAACCATTGCAATTTCGATGCAGTTCTGAAGCCCTGACCCTGCAACTTTGACAAGCCACAGTTTCCAAACCAGGCGTCGCCCGGACATAAAACCGCCATTTCTGGTGTGCTCTTGACCTGAATTTTCATTGACGCGAGTTTCAGACAATTCGATTTTCCACCCCAAAAAAATTCCAAGGCTAACCATTGCCATTTCGATGCGATCCTGAAGCCCTAGCCCTGCAACTTTGACAAGCCACAGTTTCCAAACCAGGCGTCGCCCGGACATAAAACCGCCATTTCTGGTGTGCTCTTGACCTGAATTTTCATTGACGCGAGTTACAGACAATTCGATTTTCCACCCCAAAAAAATTCCAAGGCTAACCATTGCAATTTCGATGCAGTTCTGAAGCCCTGACCCTGCACCTTTGACAAGCCACAGTTTCCAAACCAGGCGTCGCCCGGACATAAAACCGCCATTTCTGGTGTGCTCTTGACCTGAATTTTCATTGACGCGAGTTTCAGACAATTCGATTTTCCACCCCAAAAAAATTCCAAGGCTAACCATTGCCATTTCGATGCGATCCTGAAGCCCTAGCCCTGCAACTTTGACAAGCCACAGTTTCCAAACCAGGCGTCGCCCGGACATAAAACCGCCATTTCTGGTGTGCTCTTGACCTGAATTTTCATTGACGCGAGTTACAGACAATTCGATTTTCCACCCCAAAAAAATTCCAAGGCTAACCATTGCAATTTCGATGCAGTTCTGAAGCCCTGACCCTGCACCTTTGACAAGCCACAGTTTCCAAACCAGGCGTCGCCCGGACATAAAACCGCCATTTCTGGTGTGCCTCTGACCGTCTTTTACTCCAACAGTTCACATTTTTCACTGGAAATCATTGTATCAGGCGACCAAAAATCCGTGAATATGAGTAGGTATCCCAGAGTTCATCCGCTGCTTATGCAACAAATTCTAAAAACAAAATATGGTTGCACACTTCTAGGTGCTAGTGGAGTAACCACAAGACATGCAACAAATTCTGTCGTTTGTTTCCCACAAAATACGATTTTTAGTCTTTCTCGTTTTATGACGCTGCAGTCCTTGGTCGACGTCGGTCTTTTCAGCTAACGCTTGTTTTATGTCCGGGCGAAGCCTGGTTTAGAAACTGTGGCTTGTCAAAGTTGGTGGGCGGGGTTTAAAATTCTCATCGAAATGGCGGTGGTTAGCCCCAGTTCCACTTTTTGCGAGTTGGACTACCGATTTTAAAGGTCTCCGCCTTGAGTTATAAAAGGAGCAGCAAAAAAGAGAAACAATAGGGCCTTTATTTTTTTCATAATTAAACTTTATTAACATAATTCAATATCATTTATTTTTTATTCGTCAATGTGACGAAGTTACGTCTGTCAATAACGCATATCGACAACAGACTTTAGTAGTGTTTGTTTGGTTTTTCTCTATCATTATTCATTTCTTTAATATTTAATATTCATTCACTATTAAATAAATTTTCCTTGCACATGTCTGCAATTGTTTTGTTTTTCCTCTAAATATATCATCTCTCTTTCTCTTCGTCCATAATTTTTCTTTTGTTTTGTTTTGTTTTATTTTATTTATTAACGAACTTATGCAGTGGTTTGTGTTTTGTTTTGTTTTGTTTTGTTTATTATTTAATAGGTAATTGATTTCCTTATCGTAAATATTTGATGTAAATCCTAATCTTAAATCTTTAGATTAATCGTACTCTCTCTTCCTTCATTTCATCTTCTCTATTTAAGTGTGTCTTGTGTGTATTCTCTTGTGTGTCTGGTTGAAGGATCCCCTCGGGAAGATCGCTTCTGATTCCTTACCTCAGTTAAATTCGAACAAAAATGACGCGCGGAAAAAGTACCTATCCCAACACCAAACGAATCCCTCTCGATGTTGTTGCTTGCATTCGTGTCTGTGTCTCTGTGTGTCGGTGTGTGTGTGTGTGGGTGTGTTTATTTATCATATACGAGTATGTGTATTCTCTTCTCTTTACATTTATAATTATTTGTTGCTTTTGCTTGTTTAAAATTTAATTAAATTCGTTTTAGTCTGCCTCCGGATGGCATTTCGGATTTAGGAAACATTTAGAGATGTCATTTAATTTAAGTGAATAACGGATCTTACTGTTTGCTTGAACCAAGGACAGGATACATACGAGCTTATGTGTCAAATTAACGGTGATTCTCGTTACGAAATGCAATATGCATTTCCGTCTAGACTAAAATTGCTTCCATTTTGTTTTTTTTTCTCCTTTTTTTTTGTTTTTCTTTCTTAACAATTTGATTAGAGTTTTGTTTTGTTTTGTTGTTTTGTTTTTTTTTTTATAAAAGTACAAATAATTACGTATATACCGACAAATAAAGTGCTTAGATAGTGTATGAGACTTTGGTTTCCATTTTTTTTGGTTTTATTCGTTTATGTGGCAGCAATTGATTGCGTTCGTGGAGGAGACGTCATTCAGCTGTCAACTGGGGGTGAGTTCGTAAGAGCAGTATTAGCGCAGTACTTTAACGTCAAGCGTTCTGAATTGCGAACATTTGGCAATGATGCTTTTTATCGCGGTTTAAAATGCAACATGAACGGCGGGATTTACACGAGGATGTCAGTTGCTTCAACCATCGGTCATTCTCTTTTGCGGTTGCCTCCATTTTTTTTTCTGTTTCTGTCTCACTCTTCCACGCGATTAGAAGAGAGGAAATGCAAGAAATCCGAGCAACCGAATGGCTGGTGTAATACCCGCCAAAGCAACCGCTGTGTAAAGAAAAGCAACCTCTATACAAAGGAAACCAACCGCTGTGTAAAGTAAAGCAACGGGCGCATCATAGAATATTGCGATGCGATGAAATCAACGGCATTTTTTCCTCCAAATATTTTTTAAAATATTTTCAAAATCCCGGCTTCGTCGTAAATACTTGACGTGAATTTCGTGATAAGGTCGATCGTCACATGGCTTCAGTTTGCAGACAATTCGTCGCACCGTGGACTGTCAAGGATGATTGTCCAGGAAAACTGCCGAGGATGACTGTCAAAGATGACTGCCAAGGATGACTGGCAAGAATGACTGTCCAGGAAGACTGTCAAGGAGGACGATCAAGTAGGTCTGTCGAAGATGACTGTCAAGTATGACTGTCAAGGACGACTGATAAAGAGGACTGTCAAGGAGGACAGCCAAGGATGACTGTCAAGGATGACTGCCAAGAATGAAAGGCTTAACTAACACTACCTCTGACCTTCAGTTGCTCGCTGAAAACTAATTAACGAATCCACAGAAGTTAAATGAATCAAAATTGCCACCACATACCGAGTATTAGTTTTCCCACTTAAGAGTAAGAGTGTTTCTTTTTTTGTTAAGAGTTAAATGCTTCAATGCCTAGAAAGTCGAAAAAGTCTTATAGATGAGAAAAGTTGTTCTTCTTTTGTTTCTTTTTGGTTTTTGTCTTATAAAAAATGATTTTTCCTTAGTATAGAGCTAACAACTTAGACTTAGATGATAGAGTGTAGCCAAATATTCTAAGATCTCTTAAAGTACACGTAAAAACGAACAGAAGAGATGCTTAAAGAGGGGAATGGGAGAAAGGTTGACTTAGGCTTAGGGGGATGTGTGACATGACAGAGGTTTTTGGTTTTCAATTCAATTTCAATTCAATTTCGACGATGCTGTTGACAACGTTTCAGCGCATGAAGCAAGCGCAGTGGAAAAGTCTCCATCACCTTAAGGGGGACTATAATGGACGTAGGGAAGCTGAGGAGAACTGAAGCAACCAAGTGAATACACAAAAATGGTTCAATGACCATTTCGCTAAGTTTCGTTATGTTCGTTAAGTTTTGCCCACTTGTCTAGTATAAAGCAAGTAAGGGAGAGAACCGAGCGCGATTCGCTAAATTGTTAAGCATTCTTGTACCAGATCTAAGGCACGTTCCAGTTTTGCTTTTGACTCTTCTTGGCTTTCGCCAAAATCGGAGTCCCATCAGCAAATTAGCCTTTGTCCAGCGGTGTATCGCTAAAGAGTGCAAAAAAGAGAAACAAGAACATTTCCTTGTGGCACTCCAGTTTTTAGACTTTAGACGTTTTTAGACTAGTTTTGTGACTCATTTGACTGACATGAAGTTGCACGTCTGGAAGAAGGCGTCAGCGGAACTTGTTACAGAAGCTAACCTTGTTTGTGTGGAGGACTAGACCAGCCAGTAAAGCATCGTCTTAAAGGGCACAGGGCTCGTCTATTGTAGCTCGGGCCACAACTGGAAAAAGGAGTGTGAACCCATTGGCTGAACCTGTTACAGGAGCTAGTGTCATTTGAGGGAATGCAAACGAAGGAATAATAATAATTCCGCTACAGTCCGAAGTGGACTTGAGCCTTTCTTCAGCCACTTCTGTTCCGCGTTCTACTGTTCTCTGCAAGTGGAGGGGTCCTAGAGTTTATAATAATAATAATATAATAATGGCGGCGCTACAGTCCGAGGTGGACCTGGGTCTAGCTTCTCAGCAACCACTCGTGTTGTGCGTGCTATTGTTCTCTCACGAGTGGAGGGGACCTACAGTTTAATGCCGACTCCGAACGGCGAGATTGAGAAGCTTTTTCTAGGCAGTTATACTCTTTGAGCATTATCAGTGATTCGAAAGAGGTGGAGCCATGAAAAAATGTTAGATGCTTTTTTCGAGATTCGAATCTTAGACCTCGAACGTAGAAGTCGACGCACCTACCCACTACGCCACGGCGCCCACTGAGATCCAGCTTAGGCTAGATCTTTCTGGAGGTTTGGCACGTAGTGATTCTCGCCCATCTGCTATTTATTTTATGAGTTGCGTCTTCTAGAAACTACCAGAAAGGGAACATCAAGAAAAAACACCGATTGAGTTCTTCTAGCGGAGTCACTTGAGTCAAAAGGCTTTGTCAAACTTGGGTAGACTGTGGCTTGAGGTGCCACAGAAGTGTGCTCCTGGATCTGTGGAAGTTCAAGGCAGATTTGCATTTCTCCACAACTTTTCCAAGGAAAAGAAATGTCGTGCCTCGCGTCTCCGTCACACAAGCCCCCCTGTAGCTTTTTAAAAAAAAAGAAAACAAAACGAAAAAAATAAATCAACGAAACGACCCCTTCCGCGGAGAGAGGAGAGTTTAATTTTTCTTTGTTTAGAACTGTGCGTTTAGTTTTTTTTTCTCTTTAAATTTAAATTTACCATCACGTCTAGCATTTAATTTTAATGATTTTCATTTTATTTGGCGTATATTTTAAACATATACGATTAATTTTGAAAAAACAAAATATTTATCATATCCATCTACATATAGATGATTTAAGTGTAATTTCTCCTTTGTTTAGTTTAATTCTCTTTAAATTTAGTTCTTCATCTTCTTCATCTTCTCTTTGTTTCTTTGTTTTAGAGATTAAATTAAAAAATTTAAGGTTAATTCACATGCACGTTAATCTAGGTGTTTTTTTTTTGTTTTGGTTTTTTGTTTGTAACAATTTTTGGGGCAACTAACTAGATGTCGAAACTGAAAATCAACGGGCTGGAGGGACGGGGGATTTTTATGTTTATCTAGAATGTATATGGTCTTCATATTTATTCTTATATATTTATTATATGTACTTCTTATATAAGACCTAGTTTTTTTTTTGTTTTTTGTTTTTCTTTCAATTAATTGTTTACCTGTGAATATTTTTCTGTTTGTTATTGTGTTCCTATTTCCTAGATAATGTATATTATTCTCGTATAAAGTGAATGTGTGACTCGGATAGAGACTTTGACAGAAAATAAACGAACAATCAACTGAAGTGAACACACAAATCAATGGATTTTGTATTTTTTGTCTTCTTTTTGTCTTACTTCAACGGTAATGTGTAATAAAAATATTTGCTTTTATCTTCTCTCTTAGGTTCGCTCCTTGCGGTAGTGAGTGTACCGTGTGTCTGTCTATAGCTCTGTCAATTCGCGAGATACAATAAAATACAATACATCATTTGTTTCTTATTTTCTTTTTTTGTTTTGTTTTTTGTTTTTCTTCGGTATAATATATATATATATATCTTATTTGTTTTGTGTGTTTCATAGGAACAATCTCTGTCTTTTATAAAATCTGTCCTAAATAAAAAAATAAATAATATATATATATTCTTCTTACACTTGAATTATTTTCTTCTCTCTGCTCTTCCCTTTGTCTTCTCACTTAAATGTAAAAATTCATGGATGAAGGTCCAATGGATTTGTTGCATATTTTCATTTAAATTTAACTATTTCTCCTCGTGATCGCCTTCTTCTTCTCCATTTTCTCGTTCAATTGTTTATTAGTATTTATTATTCATTTCGTATTCATATACTATATATAAATTACGGCAGTTTTATATGATTTTTTTCTTCATTTCAATTTTTTTTTTTGAAAACTTTAGTATCTTGTGTGTTTTTTGTGTATGTTTATTAATTTATCTACATTATTTACTCTGGTAATTTACTGTTATTGTAGGGTATATTACTTTCAATGAATTTGTGAGTGTGTGTATTCTTTGAGCTTATAATATTATTTAACAACGCTATAAATAATATTTATTATTTCATTAAATTTATTCATATCCTTTTTTTTGTTTTCCTTATTTTTCTTCTTTTTTTGAAACTATTAGTACTAGATAAATTGATTATATTTATTTTTATTGCACTATGATGTGAGGAGCTGACAGCAGTACGGTCACCGTTGCAATAATTGTAAAAAGTGTAAAAACAATTAAACAAAATCTGAAAAGATATTTTAAGAAAAAACAAACATTATTTATCAGCACTAATCTAGTACATTCTTCAAAATGCCACGCCTGAACACAGTCATTACAAAATGGCCGCCGAATAAACACTCAAATTCACCCACATTCATGAGACATTTCATTCGTTTTTCCTACACACATTCTCTAACATTTCATTCGTTTTGCCTGTTTCCCTTTCGTTTTGCCTCTTTCCCCACACACATTCACCCACTTTTCATCACACATTTCATTCGTTTTGCATGTTTCCCTTTCGTTTTTTTGCGTATTTCTCTTTCGTTTGCCTGTCCTGCGCGTTGAGTGCCACTCAAAGAAATTTTCTGACATTTCTTCTTCGTCTCCGAAAAATACACACATTTTCCGTGAAAAACACACGAACCCACCTCAAATTTCTCCTGGGTTCGCCAAAAAATTCCAAACATTTCCTTCCGTGGTGACAAGTATCAGTCGAACCCAATATAAATTAAATCTGCTTAGTTTCTGGTGACAAGTGAGAGAGGAAATCCCCCAGGAGCCCTTGTCGTGGAAGCCGACGTTTCATGAAAATCTCGACTGTTTGTGACCAATTCACCAGAAGATGACGGAAATCATTGACAGACTCGCGACCTACACCACAGAGATCTTTAAATGCTTTCTCTGCGATCGATTGTTCGCCGATGGCGATGAGCCATGGCATATGTTCGAGAAAAGGGTAAGAATCGCGTAGTGCACTTGTTTCTTGCAAATTCAATGGGAAGCTCTTTTGTAGATTCTTGAAAATGGTCAGGCCGATTGTCCCCTCTCGGTCATTCTGTCATCGGCCCTTGGCAAAGAGCTCGAACAAGAGAGTGTCCACTCAAAGGTAAGCCACAGCACATTGGCGTGGAAAGTTTCACAAGATTTCTGCTTTCAGCTGCTGTGTGACGAGTGCAATATCGTTCTGCTTGAGTACGAGAATCTGGAGAAGCGATTCTATCAGTTTCGGTTGAAAATCCTCACGGACTACAACAACACGGCGAAGGAGAACGGACTCGATACGATTTGGTTTGAGATCAACGAGGTGGACGAGCAACAGATTCAGTCGCAGGCGATAGAAAACGAGGCCATGTTGAATGTGATGGAAGTGAAGACCGAACACGAGGTGGAGGAGAGTCTTGTCGACCACATTCCGATGCTGGACGCTCAGGAGATGTCCAATTACGTGGTGGAAGATGAACACGAGCAGTTCCAGGAAGACTCAGTGGAGGAATTCAATCAGGAAGTGTCAGGCATCGTTCCTGAGGAGGGACACGTGATTGAGGAGGACGAAGAAGAAGAGGAAGAGGAGCAGGAACAGAGTGATGTGTTTCCCGAAAGGAATATCCACGTCATGACCGAAGGTGAGCTCGTAGTGCCTTTCAATTCTTGTCCAACTGGTGACATGGTTTCTTTTCCAGAAATCCCCTACGAGCAAATCATTGAACAGAACTCAGTCATCAGCTACGACAACAGCGTAGACGCTGTCGAATCCGCAATCGATTACAACAGCAGCATTGAAGGTGAGTTCCCCACATCTCCGCACTCCTCCCCACTCACACACCACATCATTTCAGATAAATCGCGAAGCCTCCTCGCAGATGACGCGACAAAACCAGCGAAACAGAAACGCTCCGGCCGCCCTGGGAAGCGCGAGTCCATCACCATCGACTTCGAGTTCACCGGCAGCATGTACGTCTGTCCACTGTGCTCTGACCGCGCCGAATACGAGCCAATGCTGTTCTCGGGGCACCTGAAGACCGTCCATAACTACAAGTACTACGTGTGCGACATCTGCTACAAGGGGTTCAGCAAGCGGAACGAAATCAACGACCACATGGACGACGTGCACGGCGCGGCCACGGAGGAGGGCGAGTTCAAGTGCGAAACTTGCATGCGGGTGTTCCTCAACCATCGACTGTTTCGCATCCACAAGCGGCTGCACTACAGCTCGACGAAGCAGCACGAGTGCTCGGAGTGCCACAAGAAGTACAGCTCCAAGAACCTGCTGGACGAGCATATGAACATGCACACCGGCAAGCGGCCGTACAAGTGCGCGTCGTGCGGGAAGGATTTCGCATCCAAGTACACGCTGCAGGCGCATTTAAAGATCCACACGAAGCGACCGCGGCCGTACAGCTGCGATGAGTGCGACAAGTCGTTCCTGAACCAACAGAATCTGGTGCAGCACAAGAAGCTGCACTCTGGGCTCAAGTCGTTCGTGTGCGACGTCTGCCAGAAGGCCTTCGGCACGCAGCACAACCTGGACGTGCACAAAATCGTGCACACGGGAAACAAGCCGTTCATCTGTCGCACGTGCGGGAAGGGCTTCGCCCGGCGAGCCGAGATACGGGACCACGAACGAACGCACACCGGAGAGCGACCGTTCATGTGCGACCTCTGTCCGATGGCGTTTGCGCAGCGGTCGAATCTCATGACGCACAAGAAGGCGACGCACTTGAACGACAAGAAGCACAAGTGCACGCTGTGCGAGAGGTCCTTCAAGCGGAGGCGGCTGCTGGAGTACCACACGCAATCGGCGCACACGGGGGAACGGCCGCACAAGTGCGAGGTATGCGGCGCGACGTTTGTCTACCCAGAGCACTTCAAGAAGCACATGCGCATCCACAGCGGCGTGAAGCCGTACGCCTGTGAGGTCTGCGGCAAGCTGTTCAACAGCAGGGACAACCGCAACGCTCACAGGTTCATCCACAGCGAGAAGAAGCCGTACGAGTGCCTCGAGTGCGGGATGGGCTTCATGCGGAAGCCGCTTCTGCTGTCGCACATGAAGCACACGAAACACGTGAACGACACGATCATAGTCAATCAGCCGCAGATCACCCACAAGGGAGTGGACGACGCCGAGAAGGAGCTCATCGAGGAGGAGCTTGGGCTGGGAAGTGTTTCGGGCGCCACCTACGATGAGGTTGTCACGTCGGACACGATTCTGGTGGAGGACGGCGATGGGCAGTACATCAAAGACGAGGACGGCGAAGTGAAGTACCTGCAGTTCACCGAAATGGACAAGGATGGACAGGCGACGTTCACGTGGGTCGACATCGGCGAGGACAAGGACGACAACTAGTCACCGGATGCCGGCGGAAGAGAGCAGAACCGAGACTGATACTTTTAAGTTCAAAACGATGTTCGATATTTTTATGAGCCTCTTTGGCTTCGGAGTCCAGTGAACGAGAATGAATTCCATTTTGCTGCTGTCCATCATCGAAAAACTGTGTTCAGAGCGACCGAGTGCTCGGCGGAAAGCACACACACCCGCTTCCAGGGAGCTGCGTTGCGTGCTTGCCCGACTAAGATAACTCTAGATAAATGTAATGTAAATGTGCTAGGCTAATGAATGTTCTTGTAGGTTAGGGAGAAGAATTTCCAAATATAAATACTTGCTCCAATGAGTTTAGAGGAAATTTGTTTTGATTTTGTGAAGGGGTTTGTGAAAGAGGGGGGAGGTTGTGATGTGCAAGGTGTGACAGTTCTTTTCTGTGACAGTTCCTTTCGGAGGTTGTGTGTCTTTTGCTCTGAAAATGCATCCAACTTCGTGGTCTAATGCGAACGGAGACGAGTCTCTGGTGTCGAAGCAGAAAAGTGAATCGGAATCAGATGGATCCTGAGGAATGTACAGCTCAGGAAGCAGAAATCGACTACATTTGACTGACGTCTGTCAAGAAGTTGGAGTTTCCGTGGAGTTCGAGGCGTGAATGGGATGTGAACGGGCGAGAGAAGGGAAACAAAAACATTTCAGAATGACATTTAACCTTAAAAACATAGGAAATGAGATCGCCGATGAACTTGCTGGGCAAGGATCAGAGGAGGTATTCTCGGGACATGAACCTGCGCTGGGACTGCCTGCGTCCTTGGTTAGGGCTTCCATGGATGGTAGGACTTTTCGAGAGCACAATCGCAGGTGGTATGACCTTCCAGGATGTAGACAGACACGCTCCCCAACGTCTGTAGGAAATCCGCGGCTTTCTTGTTACCTGTTAACAGAAAAGATTGCAGATAACTGACAACATTTCCTGCATCTTAACCAATCACATACATCTGGTTGGCCTAAGCGACGAAACCCCCTGCGACGACTGTGGGGAAGACTATGGCACTGCAGAGCACTTCCTCTGTCACTGTCCCGCCTTTGCTCGGATCAGGTGGCAGTTATTCGGTGCAGATGAGGTGAGAGCTGATGATGCAGGCTCCTGATCACAGAAGCGCCTGCTGGCCTTCCTTCGGAAGATCATGAACCTCCAAAGGAGGTTCCGCCTTTTCCCGGGCCACAGCTCAATTGCAGAGAACGAGAAAGCGGACGAATCGGCCGGACAAGGGTCTGAAATGGACATCAGAGAAGCGGACATGTCACGACCACCGATCAGTGCTTTGTACCGGATCATAATCGAAACCAAACAAAAAGAGGTCAACTCGACTTGGTTTACAAGAAATGATTGTCGCACGACAAGATCAACGTGGCCAAAGCTTAACTACGGCAAAACAAAGAAGCTTCTGGCGTTGGACCGAAACTTGATCCGTGAGCTCGTCGGAATGATCACAGGATCTTGCGCCATCGAAACAATGCTCCGGAAATGGAATGCGGAATCCAGAGGAAGTCAGGAAGAGACCGAGACAATCCAACATCTGCTTTGCCACTGCCCAGGCCTCCAGAATCGGCGCTGGGCCAAAGATTCTTCACACATTTAACTAACTGCGCCATCCAGTCGTATCAACCTACTCCAGTGCCGTTAATTTGATTCCAACGGCAAATGGTGGCTGGAACATATTCGATTTCACTGGGATTCGAACCTGGGACCCCTCGAACTTGGGGCAGGCACTTAACCAACTGCGCCATCCAGTCGTCGACAGGATAGGATACTCCGCAATTGAAGGGATTCACAATGGTCCCCATGGCCTCCGAGTGGAAGTCACTCACACACTCCCCTTCCAAAAACCTAACCTAACCTTGCTAACTGTCGCCAACTGCGCACGCCAAGTTGCGCTTCACTTGGGAGCACCACCGTAGACGTGGTTCTCCTCTGTTGCGCGGCTCCACTCTTCAAACAGTTGTCCTTAAAGTTGCGCTTCACTTGGGTGCATCACCCTAGACGTGGACCTTCTCCGTTGCGTGGTCCCACTCTTGTCCTTAAAGTTGCATTTAAGTTGCATTTAAGGACAAGAGTGGGACCGCGCAACGTCTAGGGTGATGCACCCAAGTGAAGACCAACTTGGCGTGCGGAGTTGGCGACTTCAGCTGATAAAGATCTCATTAAAAAGAGAACCCCCTGGGAGAAGTGAGGCCCCGACTGCTGACGAAAGAACAATTTCCTGTTGAAAAAAAGGAAAACGTAAATCTTAACGACCACTCCGGGTTTTAATTGCCACTTGTTGGGTGAGGAGGCACCCCTCCTCTGGACATTCACCGAGCGCAGATAATAATTCCCACTCAGATGGTATCCGGGACATTTCACAGTTTATTGCGGGCAATAAAGAGGAAATGTCAGGGAGTCACGAGTCACTCCGCGACACCGAACCCGTGCACACCGTGCCGATTGTAATTTATCGGCAAATTCGAAGAAAATCTCCATAAAGTCGGTAAGCGTTTTGCAAAGGGTCATAACATTTCACTTCAATTCAAGCAGGAGGGGTTATGTAACCCCCCCTCAGCCAGAGCACAAATTTCGCAATTAAGCAGGGGCTAATTAATTGATACAAATCATCAACGAGTCGGGTCGGCGCATTAAACAATCTCAAACGAATCGACTAATTTAATTGGATTTTTTCACTGAAATCCAAATCGGCTCAGTTTGTCTAAGAGTGTCCTCGCAAAAGGACATCGGACACAGCTCGCCGAGGGAGCACATGACCCGGCTTGCATAATGGATCATCGCATGGACCAGCCACCAGCCAGTATCTGAGTTGAATGTGCCCGGTGGTGGTCATGGTATGCATTTGATGACATTTATATCGTCCTCGTCAAATCTTTCCCTTATCCTTCGGTATCTGTATCGATTATCTTCCTCTGAGTAATTTGCAATTTCCCCAGAAGGCAGGCAATCAAAGTAAATGCTCCGCCCGCCACCTGACACGGCCCCCCGTGCTGCTTCTGCTGCTGCTGGGAAGGTTCCTTAATTAAAATATTATCAAACATCAAATGAGGGCAAAAAGGTGGCTTATTTCCCAGAATATCGTGCCAGTCCTGCACACGGATAGGGAGCTATCCGGCTTCCCATTGTCGCCTGTGCATTATTAAGTGTTACTATCTCCCTGATGAGGACCTGAGATTAGGTAATGAACTTCATAAATAAATCTCTGGTTTCATGACATGCTTTCACTTACAGGCAGGCGCTCCCTCCGTGGCTTAGGCTGCCTGTGCAAACAATAATTCCTCAAAAGGTTCACAACACACACTCGCCGAGAGAGGGGATTTCCATTCCTCCATTCATCCCTGCCCATTCTCTCTCCCTCGTCAAGGAGCAAATCCCCAGTGTGACGTCGTTCAACGAAAACGGACGTCCATTTTGTCATTGAATCTCTAGCTCACTCACCTATCCACAACCATTGCAGCGAACTTCCAATCGCTTATTAATTCCGCTTCATCGTCTGCTTTTCTCATTCGTGCCGTAATAAATTGCAATTCTTTAAGAATTAAATGCAAGTCCTTGTGATTGCATCCGATAGAATTGTGGTGTTCTTCCACCGTCGTCGGCCGGCCAAAGCTTCTGCAAAAAAAAAGTCAAAAAATTGGATACAAATTTGCTTGGGATTCGGTTGGGTGTGGGGGACTTACGCTGATGATCCGATTGCTGTTTGGGAACCAGAGATTGTATGTCGAAAATCGTCATCGATGTCCAGTACGTTGGCCAGCAGGGATTTCGAAGAACGTTCTTTCAATTCTAACTCTTTCATTCTATTGCTTAGCAATATTGTTTTTCTAGTTATTTTCCTGCCGGGACGACTCATTCGTAGAATCCATGGCAGCCATTGCAGGAAAACTGATTTTATCTGTGAATACAATTTGTTTGGAATTGAATTAGAGTTTGGATTTGGTTTGATTTGGTGAGAGGTGGGTGAGGAGTTTGGGCATGTGGACTTCACAAGGAACGCCGGAGTGGAGATCTGACGAAGAATCGCTGGTTTGTCGGTTTGTCTGATTCGAAGAACCGAAATAATCGAGAACTGCCAGTCTTGCCGTGTGGAGTCTTAAGCTGGACAATAAACAGGGAGGCAGAGTTGATTCTTGCTACATGGGGTCTGAGAGCTGGACAAAAAGAAAGAGAACTGAGCTGATTCCAGGTTCTTTCAAACGAAATACTCTGCGTCGAATATTTGATCTTGATTGGATGACAAGCAGGACAGTAGAGTTGATTATCGGGGCCCTTGAAAGGAACTCTGTGTCTTTTTGGTCTTCTTTTGGCAGAGCTAATTGTCGGTTTCTTCGAAGGGAATACTCCTCATCGGACATTGGGTCCTATTTAGACGAAAAGAAGGATAGCAGAGTTGATTCCAGGTTCCTTCAAAGAGAATACTGTACATCGGATACTTGGTCTTGCGTGGACTACAAACAGGACAGTAGAGCTCATTCTCACAAGCCGGACCGACGGCAGAGCTGATTGTCGGTTTCTTCGAATGGAACTCTGAGTCGAATTTTGAGTCTTGTTTGGATAACAGCAGAGCTCATTCTTGGTTTCTTCGAAAGGAATACTGGATCTTGTTAGGACGAAAAAAAAAAAGAAAGCAGAGCTGATTCTCGGTTCACTCTGCGTCAGATAACCGACATTCATCTGTCGCACGTGCGGGAAGGGATTCGCCAGGCGAGCCGAGATACGGGACCACAAACGAACGCACACCGGAAAGCAACCATTCATGTGCGACCTCTGTCCGATGGCGTTCGCGCAGTTGTCGAACCTCATGACGCATAAGAAGGCGACGCACTTGAACGACAAAAAGCACAAGTGCACGCTGTGCGAGAGGTCCTTCAAGCGGAGACGGTTGCTAGATTCAGACTCTGCGTCGGATAACCGACCTTGTTTTCAAGGAAAACGAATGGAGAAGGCGGCGTAGTGGAGTCGTCGCGTAGTTCAAATAGCCGTCGACTGTACTGGCTCGACCACATCGAAAGCACTGGACACCGATGCCTCAGCTTAGGTTAGGTAGTTGGGCGTCCTTGCTGACATAAAGAACATGTCAATGTCTCACTTAAATCACTATGAGTCCATTGCGCCCAAAAAATGTTAAAAACCGTGGAAAACCTAAAACACCAATGCCTCAACTAAGTGAGTCTTTGAGAGCGTACCTCCAGGTTCGAGAAGAACAGAAATTCCGAATCTCTGGCACAAAGATCAAATGGCAGTGAATGCAAGATAACTTCGTGCTGACAACTGAAAGCAACACGTCTGAGGACGACGACGTATCTTATGGCTGACAGGTCTGATAAATAAAAAAAAAATTCTAGACGTTTGGACGGTGTCGCTCACGATATACACGATATATTCTGTATATCGTCTAGGAGTTAACAAATTTCTTTGACATTCCGCCCGTTTACTTTGACGGCGAATGGAGAAGAAGGTTCGACAACCTACGTGAGTGCTGTACAGCAACATCGGCCTGGCCAGTCGTATAAGGATCCAACACCTGAAGTGGCTAGGCCGTGTAGAGCGAATGGATGCCACAGCTCCAGACCAGAGAGTGTTCAAGTCAAACCCGAAGGAACAATGCAGCAGATGACAACAGGAGATACTTTGCCTAGGCCATCTAGAGCGAATGGGTACCACAGCTTCGGCACGAAGAGTCTACGGAGTCTAATCTGGAGGGAAAATGCAGCAGATGACAACACAAAGACACGATTACGAGCGGAAAGTTAAAAGGGACGTCAGCCAGCTTAGAGTCCTGCGCTGGTGGCAGATGGCAGAGGATCAGACAAGTTAAAAGGGGCATCAGTCAACTTCGGGTTTGCGGCTTCCAGTTGGCGGTTGACAAAGGATCGCGTTAACTGGAGAGACGTCAGCCAAATTAGAGTTCGGCGTTAATGACAGTTGGCAAAGGATTGCGCAAGTTTAAAGTGAGTGTGATCTGGCTGGAGTTCGGCGCTGCAAGATGGCGGTTGGCAAAGGATTGCGCAAGTTAAAAGAAACATCATCCAATTTGGAGTTCGGCGTGGAAAAATATCGCGTTGACTAGAGAGACATGTTCGAGTCCTCCGTGGTTCTTTTCGAACTAGGAAGCTCGGATTCGAAGACCCTCTTGGTTGGATCATTGTTGTCCATAAGCTCGATGGTGCCAACCCAATGTAGTCGACAGATTTATGCCTATCGAACTACGTCCACAGCCTATAAATAAGTAAGTCGACGTCTCCGCATTGTGCTCGGCCAACTTTCCTAGAAAATGTTTGAAAATGAATACGTCCTTTTTTCGAACTCAAATCGCCACCTCCAACCGAACAATGGCAAATATGAATGGACATTTCAGAGTCTCTCTTCTATTTATAGAAACCCCAAAACCTTTCGTCCTCAGAATATCCCCATCAAACAAAGTTTAATCGTCCCCATTTCATTCCCCTGTCAAATATTTTGATGGCCCACCACCACCACCCGTTCGCTCCTCAGGCCCACTTTTCGTGTGTGAATTAAGGATCTAACGGCACTTTCTATCAGTTAACCCATCAGACGTATCTTAAAGATGATCTCGAAGTCCCTTAAAGCGAATCATATGCTCAACTGATGCACGTAATAGCTACTTTAACCGCCCGGAAAACATGTCTCCAATCACCATCCCGCCAGGTCGGGTAATGACTCCCGGTTACGACGCAGATAAACCATGAAATTATAGCTTATTACCCCTTCTGCGTGCCTCGTCGAGAGGTGATGTCTTCGATTTAAATGATCTCAATAAAACCGAAGCGGGACCGGCGTGAGAGAGTGCGACTCCCGGGCGGTCCGCTGTGCACTTGTTGGAATGTGTCAAGGCACGGCCGTAACGACGATCGTCAGGGCATGCACACACTACAAATATTTAGAGACCTGTAAACGTGGGCGCCGTAAAACGAAACCCCTGCAATCCTAAAAGATAATATCACTTAAACAGTGGTAAAGTGAAAAGTTGTAAAATTCGAAGCGGAGGGGGAGCTGCTGGAAAGGTGAGAGATGGATGGGAGATGGATGAGGAACACTTACCCACGGTGGCATTTCGTGAATATCCGCAGTGCGATGATGATAGTTGAGTACCACGACAGTTAGCACGACAGAAGACGCCACCATGAACATGATACAATTGAAGTAAGTGCCTGTGCGCGAGTTTGTGGGGACGGAACGGAAAAGAAATACATTAGAGCCCGTCCGGGCGGTCGCAAGCAAGTCGGCAAAAGAACGTTCAAATTAATTAATCATGTTTATCAAATGTATTTTTGAATTTTTCTTTTTTTTTTAAGTAATTTTTAAGTCTCAATACTGAATTTTACAGAACAGAATAAATACATATTTAGTTTGATTTAATTTTTCTTTTTTTTTTTGTGTTTGTTAATTACATTTAGTTAGCCAATCGGATATATATTTGAAAGCAGTTGATAAAGATAGACACGAGAGAGACACTAGCGTCTAATGTCACGCATGCATGCATGTACAAACCGAAGGTCAAAGAACCGAAGGAAAAGAATGGAAACTGAAAAAACGAACAACAAAAGTCTGAAAAGAAACCGAAAACAAAAATGAGGAGAATGAAGAGCGTGCAAATGTCAGGCTTGTCGGCGGCACTACGTTCGATCGCTACAAAACAATAGAATGAACATCTCAACGCTAGAATGCTAGAATGCTAGAATGCGGCATGCAGACACTAGATACACAAGAGATGAACGCAGCAGCGGCTAGATACTTGGGAGAGAGCGAGCGAGCGAGCGAGCGAGAGAGTTGTGTGTTGGTTTGCATTTTTTCTTAAGTGATTTTCGCATTTGTTTGTCTGATCTGATTGTGAAGAGAAGAGATACAGTTGATGGCTGATAGATTGAGTGATGCTTTGAGGGTGATGAGAGAATGAAGGCTCATTCGTCAAGTCTACTGATAATAAGCGGTAGTTGATTTATTTTCTTTTTCTTATTTTATTCTTTTTTTTTTTGGTTTTCTTTTGTTTAATTGACGCCGAATGTGTTAATTTTATTTGAATTTATTTAATGCTTGTGATTTAGGTTTGAGTTAAAGGAAAAAAAACGGTTTTTATTTTGAAATGTTTACAAGACTAGTCTATGGCAGATAAAGTGGAAGATAAAATAAGTTAAGAAAAAATATGTGGACGTAGAGTGGAATAATCAATGGCTTTGTAGTTTTGATTTAGTTTTGGTATAAGGATCACAATGATACCCAAATATGAATTTCTTGTAAAAACATTATTCTTTATTCATCAGCTGCAAGATCCAGTGACATTTTGCTTTTTAAAAGGACAACAAGGCGAGGCAATGAATAGCCGACCTCGAGGCAGTGAGACCATACACCAGAGAACGACTCCGATTAAAGAGACACACGAAAATGGATGGGAACTCTATTAACCTGACGTATGCCAAGGCATCTATTGAACGATCGTGCCAGGTTGTTAATTGAAGCAATCTTTAAAAAAAAAAGTAGAAAGATTTCGAAGCGTTAACAAGCGAACCATGCAGACACAAGCGTCTGCACATAGCCTCTATTAACGGACTCCTACTCTCACCTCCCCGTGGTGAAATCCGGGAGCCGAGTACCCTCGAGAGAAGATGCGGTAACTAACCCTCGTGGGACGTCTGGCCGGCTGCAAACGAGAGAGGGGGGAGTGTGAGTCTACCAGGGCTCATCACTCTTTTTAGGATGGCGTCAGAGGACCTAATCACCTGATTGGACAACGGCGGCATCCACAACTCCAGTCAGCAGGAGCTACCTGGTTTCCGTAATAAGGTCCGGACCCTGGAATGGAGATGGCGGCGGATGAGCAATTCTCTTACAGCCAACGGCGGCGCTCACAGCCTGCAAGAGGCTACCGACACCGGATCCTTCCGGCCCCCTTTGTCCGGGGGCTAAACAAATGGACCTGTCCTCCCAGTTGGAGGTTGTGCGTGGGTTTAACTTCCTCATCACTTAAAAAGCAATCGAGTTCAAAAACAACAACCTGCCTCGGATATGGATAGATTTACTGTTGACGACCCTAGCAAACGGAAAAAGGACAATGACTTTCGGTTCTGCACGTGGAATGTGAGGTCCCTGAACAGACCACGCGCAGCCGATGAACTCGCGGAGGGCCCAGACTGCTATAAAGCAGACGTTGCCGCAATCAAGGAAGTGCGGTGGGATGGGCCGGGAAAAAGGAAGATTGAAAAATTGCGATATCTACTACTGCGATTGTTACAGAGATCGAAGGCAGCGATTATTTGGATGTGGATTTGTTGTTTGAGGCAGACTTAGGCAAAAGTCTGCCTCAAAGAGTTCATTGATTTTGATCCCAAGGCTCAAGAACAGGGTTGGCTTAATATTTGCGGCTTAATATAATAATAATAATAATGGCGGCGCTATAGTCCGAGGTGGATTCGGGCATAGCCTCTCAGCAACCACTTGTGCTGTGCATGATACTGTTCTCTTACGAGTGGAGGGGACCTAGAATTTAATGCCGACTCCGAACGGTGAGATTGAGAAGCTTTTTCTAGGCACTCTTTGAGCACTGTCAGTGACTCGAAAGATATGGAGCCGTGAAAAAATGTTATTTCGAGATTCGAATCTTAGACCTCGAGCGTAGGAGTCGACGCACCTACCCACTACATATGGTGCAACGATGTGACAAACAATTTGATGTTTTCAGAATTATCAATGACCCTCTCTGTTTTGCACGACAAACAGGTCTTAATGATGAGTTGTAAGATCTGAGAAATGATTTGAAATCCTTCACCATTCATTATTGTTGCCATAAATTCTCAATTCTCAACTGAATTTAATTCAAATTTTCCTCAATTTTCTCAGCCATTGATTATTTCCACAAAAATTTTAAAAAAAGTGAACAGAAAATTTTTCAAATCCTAAAGAAATAATGAAAAATTAAATATTTTTCTCAATTCTCGGTTCGAATTTCATTCTACTTTCATTTAATCTCCATTTTTTTTGTACTCATGAAAAATATAACTCTTATGAAAAGTCAAAGGAAAATAACTGGCAAAATATATACTGTATAAAGTAGTAAAAGTGATAAAGTTGATAAAAAAATCCCAAACAAAAGTGAAAAACAAAAAAAGAAATAAATTCAACTCAAGGTGAAATCTCAAGAGAGACATACTCGTACAGTTGCTCGAAAAAAAATCAGAGAAATGTGAGAGAAAAAAGAAAGGAGAGGAAGAAATGAAAAGAAAAAGAAAAAACAAACAAATTATGTGAAGAAAACCAAAGAGAAACGAAAGAAACATAATTCACATTTACCAATACATTGAGAAGAGGCACATCCATATATCCAAAACTGGGAAGGCATTCAACATAACACATTCCAATATTAAGAGAAAGACGTATTTTCTGTTTAATTTAATTTTTGATTGTTGTTGTTGTTAGGTAGGTTGGTATTAGTAGTTTGTTTATACATTCATTGTTTAGTTAGAGTATATATCAGGTATAAAGT
Organism: Myathropa florea; assembly: GCA_930367185.1. NCBI lineage: Eukaryota > Metazoa > Arthropoda > Insecta > Diptera > Syrphidae > Myathropa > Myathropa florea. Next base: position 7,889,319 of record OV884005.1, on the reverse strand, counting down.
TCTTCTATTTTTTCTTTTTTTTAGATAAATACAATTATTTGCTGTTTAAGGGTTTGGTTTTCTTTTCGGGGTTTAGTTTAGTGGTTGATTTTGGTTTTATTTAAGCTCTGCATTATTTAATAAGAAAAAAAGGTTTAAACTATGTTCGGTTAGTTAGATCTAGTTATTTATGGTTTATTTGGATTTAAGTTGAGTTTTTTTCTTCGGTCTTTTTAAGGGGGTTGAGGAAAACAATGTGTTCAATTAACAAATGGAACATATATATAACATACACATGGCATACTCTACACAAATACACACGCAATTTGAAAATAGGATACTAACTCAAGTCGAATGTACAATATTTTGTTGAAAAAGAATAAGAAATAAACGACTGAAATTAAGTGAAATGTGAACAACTGAAGGGTGAATGAAATTAAGTGAAATTAAATAGTTTTTTGTTGAGAGATGGAATGTTGGAGAGGACGATGATTATTGTTTCTCATCAATTTTGACCACAGTTTTAAACAGAGATGGTAGAAAACTTTCCTTGGGAATGTCTCGATTGAAGCATAATCGATACTAGGTACACCATTTTCGAGATAGGGAGTGTTTTTCAATTTTGTGATGTCAAACCATGGCTGCAGCGTGCAAGTTTGTAGTCCTAGGGCCTCAAGTGATGGCTTAAAATTGTTGCTTCAGGCGTCTGCATCGATGCTTAAAAGCTTAATCAAAAAGATGTCTAAGCCAGATGCATTGTTTTCGAGATATGGCGCATTTTTCAATTGCTTTTCACAGCTTTTCTGATGTCAGTTCATGACTTTAGCGGCGAAGACTTAGGGCAACAAATGTTTGCTCAAAACTCTCATTTTTAACCCCTGCATCGAGGCCTAAAGGCTGATCCAAAAAGAAATCGACATCATACGAGTCGTTTTCGAGATATGGCACATTTTTCAAAACCATTTGCTTTTTTCGACCTTTCTGATGCAATCTGATAAAAAATTAAAGCGTGCAAGCCTTTTAACCTAGGGCAACAAAAGTTAGTTTAAAATTATCGTTTTTAATACCGTCATCGAAGCCGTTTTCGAGATATGGCACATTTTTCAAAATCCATTGCATTTTTTTACATTTCTGACACCAGTCATGGTGCCAAGTTGTAGAATTAGGGCTACAAAAAAGTTTTAGGGGGCGCCATAGATTCCGAAGACACCACAACGTTCACTGTGGCTACAAGACGCCAGAAAGAAGACAAAATTAAATTAAAACTGTAGTCAAAATCGAAAAAATCGAATCTCGATTGTCTTCCATTTTTGTTCCCCAACATTTCACCCTCTCATCGGCGATTTCGTTAGAAGGACAGCATTTTTATTTACAAAATCTTAGAAATTTATGCAAAACCAAAAAAATACAAATCTGATGCGAAGTTTTGTGAAAAAAAAACTGATTTTAGCGGAATTGAAACAACGTGACTTGTTCTAACGAAACATGTGCCATTCGAAACGAAATACGAAACCAATCAAAAAAAAAGAAAAAAAATTACCGAAATAACAAACTCAAAATCGAAAAAGTCTAAGGGTGAAGTTATCATTTAGTTAATCATGAATAGGGCGGGGGTATATTTAGCTGATTGTATGTACATACAAAGAATGTCTTGGAATTAACTGTATACTGGATTTGATTTTATAAGTTTTGAATTTTCTAAAAAATTAACACATGATTTATTGAATTTCTTTTTGGTTTATATAAGATTTATGATTTTTTTTTCATTTATTTAAAAAAAATCTTTTGTTTTTGTTTAACATCATCTATTTATTCAAAAAACTTTTTGTTTGATTTTTTTTTTTGGTTTTTAATTTGATTTAAAATATTTTGTTTATTTTTAGTCGCTTTTGATACTTGGAAAGAAGAGGAATTTTCTATTTTCATTTTTTTTTTTTGATTATTTTCTGGTTGGTATTTAACATATTTTTTTGTATATAAGCATATTTAGAGAGAACGCAGTTTGGAACTTAAGAGAAACGAAACGGAACAGAAAACATCATCAACCTTGTGGAGTTTTTGAAAGAGAGGCTTGCTAGTTGTAGGAGATACTGTTTTAATTGCAATGAAAAGAAATACGTAAAAGGCACCAACAAAGCTTCAACAAAACAACTTGTTCTTAGACATACGAGTGTTCATACGTGTTCAAATATTTGTGGGAGCAAATTGGGGATTATTTTGAGTATATTTAGAAGCAAACTGAAAAATAAATAATTCGATTAAAAAGCGCTCTCCACTGAGAGTGGGAAGGAGTTGTGTTTACTTTCAATTTATCATCTATCGTTTTTGAATTGACTTTTTTTTTGTTTTTTGGTTAAACGTCGTGTTGCAAAGCTGCTTTTCATTAACTTTTCTCGATTAATTTGAGCTAGTTTACGGTTGCGATACGAAGGAATATATGTGCAACAGGACTACGTCTAGGATATATACTTTTGATTAAGTGAGTTCGAATTCTATGCTACTTCAAAGCGTTATTATGAGGCCAACGAATAAACAACTGAAACCAAACAGAAACGAAATAAACTAAATGAAGGGTTAAGAAAAAAGAAACGAGAGAGAGAGAGAGATGGAGGCAGAGAGAGAGAGAGAGTGAGAATAAATTATATTTTGCCGTCTTCTTACCCACCTAGAGCTTAGTCGCACGCACGTATAATTTATTTTTATGTACAAAAGTTTTCTTAAAATCATGATTCAAAACTAGAGATACTAGAATTTGTGCAAAGCATTGAAAGTTGGATTGGATTTATTCAGCGATTAATTGGAGTAAGTTTTTGTTTTGTTTAATCAACGTTTTGACGAACCTAACATATTGAGACAGTGTCCTAAATATCTTGCGTTCTGTTAGTTTGAGATATTTAACAATTTTTTTTGTTTTTATTTTTAACAAGATTTTTTATACTTTTTACATACTCTAATAGCACAGTTATTGGAACAAGATTTATATTTAATTTTGGTTTAAATGGAATGAACTTCAATTGTTGCGTAGCCACCTATTTGAGTGATCGGAAATTTACGTGATGTGGGCTGACATTGATGCATGAGATGAAATAAAATAACCAGCCGATTTTGACAACATTGCGTGGAGAATTCTTAAAGAAGGTTCGCGATCCTTAAATGAATTGCCTTTGAATTAAGGCTCGGAGCACTCTCTAATTGTCCATCTCGGGACCGATGATTTGAGAAATTAAACAATATTTACGAGAATGGAGGGTAGAACCACGTAAAAAATGTCTTCACATCTACCCAGTGACGATCATTACGAAGCTGATGTTTCTGTTGGATTAAGGACCGTAAACTATTCTAAGTGAATCTCATAGGTTATCGTTTCACCAAGTCATCAAATGGTATGTAAGTCTTTCTCCGGATGTGCGAGAAGTTATCTCTCAGAAACAGAGGACACAACTTCTTCATGAATTACGTCGAAACTGGAAGCTAATAGAAGACGCTATCATCAGCAAGTTACAAAGTAAAAGAAGTTATTGGCACACGAGGAATGAGTTGATGTTAAGTCCAGCAAATAGGCTGGGTTCTTGGACACAGAGATAATCCAAGAAACTGTGAAGCAGATGAACTAGCCGGGAGGGGTACAATAATTATCAACCCCACCATTGTCAATGTTTCTGTGGCGATAGAAACCTTGAAAACCAAGATCCCAGAGTTAGAAATCAGCAGGATGGAGAAACCTTAGCAGAAACGTGGCCAAAAATGGATCTTCGAAAAACCACAGCCATCCTCAGACTTAGCAGAAATAAATTGGGCAACTTAGTAGGATACCTCACAGGACATTGCGCAGTACAAAGACACACCGCGAAACTAGGGATGCCGTACAAAAACTTCTCAAGCAGATGTATGGATGAAGAAGAGAAGGAAACACCCTCTCACTTTCTCTGCAACTGTCCGACAAACGCCTCCACAAGGAAAGAACCCTAGGAGCTTTTTATGCAGATTAATTAACGGACATATCAGAGAAAAATGTCAATATTTGGATGTTCCAGAAAACAAGATGGTTTCAAGAGTAGCGATTAGAAGCCGGCTCAGTGGCATCACAATGGATCCTCTGGGTTTAAGTGAATCCCTCACATGTGAGGAAAACCTTGTCCAAATTCAAAGCATTTAAATACTTTCAGTTGAGATCAGATTATTCATGATTTCAAAAACCTTTTCCGCATGAAACTGCCAGATTGAACACATGTGCTATTAGAGTATTCCATTATCGTCCTAACTGAAGGAAAATTATACAACAAATCAATATCAACTAACTAGAGGATACTTAATAAATTCATACAGAGTCTACAGATAGCCTACATCATGTTATTTACAAAGCATTTAAGGTTTATGCGTTTCCAGCATTCAAAAAAAAAGAAAAACGTTCACCAACCAAAGACAAAACAAAAAAAAAAACTATGAAAATTATCACACAAAACTCAGTCACATTTCTGAGAGAAAAAAAAAATTTAATCTTATCTTTCTTTCTCACTTTTTTTTTGTTTTGTTTTTGCTTTGAATTGAACTTTCCCATTGTCAGAGAACACGTTAGATCGTTTGATTACTTCTAATTCATGAAAATAAAACCAAAGGAAAAACAAAACGGAAGGAAATAAAATCATCTGTGAAGCACTGTTCACTCAACATTTGGCAAAAGTTCATATTTCTTTTGAAAAAAGAGGAAAAAATAAATGAATACAATTCAAATTAAGAAGATACGCTTGTAGTTTTGAATGGTATGTTTTTTTTTTTTAAATTCGTTTCTTTCATATCATGCGCAAGACCTACAAATAGAAAACTGCAAATTATCATCTAAAGATTGTAGTTTATTTTTTTCAAATTTCTTTCATGTCTTGTTCATATGTTACAAGTAGTAGAAGGAGTAGCAGGAGTAGTAGATTTATATGCTTTTTTTTTGTCACACACTCTTAGTTTTTGTTAAATAAAATCATTTAACCTCAGACGTTTTATTTAGATTTGTTTTCTTTAGATACACAATGCATGGAGGGTATATGTATAAGATTTTTTTTGGTTTTTTTTTAAGTTAGTCTTCTCATCGAATTAGTTTGCGATTAGTAAGTCTTTTTTTTTTTGGTTTCTATTTTGGAAATTAGAGAGCGATCTAAAAGAGAAAAAAATTGTTTTTTTTTGTTCTTGTCTTTATATAGGATTTAGTATTTTTTAACTTAAGGAAAATAAATATAGAACGGAAAATTAAAAATTTGTAACATTTTTTTGTGTGTAGAAATTGGATTTTTTTTGTTGTTTTTGAGATTCAAATACCTAACAATGGTACGGCTTCACTCGTCTTAGTGATAACATTACCAACCAATAGTGAGAAAACTGTTTGCGACAGAAGGATAGTTACACCTGTGAATTAGAATGTTAACAAGTCAACATTAAGTAGATGATTTTTTATTTTTTTTTTTGGATTCAAACAACAAGCATGGTTTTTAGTCCTTTTAAATCGATTTTTTTTGGTTTTTTTAGGGGATTTTGGAGTGTTTTCTTTTTTCAGTTTCGTTGTTCGATTCGATGAGGGTATTCCTTGATGGTGGCAGAGATTGAGACGATTTTTCAGAAAGCCCCTGATTGACAACAACAGAAAAATGAAATAAAATAAAAATATTCACAACTTAAAGCTTAAATTAAATTTAAAAAAAATAGAAAAAAAGACTTATATTCTCATTTTGGTAAACAATATTTTTTGATATCATAGAACCTTCCTAGAATTAGAAGTAATCGCACGATTTAATTGTTTATTCATTTAAATTCTTACTTAATTTAGTCCCTCCAAAAATATATAATTTTTTTTTAAATTTTTCTCTAAATCACTTGAAAGTTTTCAATCAACTCTTTTGAACAGAAGAAAGCATCAAATACGAAAATCACTGAAGTAAATTAGATATTCAACAGAAAAACAAAAATTCTTAAGTTTGAAAAAAGATTAAAAAATAAAATATTTTTTTGAGTGCAAACATTTAAGAGAAAAAAAAATAAATACGGGATATATGTAAATTTCCACAAAAAAATTCAGAGGCAGAAAAATAAATAGATCCTCGTACGGGGGTGAGTGAGAGAGATATATATTGTCAAACTAAATTCATCAACATCAAAACCACTGATTTCTTACACGAATTAATATTTTATTTTAAAGACAATACGATATATAAGAGGTTATATATGATTTTTGAAAAAAAAAAAAAAATAAGTTACACTTTAACGAACATCTAGTAGGAACATGTAAAATAATGGATGCTCCTAAGACCCATTCAAGATGAAATGATATTTTAGTCATGACATGGATGATGGAAGGGAGTGAATAGATTTTTTTTTTTAGTAGATTTTCTTTTTATGTTTATTTTCAAAATTTATCGTACGATTACTAGTTCAAGTTTTTGAGGTTCTGATCAAAAAATATCATTCCAAAATGGGTCAAAGTACACAGGATATAGAGATCAGATCAAAATAAATCGAAAACAACTGAAAAAAACGAACAAAACATAACAGAAAATGGAACACATAGCGATATGACAGTGAAGACAAGGGTGAATTAGAAAGAACGTCTAAGAAACTCAAACAGAAAACATCTTATTTGTGAGGTATACAATATATAACATAGATATTTATATAAATGAAGAAGCGATTTGTCTTTTTTTGCACTTGAAGTATATTTTGTTGTTAAATCTTTGCATTTGTTTAGATCTATCTTAGATTTTGCTTTTATTTATTTAAGTCTGCATCAGAATCACTCAGAAGTTTGGCGATTTCCCAGGGGGCATCATTTATGAACATACATTTACTCGATTTTGATTTTTTTTTCGAACATTATTTAGGCAGAGAGGAATTATTGTTAATTAACCGCAACTGAAGACCAACAAACTTAGCAGACGGAAAAAAACACAATTAAAAAACGAAAACAACGGTATAGCATATATTATTTTTGTTTGAGAAATATTTTGAAACACTTGTCCATAAACAAAAAAAGAAAAAACATTATATATCAACAACTGCAACAACTTTTTGAGCGAAAAGAAAAAAAATCCAAAAAAAAAAAATCAAAAATCAGGAAAGAAGAGAAAATAACGAACCCAAAAAAAGGACTCCAACGAAAGGAATAAACAAAAACGACATCCTTGACATACACATATAATATATATATATAGATATTTAAGATATAATCGTAAACATAAAGATATAGTACGTTTAAAAAATAAGTCACTTAATTAATTTGTGTGTTAGTAGTTGTTTTTTTTTTTGTTTTTGTTTTGAGAGTGAAAAAAAAAGAATTTGCATTGCAATGCAATCACTACCTAACAAGGGGATTGCATCAGATACTTGGGGCAATGTCTCAGCTACAAGGTTGAGAAACACTGTGAGCGATAGAAGAATTGTAACTCCTGAAACAAAAATAAAATACCAAGAATAATGTCACAAAAATAATGGATTTGTTTTTTTTTTTTGCATTTGATATAGATTTTGTATTTTTTTTTAGTTTTTCCTAGGACCCATACATTTTTTTAGTTCTTCCCTGACCCTCTTAATTATAGAATAGTTTTTTTTTTGTTAAGAGATACATATTTAAAGGCGTTTAAGGCTGTAAGCTGTTTGGTTAAAGCAGATACACTAGAGGATTTTAAATGTTTTCTAAGATAGATCTGAGATGACACGGCATTACCGTTAACCACGATTGTTTTCTGTAAGAAACGAAACTAAAATATGTACACAAATGAGAGAAGTGAAAAATAAAAAACAAAAGTTTGGAAGGAAAAACGAGGATTGGATGGTTTGGAGACAGTCTGGCTGCATATTTTGAAAAAGCTGTCAAGGGTCAATGGCAGTAATAATAATAATGGCGGCCGAAGTGGTCTTCGGCCTATCTTCTACAGCAACCAATCGTGCTGTGCATGCTATTATTCTCTCATGAGTGTGCGGCTTGTCAGTAGTAGGCTTTTAAAACCGCCAACAGTTTCCCTCTAACTTGATAGAAATGGCAGGTGGAGTTGAGCGCTAGTGGCGGACTGTAGGTTGCAAGCTAAATTAGGGCGCGAAGGACTCAAACAGAGCCGCTACATTAGTCGCAAGACCCTTTGAACTGCCTACATAAGACAAATTAGGCCCCATTGTAGTGCCAGGAGGATCGGGTTGCCTTCTATTCATACAATCAGAGCTTATGTTGAAGAGCTTAAGTTGATTGAGGCCTAGCTTACCCAAATTGTTTAAGAAGCATACTTCAGTCACTTGAGCCTAGGAGATGAGTAGTTTCTTCCTCCTCTTTATCCCAACAACTTCTGCAGAAGTCGTTGAAAGGGAAGATTATCCTATGGAGCTGCTTGCCAAGGATGCAATGCCCTGTTGTGACTCACATATGTGAGTTAAATGTAATTGCGTGCCTACTCGTACTGATTAGAACAAGCGAGCGCTTTAAGTTTATCGATGCCCAGAATTGCTTTGAAATGATGCCAATTGTGTCTTAAGATTGCCTTCGATTGGTTGAATTAATGCCATCAAGAAGTTTAGCTGTAGCTAGACGCTTGCACGGATACTCTTCATCGGGAGAATAGGCGTGTCGCTATGCAGTAAGCCGCAGCCATTGTAATCAAAGCGCTGTTTTTTGTAAAAATATGCACTCATCAATATCTCCGATATTCTTTGTTCGAATTTTTAGTAGGTGTCCCAAAAACTGGAAAAAGGATTTAATAATAATGGAGGCGCTACAGTCCGAAGTGGACCTGGGCCTAGCTTCTCAGCAACCACTCGTGTTGTGCGTGCTATTGTTCTCGCACAAGTGGAGGGGACCTACAGTTTAATGCCGACTCCGAACGGCGAGATTGAGAGGCTATTTCTAGACAGTTATACTCTTTGAGCATTGTCAGTGACTCGAAAGAGGTGGAGCCGTGAACAATTTTTTTTTGAAAAATTGTTTGTCTGAACTTGGATTCGAACCTGGACTGTGAAAGTCAAATGCGCATGGGTCGACGCACGTACCCACACGGTCACGGCGCCCACAAGAAAAAGGATTTCGATCCGCAAAATCATCGATATCCTTGGGATTCCACGTTCGATTTTGATAAATGTGGGCTCATCTGAAAGGCCGTATTCAGTGCTTCAACGTCAAGGCGTGTCCGTAACAATTCTGTTAAGGGTAGGCAGCATATTACAGGAATTTTTCACAAGAAATACGAAAATGTCCTTCAAAGCCTTCTACGATTGCATCGTTGCATTGTGAAAATTTCTTTACAGTTATTTGAATTTTACCGGACAATCATTAGCCCCGAATATGACCTTTCCGATGAGGCCCCATTTATCAGAATCGAACAAGGATTCCCAGAGATATCGATGATTTTGTCCATCTCAAGCCTCTCTCCAGTTTTTAGGATACCTGTTGAAAATTCTGTTGGCCTGGTGTTCTGGGAGCCAAAATTTGCTTTTTAAGAGCTCTGCATATAGACCAGGTGCATCGTGTTATTGTCGTTTGGTTTGAATTAGATGCAATTGGAGGCTTTTCCTGTAAGAGACAGATCTCCGTAGTGGCACTCTTGATCCAGTCGATTATGGTTCTTGTCTTGGATGAGAATCAAAATTTTTTTCGCTTTGAAAGGAGGATTTTGCATTTTTGACATTTTGTGTTGTCAAAAAACGGCTTCCTCGTGTGTGCATCTAAGTGACTCTAGAGCCAGATCAGCCAGGTCAACAGAGAAGGTGTAGAACAGTTTCCACTTCATCCTCGTCCAGGCAGACTTTACAGAAGTCATTAAATAAAAATCCAAGTCTTCTTGCATGCTTACCTAGTAGACTCTCAGTCCACTTATCTGGACAGTCTTCAATGAAAAGTTGATGAGGGCATCAGAAAGTGGCAGGAGAACAATACAAAATTGTGTGCTCAAGGGACTAAGAGACTAGCCGAAAATATTCCATCGGAGTTGGGAAGGAAAATCTTGAGTCAATTGAAAGGTTTTCGATGTTGGTATGAAGCACATGCCAAGGTTCTAAGAGCCTGACTGAGCGAAGACTTAGTGTAGTCTTGATAACTCAGGGAATGCTCTGAGCTCATCCACTTTATGTTTAGAGCGCTTCGAGGTATGTGACTGATTTTTTTAATTTGACTTGAATTAGTTGTCCTTAAACCCTTCAACCGCAGTTACATTGTGGTCTTCTTCAAAAGTTTGTTGGACGTCGTCTAGTTTAACTACACGTCCTGAGCCAGGTGAGGTGTGTGGCCTCACCCTGAGCTATAGAAGCAAAGGATAACTGGCCTGGCTGTCTTTGGGCCGGTTTTGAAATTTTTTATTTCTGACTACAGCTTCTTCTTCTTTTCTGATGGCGCTACTGCTGGTCTGACTCATAGGTTGATAGATTCATCGGTAGGAAGGCTTTATTTCTTCTTCATCTTCTTTGTGTGAAATTACAGTCCGAGATGGACCTGGGCTTTAACCGACACTGGAGCCGTCGATCAGTGACAATAGACTGAGTGTGAGCATCACCATGGACTAATATGGTCTAAGTGTGCTGGTGATTTCACCAGCAGCCCCCTAACCTGTGTGCGCCACCGGGTGTCCTCAATTCCATAGCAAATTGCTTCAAATATTCAAATGAACTTCCACTGAGGAAGATGAGAATTGGAATTTTGAAGACAAAATCCAGACCTTTCAGGGTCTCCAAGGTCTTCTAAATAAATTCGCTTGTCATCCCTTGCACCATAAATCACACTCTCTCCTTGACAATGACCATCTCGTCTAACTGGCGATTGCCAAAGCTCTTAATGACCTTTAAAGCCACTCAAGAAAGACAAAAATCCCTTGAATTATCACCAGATGATGCACAGCATCTCATTTTCAGCAGCAATTTGTACACCAATCAAAGCCAAACCATGACCATGGCCTCGTGGATCTCCCTCAGCAGCTCTGACAAGTGTTTTCACTTTTATTAAACAAATCTCGCAGACCTTCCCCCCGCATTTCCTCGGCACAAAATTAAATTCCATTACATCAAATTAAATTACGTTCAGAGAAACAAATAAAAACGAGAATTACAAAACAAAGGAAAAAAAAGGAAAGAACTAGGACCCAATGTGTCGTCCCTTCAAATATTATTATTAAAGACAAACTGAGGGCAATCTCGCGGATTTGTGGCCGTGCCTAAGTGTCATCCACGACAATAAAGATACATTAAGAAAATTAAATTAATTTAACAAAGAAAATTCGTTATTTCATATCATTTCCTCCCTCTCTCTCACTCAGTTGAAGACTCACGCACACGTCCACGCACACACACCAGCATTCAAATGCGACCGACGCAGAGGCGAGCTTACACTTAAAATTATGACCACTCAACTATTAGCTATGATTTACAATTACAATCTATTTTAAGTCTAATTTATCGTGTTTCCGACCTAAGTGGTGTAATCATTGATTAAGAAGGTCCTCTTATCCTTCCCTGTTTCCTTCGCGGGTGTTCTTAATCAAAATGGAGTTGCAACTCGTCTATCTTGTTGTCTACGGGGTTTTTTGAAGTTTATTCTTTTTGTGATTTTATTTTTGAGTGAATTATTTGAAAAATGGGTGAGAGATTTTGTGAATTTTACGTGTGAACGGGTGCAGGAAAAAATGGTGCGTTCTGTTGTTTTTAGTCATGCCCTTCGGAGGGGCGTTTATTTTTCAAAAATCAAAAAGCGGAAACATTTTATTTTGTTTTATTTATGTTCGTGTGTGTTCTTAGGTGTGAACGGTGAGAGGGTGCAGAATTTGTTTGAGAAAAACGTGTGATTTTATGTTTTTTTTTTTTATTTTTACAGTGAGTTCCTTGGTACTTACTGCTGTTCGAACTTGACGTCTGTAAATGTAAAATTGTTCTTTAAAAAATCCTTAAATTCTACAATTGATCTTCAAGATTTGAGAGGTTCACGGAGTATTTATGAAAGAAATCACAAGGAGTAGACTAAATGATCGGGAATTGCTTGACTCAAGGAAATGGATGTTGTTCGAGAGACAATTCTTAGATTGCCGAGGATTCAAAAGAAGATGGACAGGTTCTCAGAGATGAAGGAACGCTGACTTAAAGGCCAAAGGGTGTGCTAGAAATGGTTTTCGTTGTTTCCCTTTTGGTGGACATCGAAGCTCATGAAGCTCATGAAGTGATCGGCGACTTCCTGACCAGAGCCAAGATCCACTACAGCAATTCTCTTGATTGCCATTTCAGTTATCAAAAACCAAAGCCAGGTCCACTACAGCAGTTCTTTCGATTGCCATTTTAGTTATCTGGATAGTCTTCAAGTCAATGCCTGAGTCTGAGCTCCCTAATTTAGGCTTAACAAAGCATAACTAATTTTGACACTGACAGCTGTTTCCCGCTCGAAATCTTGACAGAAAGTCAGTATCATACCTCCGCGGAACGAAAAGAGTCGCTTTCCGCTTGAACAACGCTGGGAAATATTGAAAACCTATTTCCAAAGTGAGTGCTGTGTAGCCCAAACAGTGCGGTTTTTGAAAAGAAGTTTTGGCCGAAATTAAGCACCCACCGCGAGTGCTGTACGCAGGTTTGTGCAAAAAGTTTCTGAGACTGGTGTGCTAGTGGACAAAACTCACGGTCCCCGTCGTCGTACGGTGCCCACAGATGAGGATGTGCCTGCTGTGGCCGAGAGTGTGAGACTCAATTCACGAACATCAACTCGCCACCGATCTCAACAGCTGAACATTTCATGCACTAGCCTGGGGAGAATTCTGCAAAAAGATCTCGGATTATTCGCTTACAAGGTCCAATTGACTCAGTAATTGAAGTCGCGCGACCATCCACTTCGTTGTCCCTTCGCAGTTTAGCTCTTAGAGCAGCATAAATTGGATAAGCAACGATTTTGGGCAAAAAATCATCTTTTCTGACGCTGATGAAGCGCATTTTCATCTCGGCGGCTACGTCAACAAACAAAATTGCCGCACCTGGGGCTCGGAAAACGGAAAACCTGCACGTTATTGTCGAGAAGCCAATGCATCCACAGATAGTGACAGTTTGGTGCGGGTTGTGGAGTGGTGGCATCTTTGGTTCGTTTTTCTTCGAAAATGAGGCTGGGAACAATGTTTCAGTAAACGGTGGGCGTTACAGACCCATGTTAACTGACTTTTTTTTACTGAAATTGAAGACACGAATTTGGACTACCTCTGCTTCGTGCAGGATGCCGCACAGCCCATGCGACATCGATCTTTTGCGCACCAAATTCCCAAATCGTGTTATCAGCCGTCTTGGCGATGTCAATTGTCCGCCTCGGAGCTGTGATTTGACCTCTTTGGACTTTTTTTTGTGGGGAACCATGAAGAGCCGATGTTATGTCAACTATCCGAAAACGATGCAAGCACTTAATGCCAATATCATCCAAGCAATCCGTGAGCTACAGCCCGAAACCATCAACAAGATCTTGGAAAATTGGAGTGACAGAATGTAATGCTGCGAAGCCATCCGAGGCAGCCACTTGAACGACGTTGTGTTTCATAATTAATGGGAGTGTTTGTTCTCTCTAATGAAGTCATAATGCATGGGAAAAACTCTAATTTTGTTAATTTTATTGCATTTTTAAAAAGAAACTGGTATTTGGCTTACCCTGTATAATATGCAACAATTGACTCTCCCAAGAATCCGTAGAGCCGACCTCCGAAGAGGGTGGATATTCCAGTAGATCTGGACAGCCACCTGGGGTATTCCATCTCATTTTTTATATACTTTTTAATCCTTGTATACGAAGAGTGGATTTTAGTCGCCTCTTTTGACGGGCATACCTACCTCGGGTGTATTCTAGCCCCAAACAAGGGGAGGGAGTTCTTGTATAAATCTTGAGAATGGCCTGGAGATTTCGCGTGCATGCATTTTCCGGGCGAACCTCTTTAGTGGAACATGCGGGCAACGAAAATGAGACGAGATGAGATGAGAAGACTTCTGCATTCTTTCAGAAGCAACTCTTTGGCAGTCACAAAATGCGAAAGTTTGGGAACGAGTATCTGACTGCAGACTACTAGTGGCTGACTGCAGACTACGAGTGGCTGACTGCAGATCACGAGTGACTGACTGCAGACTACGAGTGGCTGACTGCAGATCACGAGTGACTGACTGCAGACTACGAGTGGCTGACTGCAGACTTCGAGTGGCTGACTGCAGACTTCGAGTGGCTGGCTGCAGACTACGAGTGGCTGACTGCAGACTTCAGGTGGCTGTCTGCAGACTTCGAGTGGCTGGCTGACTGCAGACTACGAGTGGCTGACTGCAGGCTACGAGTGGCTGACTGCAGACTTCGAGTGGCTGGCTGCAGACTACGAGTGGCTGACTGCAGACTTCAGGTGGCTGTCTGCAGACTTCGAGTGGCTGGCTGACTGCAGACTACGAGTAGCTGACTGCAGACTACGAGTGGCTGACTGCAGACTTCGAGTGGCTGACTGCAGACTTCAGGTGGCTGTCTGCAGACTTCGAGTGGCTGGCTGACTGCAGACTACGAGTGGCTGACTGCAGGCTACGAGTGGCTGACTGCAGACTTCGAGTGGCTGGCTGCAGACTACGAGTGGCTGACTGTAGACTACGAGTGGGTGGCTGCAGACTAAAGCGTAGACTCGTCGTGACACATGAAATGACAAGAAAAGGAATCAAATTTTGGTCAGGAAATCGTATCCATTTAAGTGTGTGAACGATTTAGGTGAGCAAATCATCTTCTTTGATGAAGGAGGACAAAATCCCATTCCCCAACTAAAAATGTGAACAAGACATCAAATCGATGCTTACCACAATCTTCCCCTCCAGATAACTTAATTCTAAGGCTTATGGAATGTTTGTGATATGAGACATCCCAAATGTCAGGCTTAAGGACTATGAAGATGAGTGAGAGAGAGAGAGAGAGAGAGCGAAAAGGAGAGTAGTTTCCTTGTGCATTTAAACGTTCTATAAGTTCTTTCCTAAATCTACAAAATCACCGAGACACTAGAGGTATTCATCTAAGGAAATTGCATAAAAGGAGGTATACGTTTCAATCGCTTTCGTTAGAGATTCGTGTTTTGGCAAAAAGGACAAAAATCTATCAATGCAAGCTAAGAGGGTACAAATAAACCAAAGGACATGCAATGTTTCGATTTACAAACTCGGTAATCATATATACATAAGTTCCCTAGATTCATTTTTTTTTGAAAACAGCTTACAACACAGTTCCAATGAAACAGAAAAGAAAACAAAAATCAGGAGCATTTTATTTGAAAAAGAAAAAAACGAAAAATGTAGATATCCCTAGATCTCGAAGTGAATGTGTTCTGATCTAACTGTCACCCTGTAGAGTGGGTTAGGCTGTAAGGTTTCCTCAAGTATACCAAGTATCAAATGACATTAGTCCTTTCTTTCTTTCTTTCATTTTGCTTTACTGATGATTTTCTTTTCTATCACAACATCATCGAGAGAGAGATAAGAAAAAAAAAAAAAACATTTATAAATATAAAATATGTTTAGATGTAACATCAAGAAAAACACATACACATAGAGATGTATCTGTGGCCACTGATGATGATTTGATGGTTGGTATAAACGAATTTCGGACACTCGATTGTGAATCATTCATTTGTTTGATAGATTATACATTTATGAGCATATTTACACTTGAAAAATGTTACGTCGATACAGTACGATATTTATGTTGATTATATATTTAAACAAATGAAATAAATTAAATTTAAGAAACTAAATTAAAAAAAAAAATAAACCATCTAATGAATGAAAGAAATGAAAAGAAAACGAACACAAACATGAAATGGAATTAAGGAGTAAACAAATTGTTTGTTCTTCACTATTCAACAAACATATCCTTTCATGGAAATATACTCGCATTAAGCACCCATTTAAAATTAATTCATATATATATATAGACATATGGAATTAGCACAAGAAAAATTATACAAAAAAAATATATTTAAATCATACACTGCTTGTTAATTGAAAATAAAAATAAAAATATATTCATTTTTTTAATTTTTGTTTTCCTTAAAATCAAGAACATAACATGTAGAAAATTCTCTAAAACGATTCGTTCGTTCGCATACACTTTTTGGCAATCCGAAACAGAATTTGAAAAAAAAAATTAAAACTTTTTGATATTTTTTCTTTTTTTTTTTTGCGTTAACACTTTACATAAAACCAATTCAAAACGAACAGAAAAAAAAAAGAACAGAAAATAAATCGCGGAAAGATAAACTAGAATGTTGTTGAATGTTGTTATTTGTATTTTTGTTTGTTGTGAGGCAAACATTTTTCATATAACTCAACGTTGAAACTACAAGGACACACAAAACCGCAACGGACTTATATGAAAAATTATGGTAAACATTCTCCAAAGACGAGATGCTCTTGTGACAATAAAAAAAAAAACATTTCTCTTTTTTTCTTACGAAATGCGAGGCGAAATCTTTTTTTTTCTTTCTTCGATAAACATTTGTTTTCTATTTTATTTTGCGAGTGATAATTTTTTTTTTGTGGAAATTAAATTCCCTTAATGTGATCTTGTACCTATAAGAGGAACAGCATCCGACGTTGTCGGCATTGATTCGGCAACGAGATTAAGGAAAACTGTTAATGATAGAAGTATTGTAACGCCTGGAAAAAAAATTTCGAAAAAAAAGAAATAGAAAAAAATTGGAAAATATATATATTTCTTTTTTTTTTTGTTGTTTTTTGTTTTCTTCGATTCTTTTTGTTGGTTAAATGATATGGGAAATTATATGCGAACTGAGGATGAATTTGAACGGAAAAACAGAAATTAAAAAATAAATGAGAAGAACGAATGTTGAATAAAATATTTTTCTTTAAGATATAAGTATTAAATTTATTTATAATATATATTTAATTTTTGTCCGAAATTGTTTTTGTTTTGGGTAACCTTTGAAGAGGGAATTTTTTTTTTTTACATTTATTGAGTCCATCCTGGCTAAGGGTAGGGTGAGATAAATTCACATCGTTGACTAAGAGCTGGTTGGCCGTTCAATGAAACGTTTTTATTTTTTGTTTATTTTCCCTTTAACCCGTACACTAAACAGATTCGACTACATCGAGCTGGCTGGACAGTCGTGTGAGGTGATCCCTGGCCCTGGGCGCCCGTTTTTTTGGCGTTCCGTACTGTAGCGCCATATGAAAACGAAGAGGCAACGATTGAGACTTAAACTTTTCTGTCAAGCAGAATGCTCCTGGTATAGGCGAGACCTCATTTAGAAGAGCGAAAATCATACCTCCTACCGACTCCGACAAGTTCTCACTAAAGTCAAAGCGAAATTACAATAAAAGTAGGTTGCTACCTGGCAGTACAATGAACCAGTTTTTGAGTCTGAGTGCTCCATTGTAGAGTTTCAAAAACCTCCGACAAAAAAAAAGTCAAAGCCCCTGGTTCAGACAGATTGCAAAAATCGTCGAAGCGGCTGTAGTTAATTCAGCTGGACGAAGACGTAAAGCGTGGCCATCTAGTGGTTTCTTTTTAAATCTTAAGTAATTTTTACACTGATACTATTTCCCTCTCGAAATCTTGACCAAAAGTCAGTATCATACCTCCGCCGAACGAGATGAGTCGCTTTACGCTGGAACAATGTTAGGAAATATTGAAAACTAATTTCCAAAGTGAGTGCTGTGTAGCCCAAACAGTGCGTTTTTTGAAAATATTTTTTGACCATAATGAAGCACCCACCCGACTGCTGTACGCAAGTTTGTGCAAAAGAGTCGTGAGACTTGTATGCAAGTGGACAACACTCATGGTCCCCATCGTCGTACGGTGCGCACAGATGAGAATGTGGCTGCTGTGACCGAGAGTCTTAGACTCAAATCACGAACATCAATTCGCCATCGATCTCAACGGCTCACGCTCACATTTCACACGCTCGCCTGAGGAGAATTCTGCACAAAGATCTCTGATTATTCGCTTACAAGGTCTAATTGACTCAGTAATTGAAGTCGAGCGACCATCCACTTCGTTATCGCTTCGCAGTTTTGGCCTTAGAGCAGCTCAGCTTGAATTATACAACGTTTTTGGGCGAAAAATCATCTTTTCTGACTCTGACGAGGAGCATTTCCATCTCGGCGGCTACTTTAACCACCAAAATTGCCACATCTGGGGCTCGGAAAACGGAAAATTATTGAAATTATTGTTGAAAACCCAATGCATCCACAGAGAGTGACAGTTTGGTGCGGATTGTGGAGTGATGGCATCATTGGGCCATTTTTCTTCGAAAATGAGACTGAGAACAACGTTTCGGTCAACAGTGGGCGTTACAGACCCACGTTGACCGACCTTTTTTTTTTCTGAAATTGAAGACATGGATTTGGACGACATCTGGTTCATCCAAAATGGCGCGCTATGCCACACAGCCCATGTCACAATCGATCTTTTGCGCACCAAATTCTCAATTCGTGTTATCAGCCATCTTGGACTTTTTTTTGTGAAGAACAATGAAGAACCGATGCCAACAATCCGGTAACGATTCAAGCACTTAAAGCCAATATCATCCAAGTAATCCGTGAGCTGCAGGCCGAAACCATCAACAAGGTCTTGAAAAATTGAGGTGACAGAATGCGATGCTGCGAAGCCAGCCGAGGCAGTCACTTTAACGACGTTGTATTTCGTAATCAATGGGTATGTTTGTTCTTACAAACAAAGCAATAATATATGGAAAACAATTAAATTTTGTTCATTTTATTGCATATTTAAGAGATCATAGGTGGATGTGCCAAAGACTTAGTTGAGGCTGATTCAAAGATGGGATTTCGAAGCATTGACAGGCGTTAACAGGCGCAGACACAAGCGTCTACACCTTGCCTCTGTTAAAGAACTCCTAGTCTCACCTCCCCGTGGTGAAATTCGGGAGCCGAGTACTCTCGACAGTAGACGGGACCCTCGTGGGACGTCGTGGGACGTCTGGGCGCCTGCAAACACAAGATAGGGGAGTGTGAGCCTACCAGGACTCATCGCTCTTTGTAGGATAGTGGCACATACATAGAATTCGACTTCGTTTGGTTATCAATTTCATGCAGAGACACCTCTCGCGTGGGCTTTGTCATTGGAGATGGAGATTCAATACGTTTCCACGATTTAAAGTGGTTTCTGTAAGCAAATTTGCAAATTTTTTAAAAGCTGATGAAGCCTTAAAAATATTGGGACTAAAAAACAAAGGGCTTTGAATTTTTCTCTAGTTCTGAAGGACCGTCAGCGAGGGAAGGCAGCAGCTGCCTAGGCACGGACCTTTCAGGGGTATCTGGCTTGAGAACTAAGATGCACATCAGCTGATAAGTTTCCGATCTGATAAACAGATGGCGCCACAAATGCAAAGTTGATATTTTTTTTAGTACTAACCTTCATAATCTGATAATCTAGGCCCAGGTCCATCTCGGACTGTTGCGCTGCCGTTATTATTATTATCAACCTTCAAAAGGTGGTCGCAAAAATTTCATGACAATCTGATGTTTTGTTAAGTATGTCTGACAACTTGGTTATGACGACTGGAAGCAGGGTTTCCGGGATCTTCGAGGAAGGAAGGCAGCTATAGCTCAGGCTCAGAAACTTCAAGGATCTTGTTTGTTTTTTTTTATTCGCCTGAGAGTTTAAATAAGAGAAGTGGCATTTAAGTTATACAATCTGCTTTACTGGTAGTACTCTTCAATAACACAGGACGTGTTCTTATTTAATCTGTCAGATGAGTTGTTGTGTCTGCCTCTTCAAATTCGGGGAATGATTAATCCAACTTCAAGAAGCTAATATCGTTGGCGTACTCCCTGAAGCACTTATGGCAGATATTCAGGCCCTATTTGCGGATGAGACCATGTCGATTTAAGCACGACCGGCAGCACGACCGCTCTACACTTTCGTTTTGATTTTCGCAACCTAAAAGATCGTGTTAAGAAAAATATCGTTGAACTTAAAGAACGAAGTTTCGGAATAAAGGCGAGCAAATCGGCTCGAATATTTGGCGACCGTTATCAAAAGAAATCGCTTCCCTGACAAGGGAGTAAGTCTGTCTGAAGGAAATGGCTCACATTACAATGGGCCTAAGTTGGCCTAAGTGTACCTGATATTTGCAATCAGCCACTTAAACCTAAGGAAATGGCTCATCACACCAATAATTGTTTAGCCAATATTTGCTTGGTATTCATTGCCAAAACTATTTCCCATTTCACCAAGCGCGCGACACTCTTCTGTCCAACAAGAAATTATGGTAATTCCAGCACAGTTGTGAAAAGTATCAAATACTTTGCATTCTCCCTCAGAGACAAACAATCTAACGAACACTTATTAAATCCCTATCCAACACTCCATTTACATCGCAATCTCCTTCCTGCCGAAGGAAGGACTCCCCAAATCCACGGCACCTCCTGGTAAACATTGCCAATCGATTGGCTGATTAAAACCCATAACTCAACAAGACCTCCATAAATAAAATTTCAACACAAAAAAATGTATATTTAAACCATTATGACACTTCCTACCGCCCCATCGGCGTGCCAGCGTAACTTGTTTGTTTTGAAACTATTCCAAAAATTGAATTTGAATCCCCCTCTCTCTCAAAAACAGAGCGTTTCCAATAAACATTCAGTCAACGATGTGAATTTATGGGGATATCGAATAAGGGTGTCATTGTGTTCGGGGCTGGGTTGGGAATTGACTATCTAGTGGTAGCTATCTATAAGTTTTCTATCCCCTCCCCCCACACCCAAACTATTGCATTCTCCCCCACCAAACTGGGCTTATGGAAAAAAATCAAATTAAAAAGACTAGGAAGAGAGTTAGAAACAACAAAAAAAAAAACAGAGAATACCCAAAAAAATAACAGCGAAATCCATGTAACAACAGATTTCGCAATAATCCCTCCTTTGTTGTGCACTCAATTTGTTGTCTTTCGCTTTTAATTAAAAACATTTACCATTTACTCCTTTCACATCCGTCATCATCGATGGAAAAAAAATGCAATATAATCTAAATTTAAATAAATTCACAAATATTTCTTTTTGCTTCATTTCACACTCAGCACGTAGTTTGAGGAAAAAAAAAAACGTCATTTATTGTAAAAGAATGTCAAGAAATAATTGCTTAAGTTTAGATTTGTGTTAAGGATACATACCTAATGTTAGTTTCTCTCCGGAATCGGGTGGAAGAGTGAATCCTAATAAAGCCATCGATGATATCAACACACATGGTACGATTAAATTGAAAAAGTAATAAAGTGTTCGACGACGAATTTGTATTGTGAACGTCACATCGACGTAAGGTTCTGGGCAGCATTGATAGGTGATTGTGTTTTTTTTTCCAGGCATTGCTAAATTTTTGTTGTTTTTTTTTTTCATTATTTTAAAATTTGTAAATATAGATTTTTTTTATTAGTAATTAATTTTAAATATAGTGATAAATTTAAAAATTCATTAATTTAAATGCATTCTCAAAAAATAGGATGACTACAACTAAAAATGCTGTACATTCCAAAAAATAAAATCGACTCCTCTACAAACAAATAATTATTCATTTTTTTTTTAAATTAAAAGCAAAAATAAAAATAAAGAAAATTAAAATTAAGACACAACTAGAGAATATATACACAGATAGAGATAGTAGGTAGAGAAATATGTTACTAACCAATCAAATACCACTCGCCATTTGTTATGAAATCGGAAAGATCCCCTCCATCTTCGGAATTCAAAACCAAATCCAACTGTTTGTAATAATTATGATTAAGTAATGTTTTGTTTTTTTTTTGTCGGTGCAAAAAGCCATTTTTTTTTTCATCAAAACAAAAAAATATAAATAAATTTAAATATATTTTTAAAACAAAAAAAAAATAATTATACACAGATAAATATACACACAGAAATAGATAGATAGACGGAAATTATTTAATTTGATTCGCACATAGATCTAGATTCAAACCAATTCAAGGACAAACAGATCTCTCTCGAGAGAGAGAGAAAGTGAGGAGAAATGAAAGAGGAAACATACACAGAACTGAAAATCAAATTTTGTGGTCAATAAAAATAAATAAAAAATAAATAAAAATGATTTTTCTTTTTGTTCATAAATTTATTTAATAAGAGTCTTTACTGGTGTTAACCTTTTTGTTCGATTTTGGCTAAACCATGCAAAATAGTCTGAAAACTGTTTCAAACCACATTTTTCTCACATGATTCCAATTAGGGATGGTTCAGTCGTTATTTTTTCCTTTTTTTTTTTGTCTCATTTCTTGTTTTGAAATTTATTTATTTCGCGCAAAAGGTGGTGGAGAGGCTGCTGAATGACGTCGGGTGTGGGTTAATGCGTACACATGAGTTTTGTTTCGTTCACTTCTCGTGTGAGAGGCATCAAGTATGTACGCGATTTAAAATGCATTGGTTCGTCGTTCTTATTGATTCTCATTATTATTGATGATGATGAAAATCGAACAAACAGCAATTATTTTTCCTTTTTTTTTTTCCTGCTGCCTGTTGGTGAGTTCCTGTTTAAGTTCTTCAAAGTGGCTGACAGTAAAGTTCCCTGGAATTTGTATCCTTTGGGAATGAGGAGCACACACACATTTGATTTTATTGAATCATTTCGAACGAAGACCCTCTTTGTGGTCTATGAATAAAACTCTCAGTCGTAAAGGGACCACGGCGGGAAAACCGCAGGGGGTTCTGATAGTTCGTGTGGAATTGAAAGATATTAATTAGACAGCAGCTCCGTAGAGCACTAAAACTCTACGCAAAAGACGTAAACTGAGTCTGCAATTGAATCTGAGACTGAACATGCAGTTTAAGAGCCTTTTTATCGTCTGGGCGTTTGGAGTGAAACTTGTCTGAAGTCATTTTTGGTCAGACGACCGCAGATTTATGTGAATTTTGGTTGAATTAAAACTTGTGAACATCTGCATTCACGAATTTCGAAGAATTCTCAAACGTCTTTAGAAAATGTGAGGTACTGTCCGGGCTTAAGGGGAACATAATCTCTCGGCATTTCGACCGACTGGTGGCCATTAGGGTGATTAGGTGGCCTTATTTGGGCAGTCGAACAGCACGTCGCGCCATACTGCTGAAACCAAACGTCGTTGGTGTCCATATCATCCAATTCAGGGCAAAAGAAGTTAGCAATCGTCGACCTATAGCTCTCGCCGTTCACGGTAATGACTTGGCCAACATCCTTCTCAAACGAATATTGACTGAGGACGCTCATGACAATGACTCAATGAATATTGACTGAGGACGCCGCTCCGCCAGCCCAAAATCTACACCAAACAATGATTTTTTGCGGGATGCATTAGAAGCTCTTGGACCTCATGTAGATTCAAAATTTTGTTTTTTGACGCACCCATTCATCCAATAATAGTCCTCATAACATACGCCTGTGCCTTTTTTTATTTTTTTTTTTCGGAGGACTTTTTTGAAACTTTTCACTGGAGCACTCAGACTCAAAACTGGTACATTGTACTGCCAGGTGGCATCCTACTCCAGTGCCGTTAATTTGATCCCAAAGGCAAGTGGTGACTGTAGCGCCACAGAATTATTAGTGGAGAAGGACCTTAATCAACTTGATGTGCCCATTTGGAGACACCTTCCGAAGTCTGGTGCTGGCTGGAGAGGCTTGTTGATCAAGGGCCGGGGAACTGTAGCGCCCCAAGAAGAAGAGTAACACTCCGAGACTCATCTGTCTAACACTGGAAGAGATCAAAAATTGTGTCATCACAAGACACTGCCTTATAGGTGAACGTGGCAGAAGTTCTGAAGACTAGAAGACCAGAAGATCAGAAGATCGGAAGATCGGAAGACCAGAAGATCGGACGACCAGAAGATCGGAAGATCAGAAGATCAGAAAATCGGATGACCAGAACATCGAAAGACCAGAAGATCGGAAGATCGGAAGACCAGGTGACCAGAGGATCAGAAGATGAGAAGATCAGGAGACTGTGACTCTTTCCAAATGACTTCTGCAGAAGTTGTTTGTGCGATAAGGAGAAGAGGCATGCTCCCTACTAGCTCTGCCACTACCCAGCTCGTGTCGTATCTGAGAGACCTGCAGTTGGGAGGCAACTTCTTCAACAATCTCTGCGACCTTAACGAGCTGCAGATAAGAAGTGTAGTCCACTTCATTGGGGATTCGCAGCAGAGTGGACCTCTGCGAGGTATTGCACTTCATTAAGAGCTCCCAAAGGTCTCCCTTCACTGGATTACTCGTCAAATTCCTTGAAAACCTACGTGAACGTTTTGCTTATTCACTTATTCAATTCGTCAAGGGCGCTGTGGAGGTTGTATCAATTAGGCGTACCCCCGTACCCTAGACCAAAATTCAAATTTGTGCGTTAAGCTGAAAGTGGGCAGTTAACTCTGACAAATAAGAGGTTCTAAATTTGTCTCAGAAGCAGCCTTGAAGGTGATACGAAAACAATACAAGCCCAAGTGAAGCACTGACTGAAGATTTGTTTTCCAATTTTCAGTCATTAGGCTAATAAACAAGATTCTCTTGTGATTTTGACTGCAAAAACGTTGTTCAGCGATACCAAAGCCGTCAATTAACGACCACTTCAGTTCACTTAATGAAATCATCATAATTAGACACCACTTACCATCGAAACCCATGCAGTCTCCACCACCTCTGCAATGTTTTCCAATCAATCGAAAATAAAGTCGAGAAAAAAAAACTTAAATCGTTTCAAAAACAAAAACAGACAGCACTCGAAAAATAAACACAAATAAACTGAAAAAGAGAACCGAAAACAAAAATATTTCGCACCCTTACACCACCACAAACAAAATGCTCACTCTCACACTTGATCGGCTCACCAGGGCGCGGACAGACACACCCCGGCGCGCCGACGGGAAGACACATGACATCGCGGCTCAAATGAACATTTCGATTGTGGTCGATTGCTTGTGGAGTTTATTTAATAAATAAATAATCTGGTTTTGCAATTCTCAAAAACGCAGTGAGTTAATTATTTGAAATGTAGTTCGTTTTTTGTTTTATTGTTTTTTTCATTTTCTGAGCTGAAAGTCAAACAGAACGTGTTTGCGGAAAGGAAATCATTTAATTTTTGTGATGACGAGCAAGCAGCTCCGAGCGGGAGATGCTGCGGGGGGAAGATAGTGGAGGCAATGAAACAGCGATGTAATGATGCTTACTATTTGTAAATGGGTTGATGAGTTAATTCGAACGAAAAAAAGCGTATTTTGACTCGAGAGGATGGATTGATTTAATGACTCGGCACGTTCGCTGATGCCGACGAGTACGTGTGCTGAGTGGAGTGCAGACAATTTCATTTCATTCACCCAACCAGCGGGAGAGTGAACTGTCGAGAGGGGGATTGTGACTTAATTAAATCAAATTCCAATGGGAGGTCACAGACGCGCTTTCATTCAGACAGCGGTGACTGTTAAATGGCCGCAAGCGGAGCGAAGGGAGATTGCGGAGATGAAACTTATTTATTCCCTTTAATTAGCAGTCAGTGAACTAATGAGGCTTGTACTTGAAAGAAGTGGCTGAGGGAGGACGGAGCTTGATTCTGGGAAATCCAGCGCAGGAGAGGCAGCCACTTAAGACGATGGTCATCAAACGGTCGACCGCCGCTTCGTTCAGAACTAATCTGAGACTAATTCAACGGACAAAGTGGTTTAAGAAGACACAGAAACTTTTGTGATGCAAAGGAGGGACTTTGCATAGCCTCATTGAGGGAAATTGGAATCTATTTCATGTTTCTTCTTCGACTCCGAGCCTGTGGACAATGCAAAAGACGTCCACATCTAAGGCGGCACATGGTTTTTAGTTTGAAAAAAATGCTGTCGTTTGACAGTATCCCACAACGAGCTCCTTAACCAATTAGTGCACAAATTCTCCAGCGAATTGACCTCAAAGTTCGAGGAAATACTCGTCTGGGTAGTTAACAAACTTCGACTCCGAGCCTTTGGATAACGCGACGGATGTCCACATCTAACGTGGCGCAGGATTGAATCGGCGCAGGATGATGGTCGATTGGAGAAGACCTCAGGCTTGCTCAATTGGCAATAGCTAGCAAAAGAACATACCGGCTGGAGAGAATTGACCTCAATTCAATTGAACTACGGACTGTAGCGCCACAAGAAGAGAAAAAGACCTGGAGTTGAGGCCCAGATCCATCCTGGACTGTAGCGCCACAAGAACAAGAAGAAGAGCTGGAGAAGCTTTATGGTTGAGGCCCAGGTCCATCCCGGACTGTAGCGCCACAAGAAGAACTGGAGAAGCCTCGTGGTTGAGGCCCAGGTCCATCCCGGACTGTAGCGCCACAAGAAGAAGAAGAAGAAGAACTGGAGAAGCTTTATGGTTGAGGCCCAGGTCCATCCCGGACTGTAGCGCCACAAGAAGAACTGGAGAAGCCTCGTGGTTGAGGCCCAGGTCCATCCCGGACTGTAGCGCCACAAGATGAACTGGAGAAGCCTCGTGGTTGAGGCCCAGGTCCATCCCGGACTGTAGCGCCACAAGAAGAAGAAGAAGAAGAACTGGAGAAGCTTCATGTTTGAGGCCCAGGTCCATCCCGGACTGTAGCGCCACAAGAAGAACTGGAGAAGCTTCATGTTTGAGGCCCAGGTCCATCCCGGACTGTAGCGCCACAAGAAGAACTGGAGAAGTTTCATGTTTGAGGCCCAGGTCCATCCCGAACTGTAGCGCCACAAGAAGAACTGCAGAAGCCTTGTGGTTGAGGCCCAGGTCCATCCCGGACTGTAGCGCCACAAGAAGAACTGGAGAAGCCTCGTGGTTGAGGCCCAGGTCCATACCGGACTGTAGCGCCACAAGATGAACTGGAGAAGCCTCGTGGTTGAGGCCCAGGTCCATCCCGGACTGTAGCGCCACAAGAAGAACTGGAGAAGCTTCATGTTTGAGGCCCAGGTCCATCCCGGACTGTAGCGCCACAAGAAGAAGAAGAAGAAGAACTGGAGAAGCTTTATGGTTGAGGCCCAGGTCCATCCCAGACTGTAGCGCCACAAGAAGAACTGGAGAAGCTTCATGGTTGAGGCCCAGGTCCATCCCGGACTGTAGCGCCACAAGAAGAACTGCAGAAGCCTTGTGGTTGAGGCCCAGGTCCACAAAAAGAAGAAGAAGCACTGGAAAATCTTTGTGGGTCATGTCCATTCATGATTGTAGCGCTTTAGCAAGAGGAAAACGAAGAAATTGCGTCTCACTCCAAAAAGTGACATTCAGTCACTTCAGCCACTTCAATGAGCCTTTAGCCCTTGAAAAACATACAAATTTCAAGCCAATATCAAGCCACCACGAATTCATGACGATCTCTACTTTTCTGTGAACAAAAAAACGCCCATTTTCCACCGCTAATCCATCAAATAAGAAGAAAACTTCATGTTCAACGTGAACTCCAATGAATTATCACTCTACTTATTGATTCTCATAAATTCATGTACCAATGGACTGTGAACACCAATTCACTGCAATGACTGACTTAATCAACTGCTTCCAAAGTAATTCACTGCAATAAGCCGCAAATGACTCCTGCACACACACACACGCGTACTCATCAAGCACATTCCCGTCTCTCTTCAATCCTTGTACGGTGTCCTCCAATGCGAAAATCGACTCAGCAAACCAAAAGAAGAAAAGGAAAACTGACACAACCAATCGAAAAGAAAACAGTAACAAACGAAATAAATCAAATCACCTTACATTAGTTCATTAGCACAAAATCAGTACTGCTGTTTCCTCAGACGGAACCAACACCCTTGTGCCTCTCGCATAAATAATTTCTTTTTCTGTTTCTCACACACATTAACTCTTTGGATTGCAATTTTGTTTTTTTTTTTTGTTTGGCTGTTATTTCTTGTGTTTTTTTTTTTTTTTTTTTTGTGTTCATACCTGATTTCCATCGTAAGTCCAACTACCGAATTTCATATCGCAGTGTTGGTCATCAAATGGGAACCACGTGATGTCTATCTTGCATGTGCTCTTGAAGATACCAGGGGGCACGTACAGACAACTGCCGTTATGCCTGACCACAATGTTGGTGTGATACGTGCCATCGAATCCCTCATCCGCACTAATAATATACATACATACATAATATAACAGGATACACAGATAGTATTTAACAAATTACGTTCCCTACGTTCATCTCATCGCGAATAAGCCAATTTCGATTTGAATTTGAATTTGTTTGTTTGCTTTAAATTTGTTCCCTTCTTCTATCCTCACACTCGATACGTATATGGACGTCAAAAGAAAAACACAACACACACAAAAGCATATTTAAGAAGCACGAGTATCGATTTCGGTAATAATTAGTGAAGCAAATTTGCATATGGATTCGCAACAATCACGGTATTCTAATGGAATTCATAAGGCAACAAGGGACTTTCATTCTTTTTTTTCGAGGGTTTTGGGGGGCGGGGGGTAAATATTTATCCTGTCAATAGCTCGGAGATGTGTTCATTTAATTTTGTGAATGGAACGAACATTTCTTCCCGTTTTTTTTTGCTCTGCTTTCGTTTTTTTTTTGTTTTTTGGTTTTAATTTGATCGGTTAGTATTTGGTTATGTGTGCGGGCGAGCCGTGAATTTGATTAAAATTGGGGCAGGCTTGAGAGATGGGGGATTGCGGACTTGATTGAGGAAGGATTTTTCGTGGTCGGGGTCAGTGGGGGGGATTCACAAGGAATGACTTCAGTTGGCTTCTGCGGTGGATTCAACTACAGCTTTTGGTCATCATGTTGAATTGACTTAGATTACAGATTAGGGAATCTTGAGCATTCAGGAGGCAGGTTAAGCATACGTCGTTAACACGTTGTCGCACATAAAGAGATGGCTCACCACCATGAGTACACCCTTTCATCTCTTGAGGAGTGTCAGGGACTTCTTCCCCAACTGAAACCTCACGCACAACACCGAAGATGACATAAGTAAATGCACCAGCATAGTCTAGACCAGAACCAACTAATTCCCGTAGTGAACCACAAGGTGGCCAGTCTACGTTAGGGTAGGTTAGAGGGCTGCTAGTGAGTTCACCAGCACACTGAGACCATGTTGGTCCATTGTGATACCCACAGTCAGACTACTACGTCTGATCGACCGCTCCAGCGATAGCGCCTTTAATTTGATTCCAAATGGTGACTTTACCAGATTTGAAAAACCGAATAAAAACGTATCAACTTTGCTTTCACTGGGATTCGAACCTGGGACCCCTCTAGATTAGGGCAGGTACTGAAACAACTGCGGCATCCAGTCGTCTTAAGGTGGCCACTTTGCTTTGTGTGAATTTTTGCAGACTACTTCGTCACAGCAAGAGTTCCACGGGGTCTACCAAATCTAAGAAATCACTGAAATATCTTGGAGTTATACTCGACAACAGGTCGTCGTGGCTAAACCTATGCCAAGTATATCCGTAAAGCAGGCATCGCCAGTCTAAGCAGCTCGCTCTTGAATGCCTCGAAACATATGTGGATATGCACAAAAACGTTGCTGTAGAAGCTAGGCCCACGTCCACCTCGGACTATAGCGCCACAATGTGAACAAACATCCTCCTTTGACGTGTAGTTCATGACCATCCCAGTCCTGGGCATGGGCGATGCCAAAAGCAGATGAAGAAGCTCCTAGACTTCTTGAGAGAAAAATTCTACGAAATTGGAGACAGCTAGCGAAGGATCACGGTGAAGAGGCTTCCACCCGAACTGTAGCATCATACAAAGATGATGATATCGAATATCGAAAGCGGATGAGGAATCTCCTAGTCCTTTTGAGAGAAAAATTCAGCGCTAAATTGTTGGTCCCATCTTCGTTGATGGCGATTAAAGGAGAAGGATCAACCGCGAACTGTTTTGGCTGTACAGCGGCATGAGGCTACCCAAGCGTCTACGGATCCAACGCCTAAGATGGATAGGCCACACAGAGCCCATGAAAAACTTAGCTTTGGCCTTCGACTCTAAGCCTGTGGAAAAACGCAACGTAGAGCGTCCACGTCTAAGGAGGCACACACAATGCGAGAGGGACTTCATCTAACTTGTTGTACGAAATTGGAGACAGCTAGCGAAGGATCGTGCTGGAGAGGTGTCGTTGAATCCTCTCCAAGACTCAAACGGTTTTCGACAGAACTTGAGTCATTTCTTTTAACCAACCATGAAAATCTTTCATCAATCAAGGACGCAATCCTCCATCTCTCAAGACTGTCCCAAAGGGATGATCATGAACCCGAACTTCATACAAAGATGAAGAAGCATACAGACGCGGATTTAGCTACGTCCATGCTTACTCATCAGTGTTACATGCTCTGTGTCATCAGGGCTACGAACGAGTTCTGGACGATGTTGCGTGTCTCCCAACCGAAGTGCACCTCATTGACATCCTGGCCAATTAAATGAAAGAGTGTTCCATAGCAGGATCTTTCAATAAGGCTGTGACAAGCCAGGCAAAGCAACTACACAAAAGGCGGATCACCTTGTGGGTCCAGCTCAGCCCCATCATTGAAGTTTGAACACCGAGACTGATGGTGGAATGCACCAAACATCTGTCCGAACACAGCAGCTGTCGAATCTCTATGAATGCGAACTTGATGCATTTGCCCATCTGTCCGAAGTATCAAAAAGTCAAAGATGACCATTTCCAGAAGGCCGTCAAGTGCAGAAAATATCGTCGACTGCCTGAAATATGCTCAGTAGTTCGAGAAGAAAACAGACAGAGAACTCTGAGAAGAGCCCACTTGATGAACTCGCCCTTCTGTCCGGAGTATCAAAACGTTCGCAGAAGACTGTCAAGTGCAGAAAATATCGTCGACTGCCTGAAATATGCTCAATAGTTCGAAACTATTGAAAGCAGAACT
Source organism: Myathropa florea (assembly GCA_930367185.1). NCBI lineage: Eukaryota > Metazoa > Arthropoda > Insecta > Diptera > Syrphidae > Myathropa > Myathropa florea. The sequence continues at coordinate 7,858,529 of OV884005.1, read as the reverse complement.
CTGGAAAGAGCCCACTTGATAAACTCGCCCTTCTGTCCGGAGTATCAAAAAGTCGCTATTGACGCAGAGCATGCAGACTTTTTCTAGAAGACTGTCAGAAAATGTCGTCTACTGTCATGAAATCTGAAAACTATTGAAAGCAGAACTCTGAGAAGAGCCCATTTAATGAGCTTCCGTCCGAATTATCAAAAAGTCGCATATTGCGCAAAGCACGCAAAAAAGTTTTCCAGAAGACTGTAAGAAAATGTCGTCTACCGTCGTGAGATCTGAAATTTGTAAGCAGAACTCTGAGTAGAGCCCACTTGATGAGTTCGTCCTTCTGTCCGGATTATCAAAAAAGTCACAGATTAAGCTGAGCACGCAGAATTTTGTGAAGAAGCCAACTCCAACTCATCAATTATTTGACGAGGTCCAAGAAGAACTCCATGGACGATACGTAGTTCGAATACAGGGCAGGCTGTTGTAAGCACAAGTCTGAGAGGAGCCCAAGAAGCATCCTAGAGTAAAATACTCATGCTAATTAGCCTTGGCGACGAGTGAAGAGATGTGAGTTAGCTTCAGAAAAAGAAAAAAGGCACCTTAATTTGATGCAAAACTTCTTGGTCGTGACACCTAGAAGCTGTGTGATCAGATGGAGGACAACATTGGCTTAGGCTCCTACCATAGGAAGCCGTGTTTCTTGTCGTCGTCTTCATTTTCTTGATTCCCCCGTCGCTAAAATAAATCTGTCATCACAATCTAGGCCAAAGAAATCCCATGGCATGCCACAAGGTGGCTATCTCAGTCGCGTGCTTTTTTTCAACAAAATACTTCAAGAAACATCAACAAGACTTTCACTTTCAAATCTCAGCCGCATAAAAATCCACAGAAGCAGCAGCAAGGGCAGCAGCAGGCTGGAATACCACCCACTGTCATAAATCGTATCGAAATCTCCCAAGGCGATCCTAAATTTTTGCACACACAATCTCGCATGAAATCCATTTCATCACGTCCCCCAAGTGGGAAATCTCCGACTTGCCTTTCAATATTGGCTGAAGGAGATCAAGTTTATGTGTCGTCCCGGCAACCACCAGCCATTCCCCTGGCACAAAACAAGTTATCACCTTAAAAATACTTCGCACAGTCATAAACCCATCCGAGGTCAATGTATCCTCTTCTTCCGCGCCAACAAGACTACTTTCGATATGAGTTTCAAAACATGAGCAGCATACACTTCTTGCCAAACACTGAACAACAACAACTTCACAAAGTCATCATGTTTCCATTTAATATGCAACCGCGTACACCAGTGCACACAGGACTCCTGCCAAGCGGCGCTGCCTCCACCGTAACCTCTGAAACTCCCGAAAACAAAAAAAGGAACAACCACTCAGAGGAGAGAGTGTGTGACTTTTCGTACGCCTGTCTTCCCTTCCCGTCCAATTAATCTAAAAGCCTTTTAATTTCATGGAAAAAAATACACATCCTCACACAGACACAGAGAGAGAAAGAGAGCGAGCGATGGAGGGATGAAGAACAACAGAGCCCCACAACACAGAACCGCAGGAGCCTACCGCAACGCTTTCATCAATTCATTCACTCGTTGTTCTTGAAACACCACTCGCCCGCCCAGGCAGAGAAGGTCCTCGCTGCCTCCCGAAGAGCAAGAGTCACGAAAGTAGCTGGAATTCCTCTCAAAGGAATAACTTTATGTATTTCGTGTGCGCCGCTTCCCCGTGGATGCCTACGCGAGCCCCGTAGCCCACCTATTCAAGTGGAGAGGTCTGCCACTTTAAAAAGATTTCGAGGCCGAATTAGAACGGGTCAGGACCACAACTCGTGTTTGTGGCTTCGCCTTCGCCGCGTCTTACTATTCCAATGCCCCCCACCCCCTTTTGAGCAGATTTCGAGTCGGCAAGTAAAATAGTTTTGTTTTCGAATACTCTCGTGTTTATCCTTGGAACTTGCCGAGTGCACAGAGTGGAGCTCCCCCGCCAGGAGGGGGATACATTTTCCAATTGAGAAATTGAAAATTGGTTTTTTATTACATTTGGGCGTGTTATCATGTTTGGCACGTACACACATCCCCCCGTCGAAGGAGCACCGTGTGCAAATCGATCGGAGAGAGATCCTTGTTTTCGGTGGGGGATACGGCGCTAATTGAAGATGCCATAGTCGCAAACTGGCTGATTCAATTATTCGTCCTCTCCCATCTAGGATCACGTTTCTCCCCCCTCCCCCTCATCCTCGGCAGGATAATGTGATTTGCATCCAGTTCGTTTCATTTCGTTTCACTTGGGTTTTCAGTTTTGTGTCTTTTTTTCCTCCGTGTTCCCCCTCCCCAGTCTTCCTAATAAATTGAGGCATCAACTGAATGTATACGTTCGTGTCCCTCAAATCCTTTATGCCCGGGATTAGGGATACACAACACCGGGGGGAGGAGATTTGAAGCGGATCAAACCTTTAATAGCCAACAAAAGTTTCTCCAGCATTCTCGTCCGAATGAACAAAGTGATGAATGCGCTTAGCAAAAAACCGAGAGGACACACAGAGGACTTACAGCGGAAAAGACGCAACCCGCTCCATCAGGTGGTGGTGGGAGAAATCTCCGCAATTATATACGGGACGCTACGATGCGGCGGATCACTGTGCTGCCCGTGTTGCATTCGTTTTTGCAGCAGCAGCAGCAGCAGCGGCATTAGGCTGGCTCCAGGTGTGGTTTGTTGCAAGGGATTTAAATGCTTACTGAAGATTACCGTTACGAATTTACTGCCAGCACACACTATTTTCAGGAATCCCTTTTTTCCACTTTTTCCCTGTTTTCCATTTCTACCTCCTCCTCGCCGCAAATAGCCTCTTACAAGGAGCTGTGCTCGAAAGCAGGCGGGGGGCTTGTGTATGAACTTTGAAAAACTACAAATGAATAGAAGTTTCCGAGTGAGGCCGGGGGAGTCTCTGGGGAATATGTTCTTCCGAGGGATTCTTCTCGATGTTCCACGCAAAACCACATAAGTAGTGTGTGAAAGTTTCCGTTGCTAAACGGCAGTAGGTTTGTTGTGGCAGCCAACTCGACTGAAAGGTATTCAAAACCCCGTGGTGGTGGGCCGGCGCTCAAGCCCGGGCAGGAAAACTTTAAATTGATGAGGGATTATTGCTTGTGCGGAAGAGAGGCGCCGCGCAACGCATGTGGAAAGTGGAAAGTGGAAAGTTTGTTGCAAACTTTCGACACACTGAACAAGGTTGCGTTATAAATAGTTGCCGGGGGGTGGGGGCTGTTGTTAGAGCATGAAAACTAAGCCGAAGTTCAGAGGGAGGGAGCTGCAGCTTCTGAAGCTGAATTCTTGGAGAGAATGACGATACTTTTAATTGTAAGCGGACGAACTTGATGCGAGGAGTTGTGGGTGATCGGTTGGAGGTGTGCCTTTTGGCAGTTGGATGCGATTCAGTTGAGAGTTGTCTGAAACTTGTGCAGGGGCCTTGGTGTTCTTGAGAGGCGATGAAGCGGGATTTCAGGAAGATCATTACGATTGGAGCGAGATAAATCGGGCAGCACCTTCACGTAATCAGTAAGAAACTCAAAGTGGAACTCAAGTGTGTCCTCGCTCATTAGGCTTTCGAGATGTTTCCTACGAAATGGGTCTAGGACAGATGCTCGGCTTGAAGAAGACAGTCGATTGAGGACAGTGAAAAGCAAGAGACAACGACTTTTTTGAACTAGCGTCGCCCTCCTCTGGATGCCAAGTCGGTCTATCGACGGTCTAGCGTCGGTCTCGTCTGGATGACAAGGTGGTCTAGCGTCGCCCTCCTCTGGATGCCAAGTCGGCCTGCCAACGATCTAGCGTCGCTCTTGTCTGGATGCGAAGTCGGTCTGCCGACGGTCTGGCTACGCTCTCGTCTGGAAGCCAAGTCGGTCTAGCGACGGTCTAGCGTCGCTCTCGTCTGGATGCCAAGTCGGTCTAGCGACGGTCTAGCGTCGCTCTCGTCTGGATGCCAAGTCGGTCTGCCGACGGTCTAGCGTCGGTCTCGTCTGGATGCCAAGTCGGTCTATCGACGGTCTAGCGTCGCTCTCGTCTGGATGCCAAGTCGGTCTAGCGACGGTCTAGCGTCGCTCTCGTCTGGATGCCAAGTCGGTCTGCCGACGGTCTAGCGTCGCTCTTCTCTGGATGCAGAGCAACGTTGAGGAGAATGAAGGAGTGGATGAGTCGACCTGTTAGGAGGCTGCTTTTAACAGAAACCAAGCAGAGGGAGTAGACTATTTCTTCGATACTCCTGTTCTATGGGCGGCTCCGTAAAGAAAAACTGGAGGATGATGTCAAAACTCCAAAGATATTGATCATATTCAGAACGAAAGGCACACTTGTCATGTCTAGGGCATATGTTGCCAGATGGGCACACGTCTACCGAGGATATTGGCGGAGAGAAGCCCAAGCTGACGAAGTTGAAAACGCTACTTTTCATCACTATCCAGCTGTAGACACTACATCCTGAGGCACATCCATATACAAGTTTACGTAATGCACCCTGGTTTCCAAATCTGTTTGTAATTTAGAACCCGCATCATTCCCTTCAACAACCACGAATGGACAGCACTAAATGTTGTCTTTCTTCGATGTAAACAAACGACTACACCAAGGACCGCACTAAATGATGGAAAAACCAAATTTAAACGTGTGCTGGTGCATTTTTGTGTTCACATCTGCATTCGCTTCAAATCAACAGATATTTTGACAAAAATTTCAAGTCACTTTGCGATAAAATAGCTCCTCAATCCTCTCCGATTCATCAATTTCATGGGACAAAGTAGGATCTCGCGAATTACGCCTTCCAACAACCAGCCACAGCAATCCTTTTACAAAATCTCAACTAATTTCGCTTCTCCAATCAATTTCCTATCCAAAATGATATCCCACACCCTTCAACTCGTCCGAATTATCGAGAGAATCATCTCACAAAACGCCATGTCTCCCAAGATCATAAATTGTATGCAAAAAGGTAGGATCCTCTGAACTTTTGCGCCCAAAAACCAACCACATGGCTCCAGTTTATAAACCTCACCTCATTACGCTTCTACATAAAATTCCCATTCCATTTTGATTTCTCTCAGCCCTCAGCTCGTCATAATTGTCGAGAAAATCGTTTCACAAAACACCATTTCCCCCAAGATCATGCATTTCATGCGAAAAAAGTAGGATCCTCCGAACTGTGCTTCCTAACACTCAACCACGGCACTCCCGACACAAAACAATGACTGAATACGTTTCTACATTTAATTTCCTTTCCATCGTGATATCCCATATCCCTCAATTCGTCCTAGATCCCGAGAAATTCGTTTTAAAAAATTTTGTAATCACCAAATCCACTCCGACGAGAATCGGTTGTTTTTCAGCAAAAAAATGCGACCCAGCTCTGTTATGAGTTTACCGCATTTTTTCGTGTGGCTCGTGTCATTTTTTCAAAACTCGATTTTCTTTGAATTTCGACTCAAATTTCACCTCAAATGTGTGGGGCTGAGTGTGGAAATGCGAAACACAGTTAGCTCCATCGAAAATTTCATTGGAAATCGAGGAAAATCGGAGAAAAGTGAATTTTTCATTTTCCATGACGTCACAGATGAACTCATTGAAATCAATGGAAAGAGAAGAGTAACTGCATCTCTGGCAATGCCTGGCTTGAATGACAGTTGAGTGAATTGTTTGAGAAAATGTTTTTCGGGATTTCGCGGGGGAAAATCAGTTATCAACTGACGGATTTCTGGTGGAAATCAAAGGAAAAGGAGGTTGGATGGGTGTGTGATGTGTTTTGACACGAATTTGGTGGATTTTTGTACGGAAAATGGAGGAATTGAGTTGTTTTTCGTGGAGATTAATTTTCGGTGATTTGGCGGGCGGACTATGGAGTTGCCAGGCATGGGATTTTGGTGGAGAAAATTATTTTTGTTAAAAGTTGATCTTAAAACATGTTGAGTGGAGGGAATTTATTATTATTATTTGTTGTTTTTGGATAGAGGAAGCTTACGACTGCAGAAATATGGGTTTGACCAGTTTGGAGCGAATAGAAGGTTGGAAATGGAACATAGGAGTGAATTCGGTTTAAATTTGATGTGGACTGTTTTTTAGAGACGGAAGTACAGTGGCTTACAACGACATAGGTTATAACGACGTATTAGCTATAACGACAAAATTCTTAGGAGCTCCATTATAATGTAATCCAATAGCATAATCAATCGTTTACAACGACATTTCGCTCACATCGACCAAATTCGTCAGTCCCTTGAAGGTCGTTATAACCGATTTTGACTGTAGTTCAATTTTTGCCCGTGAGTAGGGTAATAGGTCCAGGCTGAGGGTACACCTTCGAGTTTTATTGTGATTCAAGAAGGAGTCGGAGACTGAGCATCCGATCCAGAGACGGTTGAGAGAAGTTTGGTTCTAGGTAAAAGGGAGCAGCATACCCCTGACTGTTTAAGGAGTTTCTCTAAATTCAGGCAAACGTGAACTCCTCTTACGACATCTTAGTGGAGGTTCGATGAAAAATCGCCCTCGGCAACCGCGGCAATTTCGGTATTCCTTGTCTTCGAAGAAATGTGAGCGAAGGAGTAACCTAGAGCTCTAGGGAATGTTGATAAATGTGAACATCGAATGACTTTGGCATTTTGGCGATTGACTTAAGTGGACATGTTTTTGAAACGTCAATTCAGCCATGAATCACTTCACACCAAAATAACGCCCGAAATAGTGGTGCTTTACAAGGAAAACAGTCGTTAAGTTGGTGTCGAAAATATCGTGGCCGTCTGACAAAACTATTCGTCGTTTAGTGTCGAATTTTGTTGAGCACGGGACAGTGGGAGATCATCGACATGCCGTTCATCAACGCCCAAGACGGTCCAATGAATTGGTTGAAGCAGTAAGAGAGTGCGTTGCCAAGAACCCATATGAATCGTATCGTTACCACGCTCAGCATTTTGTCGACAGTGGAACCAACTTGCCCATGGACAACTTAGCTCTTGGTTTCGACTCTGAACCAGTAGGACAACGCAATAGCGGACGTCCACGTCTAAGGTGGCGCACACAAGTAGAGTGGGACCTCATCTAACATCTTGTGCACAATTGGGGACAGCAAATGGTACGAGGTGGCTAGGTTTGTTGGTTGTTCAGGCACACACCGGACTGTAGCACCACAAGAAGAAGAAGAAGAATGATTTGGTTTTGTTTCAGTATAAAGTGCAAATGACTCAAAGAATAGTGCCGGCAGATGGTCCACCTCGCTTGGAATACAGCCAAACAGTCGCATACCGACATGAAAGATGGCGCACCCTGAACAAATATACATATAAACGAATGTAGTCCGAAAGGCAAACACCCGATTAATCTACTGGCTTCGACACATCAAGGGCATGAGCATCAAGTTGTCCTAGGAGAGTCGAGAATGCGAACCTCTCGATTCGAGAAGGACAGGAAAATCGAGTTTCTGGTATAGAGAGAGCAAGTGATCGCGGATGCAAGACGGAAACTGAAAGTAATGTTCCTAGGTTCAGAAGGCTCTAAGAAGTTAGACTGAAAGAAGTCAGAATCTAAGGAGTCAGACTATAAGTAAGTGACACGGTGACACTTTCATATTTCAGAACAGCTCCTTTTGCTGTTCGTAGTATGATCGTCTGATCCGTAAACTGGATTTGTATGAAATGCAGAGAAAGACCGAGCCACTGGCATGAAAATCAAGTGATCGTGGGCTTTAGACAACTGAAGGCAGTGGCCAACAACAAAAGGCAGCTACGTAATTAGATGTCCGGCGGCAAATTTGTCTCGATGATTGGAACTCCTCCTGTTCGCTGCATGATCGTCTGATCTGCACACTGAATGCGTATGAGGAAAAGTACAAATGGTTTGAAATAAGCTGAGATTTGAAGTACTTTTGGTGGCAAAAATTAAACAAGACCGAGTTTATGGTTGGACCCGGTCCAAACACTCGCCTGGTTGCGCTTGGGCATAGCTCCTAATGAGTTAGAGTTGATGGCGGAGGATCGAGCGTCCTGGAGATCTCTCGTGCGTGCGTTGCCCCAGCGACCCCTTTAGTGGAACATGCGGGTCACTGAAGATGAGATGAGATGAGACCGAGTTTATGAAGAATAGCCTCGTTATTGATGAGTCAGTTGGTAGAGAATGTGATCTTTAAATCAACAAGTACGGTAGAGGAACGCAGAGTAGCTGCTAGAGACCCCAAAAATTTTGAGACGGTTCACAGAATAAGAGAGTTGCTTATGAACTATTGAATCAGCAGACTTTCAGACGTCCTAACACCCCGACCAAATACCCAAATTTGCTTCAATAACGTCCGCGAATTGCAATTTTCTCACTTCAAAAAAAAATATCTTAACTTATGCAATAAATTTTAAATTTAAATTATTTTCACAAAAACCTTACCATGTCCCTTCATTCTTAAGATTTACTCTCTCAAAAAAAAAACTAACAATCTAACAGCAACGTCGCCGTCGACTAATACGCCAAAAAGAGGGTGTAACATTAAAAATTGCAAATTGGTGATATTAATTGAACATTTAACATTATATAGTATACGTAACGCAATTGTACAAGAAAACGAAAAAAAAAAACTGTACCACAAAAAGCAGATAATATATCAAAAAAAAAAAAAATATCAAAACACCCACTTACGACAAAAACAAAAACATACTCGAATTAACTATTTTTTGTTCTTGTTTTCAGCAAAAATTCGCAACAAAAATTGGCTTTAGTTTGAACATTTTAATTGTTTCTTTGAGAAGGTTAGAGACTGATTTTAGCGGCTTATTTAGAGTTCCCTGGCAGTTAAAGGCGTTTAGATCTGTCAATTTTTGAGTTCTTAAGAGCATAACTATTTAAAGCGTTAAGTGCTTGGCATATTCTCATTTTTTAGCTAGATTTTTGATTTTTTGTTCTTTTTAAGAAAAAAAAAAAAAATAAAAACCTAAAGTTAGGGGAGTTCGGTATTTTAGTGCTTCTTCGTTTTAAATTATCGTCTACTGTTAAGAGGTTTGTATTTTGTTTGTTTTTTACGGTTAAATCTACGCATTATTTAAAACATTTTCTTTTTTTTGTTTAAAAATTTAAGCTTTTTTTCAGTTTTATTTGAGGGATTTGATTTACGTGCGATACAATAATTTATTTTCACAAATAAATTATAGTACCGACTGTTTAACGAGATATTACACCAGCATATTGTTTTCTGTATATTTTATTTTTTTGTGATGGAAAATATAAAATCAGTTTCTTTGAGTGGCAAAAAAAATTGAAGAAAAAAAAAATTCTTTACGTCACTTTGTAGAGAACACTCTGAGGGGGAACACCCCAAAGAGGCACGGAATTGCGGGCGGGGGGAAAACAAATCTCGTATAATATCTGGTTAAACAAATTTCTTTTGTGTTAAACTTTAAATTAATTTCTTGATTTTTAGATTTTTGCTTTAAGTTGGATATTCATTTTTTTTTAGAATTAATTTTAAAGTTTAGTTTCTGTTTCTACTTTTGTTTCAGTTTATTGTTTGGATTTAATTTTGTATGGCATTTATTGATTTATATTTTTTATTTTTATTTTTTTTGTGAGGCCCACATCAACGGCAAGCTGACAATGTACTTTCCCACTGACTAGACGACAGGCGTGTAAACTACTCTTATTATAAATAAACAAATATATAAATATAAATAGTATAGATATATATTTTCTTTTTTATTTCTTGTGAAAAATGAAAAAGAAAAGTTCGAAAATAAATTGTTGGTAAGCAATGAACGGAGAAAAATAAATTCGTGATGAAAGGTTTTTTCTTTTTTGATTTTTTTGGAAGGAAAAAAACAGCAGAAATCATAGGGAAAGTTTCAAATCAAAATCAAAAATGTGTCCTTTACACAATAGCGAGTGGAAAATGCATACAAATAGGGGGTAACTAATAATCAATCATATCATACTCTTTGAACTGTCAATAGAAATGCAAGGAATCGAAGAAAACCCTGCTGCGGTTACAAATCGTAGGCATTTCAATTGAATGTCATTTGAATTGATGTTGAATTTTTTGAAGTCGATTTACAAGGTGCGCGGAAGTGGGGAATCATCCGTCGAATGTTGACATTTAATTTCGCAGCAATCGTTTCAGTCTTGACCAGGACCAGAGTTTTGGCAATTCATTGAAGTCTTCAAAGTTTCTTAATCATTAATCTTCCAAGAACTGGCTTTCAGAGCATCGTTGAGACCCAGTCTGAACCCAGACTGAACAGGATGACGATGGAGAACTCTCGTTGCTCCACCGAGGTCGACAACATACTCACCGAGACCCTCAATGTCAAAAAAGGTTTTAGACAAGGTGACGGGCTGTCATGTGATTCCTTCAACATCGTTCTTATGAAGATCGTGCAAAATTCATTGGCCATCACAAGATGCACGATCTTCCAGAAGTCTGTCAAACTGCTAGCACACGCGGATGACATTGACGTAAATGGGCGAACACAGCGAGACGTCAATGAGACATTTGCTGGCATTGAAACAGAGGCGGTATAAACGGGGGTAAAACGGAGCTCTCATCGAGAAAGGCCGTCTACCTCGGCTCCGCGGTAAACAGTTCAAACATCAGTCCCGAGGTCAAGCGCAGAATAACTCTTGCCAACCGCTATTTCTTTGGGCTCAAGAAGCAATTGAGTAATAGGCCCTCTCTCGGAAGACCAAATTGACTTTGTATAAGACCTTAATCATTCCAGTTCTGCTTCACGGCGCATGAACAATATCGAAAGGGGATGAAGAAGCTCTTCTGCGTGTGAGCCTTTGAAGACCCGCTCCAGCTGAGCAGTCGGGTTGGGAGGTCTTTTGCGACCACTAACTGTCCTGCAGCACGCGACATTTTTGGCGCCCAACGTGGGTCTTGTTGATGGCATTTGGAGGAGAAGGTTCAACCACGTATGGGCTGCACAGCGACATGAGTCTAGCCAGGCATCTCCGGATCCAACGCCTAAGATGGCTAGGCCATGTAGAGCGTATGGACAACATTTTCTCGAAGTCATTCAGAAATCCAGAGGAGTCAGAAACCAAGTCGATAAACTGGAACGTGATCAGAAAATGATCTTCTTTCACCTCATTTAGGATTTAAAGTCGAAAAACTATGAAATTTAGTCTAAACGACTGCTTGAGACGCCGTAGAAGCGACATCGATCTGGTCAAACGAGTTGGAGCTCCCCGTGTCAGATGGCTAGTAAAGAATGGACTCCAAATACAGGAAAGTCTTCCACTTCCACACCGAGGGACAACGCAGTTAAAGAAGACAAAGCCTCCGGTGGCTTGCATAGCTGAAGAGGGACCTTAATCAGCTAAAAGTGCGCAGCTTGAAGGAAGTAGAAAAAGATCGTGCTGGATGAAGAGCAACGTTGGCTGAGGTCCAGGTCCACCCCGGACAGTAAGGCCAGCTGAAGAAGAAGAAATCTGCCGGAGACATCAGCTCAGACTCAGACTCTCCACTGGTCGTCGTTGGTCTGAGAAGCAAGTTAGGCATCATCAGAGGCTTCTCTATGCATCATCATCGCCTTCGTTTGCTTGTTTTTCTGCCGCACATCCTTGTAAAATAATTCAAATTTCCACGTAACAAACTACGATTTGTGACCACAGCAGCACTTCCCCCTGGTTCCCATCTACCTTACCTTTGAATCGTTTGTCTTGTCTGTTTGTCTGTTTAAAATTCAAATACATAACTGAATTTTCAATAAGAAACCAAAAAAAAGTACATCTTCAACATTATTCATCTAGATACGGGTATCTTTCAGTCGCTGTTCCCTTCATTGGCTTATTTGTTGCCGCGCGGTGGTCGCCCACAGACGCACGGAGATCGAGAGACACTGGCACACAAGCACAAGCACAATCGGATCAAAATCACTTACCTATTGTACATAAGGACGTCGGGCTTCCACAGTTTGTTCGGTGTAATCCGAAGATCCTTGACCCCGCCGTAGTCGGAATCATTCCACCGGAGGTTGTAGTCGTTCCACTCCTGTGCACGGATCCCAGCGAACACGACAGAGAGAGACAAACGAGAAAAGAATTGAATTAGTCAAATGTATCTGAGTGGAGATTGATTGGATGATTCATTTTTTTTTCTTTTTTTTTTTTGCAATGTGATGGTATCCCGAGAGAATTGTGTTCTGTACAAATTTGCATAGCTAATTTGAGGTTAGGAGAAATGAAATGACATGCAGCTACGGTCTACGACAACAACAACAACGACTACTCGTACACAATGACAGTGAACATCGAAAGCAGTGACTTGGAATGCGTTATCTAGTGCGATTTACAAGTGGCAGCAGGCAGCAGCAGCAGCAGGTGCAACAGATGCGCCACAACAACAGTGCACACACCCACATCGATCGAATTGTGATAAATCTCTAAAATCAAAACACAGAGCTTTAAACACACAATACCAACAGAGGCAGAGAGGCCAAGAGGCGCGCGACTACTTAGATTCGATTGTGTTGGCGTGTGTGTGGGTGTGGGTGTGGGTATGGGTGTCGGTGGCAAGTGTAGACATAGATACGAGTACATAAATTGTAATTACATTCATACAATCGATTAAATCGAGACAAAAAGCAGAGCAAACACGAAGGACGAGCGATAGATTTATACGGCACGGCACCACCAGCAGCAACAGCAGCAGACGTACTCAACGGAACGTGCGGCACACAGTTGATGTGGCAAAACAGACGCTACTGCAGCAGTTGTAGCGGCAGCACATCAGCACAAATTACAATCGGCCTGATGCGCCCAGAGGGAGGGGAGGTATTTATTGGATTTGGAAGGATCTCTGGGGGATGGCGGATGGGATGTGGAGTTTGGCTTGTTCAGTAATTGCATTTTTTTTTTTTTGGTTTTTTTTTAGTTTTAAGCGCAAAAAACATTTAGTTTTGGTTTTGAGACTTTAATTGTTTTTAATTTAATTTCTGGTGTAATGTGAACTGTGGATGATCTGTGTTGTGTGTGCTGGTGCGGAAGGTGGGGGAGAAGCTGACTGAAAGTGACTGCAGATGGTTGAGGGTTGAATGCTGGTCAACAACAACAGCCATTGTTCCAGAAGTCGCGGCTTCTCTGTCCTATTCTTAATCCATAATTCTCGGAGTCTCCATGAAGCTACAACTCAGTTATCCTTACATCTGAAGGAAGGTCATGATTATCGGCGGGTATCAAACTTCTGCTGTTCCCCATCATTCAAGCAGGCAGCCGTAAGCGGTACAAACGTAGTTCTCGAACCGCATAGGCGATGACATGTACAGGGTGGGCAATCTAGTGTTTTTTTTAAATCATAGAACACACAGAACACCACGTTCTCTAAGTGTTAACTCTCAGTATCGCTTTTCACAGCAGATGTTTGCTGCGTGACTAAGAATCATCTCACACCGGTTTCGTGTGAGGTGAGCCCCTGGTCCTGGGCGCTCGTTTGTTGTGGCGCTTCTGTACTGTACTCCAATGCCACATGGAAAAGAAGAGACAGCGATTGAGACTTAAACTTTTCTGTCAAGCAGAATATTGGTATATACGAGACCTCCGCTAGACGAGAGAAAATCATAACTCCCTCCGACTCCGACCCGGTTGTGACTAAAGTCAAGGCCTCTGGTTCAGACAGATTGTCCGCGAAAATCATCGAAGCAGCTGCAGTTTATGCAGCAGGTCGAAGGCATAAAGGGTGGGCCATCTAGTGGTTTCTTTTTAAAGCAGAGGTTATTTTGACGCTGACAGCTGTTTCCCGCTCGAAATCTTCACAGAAAGTTAGTATCAGACCTCCGCGGAACGAAATAAGTCGCTTTATGCTTGAACAACGTTGACAAATATTGAAAACGTATTTCCAAAGTGAGTGCTGTTTGTAGCCCAAACAGTGCGTTTTTTGAAAAGAAGTTTTGGCCGAAATGAAGCACCCTCCGCGACTGCTGTACGCAAGTTTGTGCAAAAAGTTCGAGAGACTGGCCTGCTAGTGGACAACACTCATGCTCCCCGTTGCCGTACGGTGCGCAGAGATGAGAACGTGGCTGCTGTGGCCGAGGGTTAGGTAGGTAGGGTGCCCTTGCGACTGGGTCGCGGCTCACTGAGATCAACAGTTGGGCCCATTGTGAACTGTGCTATGGCCGAGAGTGTGAGACTCAATTCACGAACATCAACTCGCCATCGATCTTAACAGTTTAGCATTTCACGCACTAGCCTGAGGAGAATTCTGCACAAAGATCTCGGATTAATCGCTTACAAGGTCCAATTGACTCAGCAATTGAAGGCACGCGACCATCCGCTTCACAGTTTGGGATTTAGGGCTTAGAGCAGCTTGAATTGGACAACGATTTTGGGCCAAAAATCATCTTTTGTGATGAGGCGCATTTTCATCTCGGCGGCTTTGACTCTGAGCCTGTGGGACTACGCAACAGAGGACGTCCACGTACAAGGTGGCGCACACAAGTCGAAGGGGACCTCGGCCGGCTTGCGAAACTGGAGACAGCTTCCTAGAGATCGTGCTAACTGGAGAGTCATGTTGGCTGAGGCTCAGGTCCACCTCGGACTGTACCGCCCTAAAAAGAAGAAACAGGCTACGTTAACAAACAAAATTGCCGCATCTGGTACTCAGAAAACTCGCACGTTATTGTCGAGAAGCCAATGCATCCACAGAAAGTGACAGTTTGGTGCGGATTGTGGAGTGGTGGCATCATTGGATCATTTTTCTTCGAAAATGAGGCTGGAAACAACGTTTCGGTCAACGGTGGGCGTTACAGAGCAACGTTAACTGACTTTTTTTTGCTGAAATTGAAGACATGTATTTGGACAACCTCTGGTTCATGCAGGATGGCGCGCCATATCACACAGTCCATGCCACAATCGATCTTTTGCGCACCACATTCCCAAAACGTGTCATCAGCCGTCTTGGCGATGCCTCGGACCTGCGATTTGACCCCTTTGGACTTTTTTTTTGTGGGGAACCGTGAAGGAGCGATGTTAAGCCAACAATTCGGAAACGGTTCAACCACTTAAGGCCAATATCATCCAAGCAAACCGTGAGCTACAGCTCGAAACCACCAACAAGGTCTTGGAAAATTGGGGTGACAGAATGCGCGGGCTGCGAAGCGACCCGAGGCAGCTACTTGAACGGCGATATATTTTAGAATTAATGGGAATGTTTGTTCTTACTAATAAAGCCAGAAAACATGGAAAACCATTTTGTTTTGTTCATTTTATTACGTTTTTAAAAAGAAACTTGTGTTTGGCTCACCCTGCAGACATCATAGACATCGGAGAAATTCAGTGTAAAATCATCCTTCTTTTTGATTCTCATTGGTTGAGGTGGACACACTGAGCGAATAGAGAAGATGGTTTCGTCCCAAAGAATGACCGATTCTGAGCCTGTGGATCAGCACAAAGGACACCCACGGTTAGGTTTTGTTGTTGGAACAAAATAACCTTAGACAAGATGAACGATGTTAGACAGGGAGTCGATAGGCGGTGGGAAAAACTGATGGAAAACTGTTTGCGAAGCCAGTTGAGGCACCCACTTGAACGACGTTGTATTTCATAAATAATGGGAGTGTTCTTACGTACAAAGCCATAAAACAAAAAAATTTAATTTTGTTCATTTTACAGCATTTTTAAAAAGAAACTTGTATTTGGCCCTCGCTGTAAATCCTGCAGCCCCAGGATCCCATTCGTTAAAATTCCATTTCTAAATAAATTTTGAAAAAATTTAAGTAAAATTTTAACCCACTTTTTATTCAAGCTCAAAATGTGTTCATCTTAAACCAACATTTTCCCTGCCTGGCAACACTGCGACTGCCAATTGAATGGAAATCCATCAAATCATTGCCAAATTCGCTGACAAAGTGAGTGAAAATGTGACTTTTTCATTTTATACCATCTCTTCTCCCACATGGCATCGCTGGAACTGCCAATCCAATCGAAATCGATCAGATCATTGCCAGATCTGCTCACAGAATGGGTGAAAGCAGGATTTTTCCTTAAAGTCACAAAAGTTGAAAACCTACTTTTCAAGCCAAATTCTGGACCAACTTGAATGCAGATCCCTTGCACTCAGTCCCCTACATTGCTGCCATTTTGTTGCGAAAATACCGTGAAAATCGACTTTTCCGAAATTGACATTCGTCAGCCGAAAAAATGCAGAAAAATGAGAAATGAATTGAGTGGACTTTTTTTGGTCAGAAGCACGCAATTTTGATTCTGCCGATATCTCAAGGACTTCTGAAGGATTCCAACGAATGAAATGACTGGGAAATCCCCAGAAAAAGCTTCTGGTTGCATTGGGAGGGTTTTGAAATTTGACAGCAGCCGGGGAATGGGACGGTTTGGAATTCAATTTTTCACACATCAACGAACCGAGTGCTGGATTCGGCATTCAAATGGTTTTAGCAGCTCGATTGGAAAATTGAATTAGAACAAGGAATTGTATCTCCCGGGGGGTGGCTGTTTGATTTGGCTGGACAATTGAGAGGCGGAGAGGTCTTCACAAATTCCACTGCTGTTTGATTTGAGGTGGAGAGGTCTTCCACTGATGCCACAGCAAAGGAGGGAAACTTTGAGAACTTCAAACAGTCAGTTGAAGGCTTAGATTGGTGGAAGACCGAAGACGGATCGGGGGTAGCCTTTCATTTTTTTCAGACTGCGAGTTCTCTCCCAGTCCAGAGAGATACCTTCCATTAATTTCCTGAGTGCAAAGAGGAACGAAAAAGAAAACCCACCAAAAAAAAAACAGTCAAAAAATGCAGCCACACGAAGAAGCATCTCCATCATGTACCAGGCTAATGGGTTCTTGTTTCCTTCACCGTGCTTACTCCAGAATAATTCACGGTACACCGAAAAAACTACGAGAGTCTGCCAGCCGTCCATGTGTACAAAGGACCTCCCACCACCACGGACAGATTGCATCTCATGAATAAATTCGCGTGCAAACGATATATGAACCCAATGAAGCAAAAAAGCGATAAGTAAGCTGTTCGCGAAAAGCGGATGCTTCCTTTTACCTTTGAATACACTTTTAATATTCATAACATCGACCGGAGAGTATAATCGATTCGTTTATTGTTGCGCACAGATAAGATTTTGACTTTTCCGTTTTTTGTTTCTCTTTCCAAAAAAAAAAGAAACGGAAGAAAAACGATTTCATTTTTGGGTTAAAACTTTATCTACAATCTTCTTGGGGGAACTTTAATGGAATTATCCTTAGACTACATCCTCTTCATTCGCCGGAGCAGAAGTTTGGTAATGCAATTCTGAGAGCACACTCAAAGTTTATCCTTAAAGATTTAAAAATTCGGTTGCGTTTCGTTTTGGGTTATTTCACTGGCTAATGGGTATTGGATTAAATATGAATTTCTTTTTTTCGCTCGCTATCCTTCGATAGTTTTGCTGTTGTTGAGGTGGAGATGATTTTGTACGGAAGAGAGAAGAGTCTTGAAAGTTTTTTTCTTTCGAAAAATTAATTTCCCCCCCTCTTATTGATTCTCACTCATCTGAAGGCATTTCGATTAGAACTTAGATCAGGACAGCGAACTTTGCAAGATGAACAGGCCCGGAATTTCGAACGCAATGAAGGCGAAGGAAGTGTGTGTGCTCATTAGGAAGATGATTGCAAGCGAGTATGTTTCACCGAAAAGGCGAATGCTTAAGATTCCAAGGAAGACTGTTGCTGGATAGAGTTTCAGTCGATGAGCAAGATCTCCGTCAAGCACATGCCAGCGATGTCACAGAGAATCGAGACCAGAGGAGAACTTTAAGAAAATCCAGAGAGTTGAACAGAGGCTGGCCTTAGCACAAGGAATCGAGATCAGAGAAAGGCGGTCTTGGAAATCCTGCTGCATCCACTTTTCGTCATTGAATCATCAACACATCCTTGAGTCTGATGGAATCGAATCAGTGTAACAAAATCCATCGAAAAAGTTCGTTGGAGGTCCTCCGCGGGCTCAACTACAAGACTAAAGCAGAAGACATTCAAAAACCGGAGACGAAATTCAATTTCTAAGGAAGACGGTTAAGATCAGAAACCTAGCAGCTGCTTGGACTGAGAGCACTGCAACGTAGAATAGATCGGGTGTATTCATCAGAGATCTCTACTAGCACACCGTCTCCCAGATCACTGCAGTATTCCTGAGGCGGAGATTGAAGCTATTCTCGAGGCAGATCGCTTGTAATCCATGCGCTCCATAGATGTTTAGTCTTTTGCTCTCTACGAAGACATCCAAGTCATCAAGCCATCAACTATCAATCCAATCAAGACTCCTAAAGCAATGCCTGGAGCTTCTGCGGACAGCTACAATCTTACCCAAGGCAACCAACGAGCAGTCTTCGGCTCTGAGCCTGTGGGACAACGCAACAGACGATGTCCACGTATAAGGTGGCGCACACAAGTCGAGGGGGACCTTGGCCGGTTTGGTGTGTGAAACTGGAGACAGCTGGCGAAAGATCGTGCTGGCTGGAGAGGCATGTTGAGTGAGGTCCAGGCCCCTCTCGGACTGTAGCGCCTTAAGAAGAAGAAGAAGAACCAACGAGCAAACGGAGTAGTCACAAAAATCTGAAACGGAAATGCAAGCGATTAAACCCCAACTAGCAGCAGAAGGCCTTGAGGCTGTTGGAGTTTTAAGTCAAGCCAAATATTCAGATCAGTCTGTGGCCCACACTAGATACAACCAGGACCAACAAATTTCCCTCCATTCAAAGCAATGAATTGAGAACCATCACAAGCGTTATTAGAAGACACAGGCGTCCCAGTAGAATGAAAGCCTCTGCAGTAGAATGGGAGCTCTGCAGTTGAATGGGAGCCCCTGCAGTTTAATAGGAGTCCCTGCAGTAGTATGGGAGCCTCTGTAGTAGAATAGCAGCCTCTGCGGTAGAATGAGAGCCGCTGCGGTAGAATGGGAGCTCTGCAGTGGAAAGGGAGCCTCTGCAGTAGAATGGGAGCCTCTGCCTTAGAATGGGAGCTCTGCAGTGGAAAGGGAACCTCTGCAGTCGAAAGGGAGCCTCTGCAGTAGAATGGGAGCCTCTGCGGTACAATGAAAGCATCTTCAGTAGAAAGCGAGTCTCTGCAGAAGAATGGGAGCCTCTGTAGTAGAATGACAGCCTCTGCAGCAGAATGAGAGACTGTGCGGTACAATGGGAGCTCCTTAGTAGAATGGGAGCCTCTGCAGTAGAATGGGAGCCTCTGCATTAAAATTAGAGCATCTTCAGTAGAATGTGAGCATCTTCAGTAGAATAGGAGCCTCCTATTAGAATAGGGGCCTCTGCGGTAGAATGAGAGAATTTGCAGTAGAATGAGAGCCTCTGCTCAGACCGAATAAATAGGCTTGATGTAAAAACAACGCCAGCAATGGAGAGGTTCTATGAATTTCCTCCTTAAGTTCGACTTGATATCGAAGTAAACAGAAGCAACAGAATAAGTGATTAGATGTCCTTATGGATTTCAGTTAATCTGATGAATTAGCACAGATTGCTGCTGCTATAAAATTCTGTCACACATAGCACAAGCCAATCGCTCCTCAACTCCCATTCCCAGAGAACGACAGAAACAGAAACAGAGAAATGCCAAACCTTTTGCAGGTTGTCTTTGTCAGAGATTTGTGAGGCAGACGCAGAGAAGTACCTCATGACCTTTGCAATCCGGCTAATCCCCATTAATTGACACAACCAAGGGCGACCGGATAAACATGATAAAATGAAACGTTGACATATTCATTTGGCGAAGGTCGCCCTCGGAGATTCGAAACAATAACCACTCAATTATGCTTGGACGAGATGTTCAAGGACATGCATACGAAGATGTTCAAAACAAAGACAAATTGCTTTGAGGAGTTAGGAGGCGTTCAGGAGGCATCAGGAGGAAGCAGGAGGCGTCAGGAGGCGTCAGCAGGAGAAGGAGTGCACTTCAAATTCAATAACAAATCCCCGGAGTCATGTGGTCTCTGACTGAATTAAATGGATTTTCTAGGTTATCCTAATGAAATGGAAGTTTAGGAAATTGAATGTGTGCACGAAGAAGAGAACTCCTGACACCCGGCAGGATTGAGAATAATGAACCGAAGCAATTTTAAATTTCTCTGCAAAATGAACCTAATTCTGAAGCAGAATGCGCTGACGTTGGACTTGAGCGCAATCCCATTCCACTTTCCACATGATTTTCCAATGAATTTGTCTCTTTCTCTGATGGGGACGAAGTGGAGGAGAGTCCCTTCTGCATAAAATTGAATTTCCATTTCACCCAACACTGCTGACATTCAATTTAATGCGAAACGTCTCAAGTATTATAATTTATTTCCTCCTCCCCCCCACTCGTGTGAGTGAGTCCCAAAAAGTCAACAACAGTTTTCTTGAATAAATCAGAGAAAAAAAGGAAAACAAAAGGAAAGATCTCAGCCACAGAAAATTCCCAGATAATCACCACACTCCCTACTCGTTATCCTACAATTGCATTTACATTTCCCTAACCTAAAATCATGATTTAATATTTATTCAAAACTCCACTTAAACAAATGTTTACGCATGTACACATCTCCGAGGACCCATAAAACATTACTACAGCGTATCCTCGGCTTTCGGTTGATGCTGTTGTTGCCACAACTGCCCACTGGGCTTCACCCTTCTGCAGTTAATTTCATCCCAACTCAGTTCAGGGATACCATGTGAGAGTGGGTCTTGTGTGTTTTTTTTGGGGGGGGGGTTACACTTGGGGGATAGGGTTTGGGACAGTGTAGATCATATGTGTGTGTGTTGGGGGTTTTAATTTAATGAACAAAAATTTGTTTAAGCAAACAAAGCATTTATTTAATCGCGTTATATAGTTTTTTTTCTAGATTTAAAGCATTTTTTTAAAATTAAATTAAATGTTTTTCGGTTTTATTTAAGTGAGATATAGCAGTTGATTTAAATTTGTTTAAACAAAATTTAGCACACACGGCCAAGGGGGAGAGTGTTAAAAAGTGTTTTTCTTCTTTTTTTTGAATTTAAAGATATGTGTCCGTAAATTTAAATATTTATCCGAGATTTACAGAAAGAAAGACAGACAGAGAGAGAGAGAGAGAGAGAGAGAGAGAGTTTTTTTTTTTGGTATTGAACCTCGTGCTTATTTATTACTTTTTACCGAAACGAATTTAATTAACTTTTTCTTCAAATTTAGCAAAGAAACGAACAAAAAAAAAATACCACAAGTCTACGAGATACTTGTAAAATTCTCAAAAAAAAACGAAAAAAAAAATTTATAAGTCAGCTCTGTTAGAGGAAAAGTCTTACAATTTATTCTCAATCTCTACAAGAAGGTTTAGCGAAAAAAAAAAAAAATCATAATCCAAAAAACTGAGATCTCTCAACGGTCAACTACGGTTTTTTTTTACTATATACGGAGATTTGAAGTCATATTTGGTTTCATCTCTCAAAAAAAGTGGTTTTATTCAATCTCAACTTGATGCGAACGAGATACTTGTAAGAAAAAGGAAAAGGAAACCAAAGAAAATCAAATTTTTACATACGGATAGAGATACATAATTTATTTTGCTGTAACTTTTCACGGATCATTTTTACTCAAAAAGTTGGTTATTATATAGAGAGAGAGGGGGAGAGAGATATATATGCGAGTATTTATAGAGAGAGAGAGAGAGTATGTATTTTTTTTAAGGAAATCATAACGAATGCACAAAAGTAAATCATTTCAAATGAAGGTGTTTCTATGAGTAAATAGGTTTTTTTGTTTTAATCTTAAGAAGTGACAGGTTATATATCAGATATTTATTTTTTTTTTGTATTTTTTTTTCAACTTTACAGAGTGATAAAAGGTATATAATATACAAAATATATATATATATTTTTTAAAATTAAATGCCGTGTGTGTAAATGTGATTTATAATGTTTATTTAGCAAAAAAATGGATTTTTTTTTCGAGATTGATCAGATTTTGATTTATTTAGTTTTAGGTTTTTGCAGCGTTTTATTTAAAACTTACCAAAGAAAGCCAAAGATTGGTAATAAGAAGTTGATTCTTCTCGTCCTACAACATAATCATGACAAAAAAATACGAAAAAAAAGAAAAACAGAGCAATAACAAATATCAACAACGAGAAACAACAAGTTTTTTGTTTTTTGGTTTTTTATTTATTTTCTGGTTCTGGTTTTATTTATTGTTATTGTTTATTTTTTTATTAGTTGGTTTTTACTCGGCTATGAAGCTGATTTATTACTTAAGCTTTTGAATTTTTTTTTTTTTCTATTTTGTGTTTTTTTTTTTCTAAGTTGAAAGCGATTGATTAAATTGAGCAGCGTTTAGTACATGATTTGAGTGATTTATTTTTGGAAATGATCAATTTCGATGGTTGATGGTTTGCTGGACAGATGAGTGGGCGTAGAAGAGGTTGTTTTCTTGGGCTGTTTCAAAAATTGTATGATTTTCAAATAAGTTCTTTCCTTCTCTTCTCTCTCCTCCAGGCTCGAGAACATTTGGACTACTAGATACAGTCAAGCTGAGAAGCTAGGCCCAGGTCCACCTTGGACTGTAGCACCGCCATTATTATTATTATTATTAGATACAGTCAAAATCGCTTACAACGACATCGGTTAATAATAATAATAATGGCGGCGCTACAGTCCGAGGTGGACCTGGGCCTGGCTTCTCTGCAACCACTCGTGTTGTGCGTGCTATTGTTCTCTCACGAGTGGAGGGGACCTACAGTTTAATGCCGACTCCGAACGGCGAGATTGAGAAACTTTTTCTAGACAGTTATACTCTTTAAGCATTGTCAATGACTCGAAAAAAGTGGAGCCGTGAAAAAATGTTAGGTGATTTTTCGGGAATCGAACCGACAACATCGAGCGTAGGAGTCGACGCACCTACCCACTACGCCACGACGCCCACTGCATGCTATACGAGAAGAAATATAGTTACACAGAGGGTTACTCTGGTCTCTCACTGAGGATTTTGATAGGCAATCGTGCTAAATTTGGCTCCCTCCCCTTCTGCCATTTTTATGGAAACAATTTCCCAGCTAAGCGTTCACTTGAGAGGCACTTTAGCATAATTTACAGTCGTTAACTCACGCCGTTTATATCTCACTGACCATTTCACACAGAATCCCTTAACTTGCGTGTTAACTGCCCAAAACTTCTTAGACAGCTTTAATGTAACATCTTATTGCCCACCCTTTCCCCAATCAATCAGCTTCACGTACAACTCCACCTCACCCCCAGTCGGGGGAGGGTCTAAACAGAGGCTCGATTGTTTCGAGTTGAATATTGCCTCATAAACCGCCTGAAAGTGTTAATTCATCTGCGAATTGCGTTCTGAATTAAAGTCTCCCCCCCTTGACGACGACAGCACAGGAATGCGAATGACATAAAAAAACTTTTCAATTGGAGCCCGTTTTGGTTGACTTTGATGTCAACTATTTCACAGGAAAAAAAACCCTCATTTAAGGTGCTTCCTCCCATGCGCACGTATGAGCGGTTACACTGTGGTTTATGGCGACGGCAGGAACTGTGTGCGGTCGTTTCGTTGAATGAGGAACTGTAGCTGACAGGAAGTCGTCCGCAGCGTCATGACATCTCCATGTGGTGGTCCTAAAGTGTCCATCAGCAAATAGGGGCCAGGCGTTTTTACAACTCCTCAGACGATGGCGCATAAATCTTTGTCGTAACGTAAACAGGGTCGGATCCCCCCACCATTCGAGTGGTCATCTATCTGGGCGCCTTCAATGACTCATAAGTGTCAACGATTTCCGAACGTTCTCGTCTTCCAATTCGACAGCAGCCATCTGTCAATGCGGAATTTATCTGATCTCATATCGAGCGCCATTCATAAGGGTACATGATAGCCGAACATTACACGCCGACGTTTGTGTGAAAAATATGTCGCCCACTCCGTGTGTCTCTCTCTCTCTCGGTGATGATGGATTCCTTCGACCTTCTCGTGTTCTTGGGAGACAAACTGACCAGTCTCAATCTTGCCCAGGGGAATTCCTCCGGCAGACTATGCCCCAATCCTGGCCTGCATTCCTGCCAGGACCTCTGCCGAACCGGTTCGACCGACATCGTTGCCATAACAAATGACGTGCCATATTCGAGAGACCCTTTAAAAGCAAATGTCCCTTCGGCCGAGGGGGGCAGGGGGAGACAAAATCGTTCAAGCACTTGGTCGGTCCTAGTGAAGGGGATGAAATGGATTACCCATAACCGAGGAAACATGACGCACACACGAGGGAGGAAGGACACACGACTAATCGCATTAAGCGAGAATTTCTTTCGATTTATTACTTCATGTTGCAAATTGATTCCTTTTGCGACTTTGCCAACAACATTCGGCACTTTTATGATGGCCATTCGTTTCTTGGGGCCCCCCTCTCTCTCTCTCTCGGTGTTTCGCTTTGGCATCCTTACGGATTGTGTAACACGGGAGACTGAGGGGGAGGAGGAGGCGACATAAGGCAGTTAGTCACACATGCATGCATTAAACTAATGAAAGGGACAATCTGCGACAGGATGTGGAGAGAGAGAGAGACACACAGAGAGAGAGAGAGGGGCTTCAGATTGATTAACGTCCGATTAACGTTTGAAACTTCCCGCGGGCATTAAAATCTCATTTACCGCCGAAGGACCTTCGATTTTTGAGCGAGAGTTGGTAATCCTGTGCCGGTGCCATCGCTAATGCACCTCCTCCGACGGCATCTTCGGTAATGCTGATGATGATGAGAGAATGGCTGTGGCGGTTGATGCTGAAACGACATCGACAAATCTTCGATAAGTGGAAAAGTTGATGGCAAAGTCCCTCTCAAGGATGCCGCCTCCCTCACTTCGCGCTCCGCGTGTGTGCGCACACAGCACACATCAGCAACAATATGTCATAACCATAAATTCACGATTAAAAATGCATTTAGATCCTTTTATGAGTGTGCCCCGAGAGGGGGAGGGTGTGGAAAATGTGTGTGTTTTCACCTTATAATTCGGAAACAAGCTCGTAAACGTTCACGCGGCGCTGACAGCCACGATGACGGGCCATCCCCCGACGACGTCGTGGCACATCCAACCGACCATCCCGTCATCTCGCCATCATCGACAGTTTGGCGTTAAGTAAACGACAGGCGATGCGGAGCTCAAGGACTTCCTTCTTGGCTCGTATGCTCGTGCGCTCGCTGGCTCCCATCAAATCCTGTGAAGGGAATAAAATTTCGCCTCGATTTTATGCCCCACCGCGAGAGGGCGTGCCGTCGTAAAAAATAATTAAAATGCAATTTAAAAGATATCCCAAAAATTTTCAACGGAGTTTTCCAAGAGTTTGCCGCTCGAACTTCGTTCCCACGATGGGGATGGGACCCCGGTGCCCGAATGATGTGGCTGAGGGGTTCCTCCCCTTGGGTGGTTTAAGGAAGAAGTTCGTGGCAAACACATAATCTTCGACTTATGGAATGGATGCTGGGGCAAAGGTGATGGCGTGTTGTTAGCACGCGAGGGGAAGGATATTGAGAAAGTTTTCATTCGCTAGCTGATGGTTCAGTGGGCGCTAACGAGATTATTTAGTTGGTTAACGATGTTTTGAGTGATGCACGACTAGAATGGGGTTTATCGGTTTCAGCGAAACGACCTCGTTCTCTAGGTCGCAGCTCGGAGGAAGTGCCAAAAAAAGGAGGACGAAGAAAAGAAACGGTTTTGGTGGTGGATTTAGTTAGACTTGATGGGAGTTGGAAATGTGCAGTTGAGCCCTGAGCGGAGGTGGTTCAAATTGGGTCATGGTGCCTCCGCTGAGGAGGTGATTAAGTTCAGTCGGTTTGCCATGGATTTTGCAATCAGTTTTTTTTTCGCTCTCGTTCGGTGAATAAAAATTATCGTAACTTCAGTGTCTCGGTCGTTTCGGGTCATTACGTGGATTTTCAATCGTTTGAGGTTTGAAAATGGTCCGAGCGGGGGTTATGCTCTCTGAAGCACTGAAGTCAACGGGGGAGTGCTTTGGTTAAGTGCTTTCATTATTTTCTGCTTTGACTCATTTAGTGGATTTTAATTGGGAATAAAATCAGATTCACAGCCATTTGGCTGTTGAAGGTCCACTAAGTCATCCACAATTTTGGTCTTAAGTCGATTTTTGAAGCTCTGCTTTCGACATTCTTCACTAAATTCATGGACTCACTGTATTTTTGGACTGAAAATGAATGGGATCCATCACGAAGAGCGTTTTCAAAGCCCGATTCGTCGTCAGTCCACATGTTGGCGCTGAGACGACGAATTTTGAATAAGGTCTTTTGAAGAAAATGATTGGGAAGTTGTTTCGACAAACCGAAGTGCTGGGAGCAGTGGTTGTCACGGGCAGTTCTGCTTATCAACCCGACGACGGCTGGAGGGTGATGAGCCTGAGCATACAAATCTACGACATTCTATACATTTTGAAACAACCCTCCTTAATGTCCATTGAAACAACAGGTCGTTGTAAACAAAAACACTTTGGAACAATTTTACACTCCATCGCTGGGTACGCTGCTTCCAGTTATCAAGGCCAAGTTGTAGCTCAACTGAATGTCGTTTGTGGAGTCCACGTTTCCCTCGAGGTAGAGGAACACCTTAACCAGTCATGGGAATGCTACTCCCTTTTACCTTGAACCAATCTTCTCCCATCCGTCTCTGGATCGGATGCTCGGTCTCCGACTCATTCTTGAATCACAATAAAACTCGAAGGTATCCTCAGCATGGACCTACTACCCTACTCACGGGCGGAAAAGGATCAAAAATTGAGCTAGAGGCACAATTGGTTATAACGACCTTCAAGGGACTGACGAATTTGGTCGTTGTAAGCGATTTATTATGCTGTTGGATTACATTATAATGGAGCTCAGTCGGGACCTAAGAATTTTGTCGTTATAGCCGATACGTCGTTATACCCGATGTCGTTGTAGGAGATTTTGACTGTACTTCCGTCTCTAAACACAGTCCACATCAAATTCAAATGGGATTTACTCCCACGTTCTAGCTCCAACCTTCTATTCGCGCCAAACTGGTCAAACCCCTATTCCTGCAGTCGTATTCTGCCTCCACTGCACGATGTCTGTCCAAAAACAACAAACCACTTCAACTCCACTTCATTTCTGACAATTTCCCTTCGCCCAGCATGTTTTAAGATCAACTTTTAACAAACATAATTTTCCCCATCAAAATCCCATGCATGGCAACTCCATAGTCCGTCCGCCAAATCACCGAAAATTAATCTCCACGAAAAACAACTCAATTCTTCCATTTTCCGTACAAAAAGCCACCAAATTCGTGTCAAAACACATCACACACCCATCTAACCTCCTTTCCCTTTGATTTTCACCCGAAATCCATCAGTTGATTTCTGATTTTCATCCGCGAAATCCCGAAAAACATTTTCTCGAACAACTCCCTCAACTGTCATGCAAGCCAGGCATTGCCAGAGAAGCAGTTATTCTTCTCTTTCCATTGATTTCAATGAGTTCATCTGTGACGTCATGGAAAATGAAAAATTCACTTGTCTCCAATTTTCCTCGATTTCCAATGAAATTTTCGATGCAGCTAACTGTGTTTCGCATTTTCACACTCAGCCCCACGCATTTGAGGTGAAATTTGAGCCGAAATTCGAGGAAAATCGAGTTTTGAAGAAATGACACGAACCACACGAAAAAATGCAGTAAAGTCATAACACAGCTGGGTCGCATTTTTTTGCTGAAAAACAACCAACTTTCGTCGGAGTGGATTTGATGATTACAAAATTTTGTGAAACGAATTTCTCGGGATCTAGGACGAATTGAGGGATGTGGGATATCACGATGGAAAGAAAATTAAATGCAGAAGCGTATTCAGTCATGGTCTTGTAACGGGAATGCCGTGGTTGAGTGTTAGAAAGCACAGTTCGGAGGATCTTCCTTTTTTCGCATGAAATGCATGATCTTGGAGGAAATGGTGTTTTGTGAAACGATTTTCTCGACAATTATGACGAGCTGAGGGTTGAGGGATATCAAAATGGAAAGGGAATTGAATTTAGAAGCGTAATAAGGTGAGTGTTTTAAATGGGAGTACCGTGGTTGGTTTTTGGAAGGCAAAGTTCAGAGGATTGTACTTTTTTGCATAAAATTTATGGTCTTCGTGGGCATGATGTTCTGTGAAACGATTTTCTCGGCAAATAAGCCGATTTGAAGTATGTGGGATATCAGAATTGGTAGGAAGTTGATTGGAGAAGCGTAATAAGGTGGGGTTTTTAAACGGGAGCCCCGTGGTTGATTTTTGGAAGGCAAAGCTCCGAAGGCCCTACTTTTTTGCATACAATTTATGATCTTGGGAGACATGACATTTTGTGAGACGAATCTCTCGAAAAATAGGACGAGTTGAAGGATGTGGGATATCAGAGTGGGTAGGAAATTGATTGGAGAAGCTTTATAAGTTAAGATTTCGTAAGAGGTTTGCTGTGGCTGGTTGTTGAGAGGCGAAATTCGCGAGATTCTACTTTGACCCATGAAATTGAGGAATCGGAGAGGACTAAGGAGCTATTTAAGCACAAAATGACCTGAAATGATTGCAGAAATCCTGTCATTGTTGTGTGAAAAAAGGACCAACGAAGTACAGCGGCACGACTTGGAAAATCAACAGATTCTCTCACCTAGGAGGGCCACAGCATTCAGGGTAGAGTTTAATGAAACTGAGTGCTTCCTACCAGACAGATGCCGCAGAAGTCTGCTAGACTCCGTCAGATTGAAGCTCTGAATCAGAAAAATAGACGATCCAAGGCGCGGCTGAAGTTCATCAACCCAAAGGACAACTGCAAGGATAGATGTTCCCCACTGAACGAGTGATTATGATGTAATTCACAAGGAAGACACAGGGTAATCCCTGACAATGGACATCCGAAAACCATGATTTAATTGGCTGCTCCCACAATTACACATGTAAAAACAAACGAACACTCCGCAACTCAGCTATCATCCCAGCAATCTCAATTATCCTCTGAGAAATCCATTTTGAAACTATCTCTCCCCCGTCGTCGCCGTCGTTGCCTACAACTCACACCTCGGCAGCGCCAACCGCAACCAAATTGAAACTCTTGTCCCAACCACAGACAAAAGACTGCGCCCCGAACAAGGGAAACTTTCTGAATGCCTCTCCCTGCATTCACAACCCCCCTCCCCTCCCCTCCCCCCAAGTCCCACTTTCAACAATTGGTTTATTTCGAATTACACAGCTAAACCCAAACTCGGAGCCCAGATCATCACCAAAAGGCGTCGGGACGAACTGAAAGATAAACTTCAACTCTCTCCCGCTCAGTGGTAATTGAATTTCGAAATGTGAACGCCAATCTCCGTCGGCAAACCATCGTGCTGCCTACAGAAGCCCGGCCCACGACGAAATTGATCATTTCCTTGCAAGTTTTTGGTACGGTTTCGGTTTATTTGTATCTTTTATCCCCCATTCACCACACCGCCCACTCGTGGGCGCTTTAATTTATCTCATGTTTACTTACATTCTTGTTCTTTTTTTTTTTTTTTCATTTTTTCTCTTGCTCAGACACAAACTAAGGAAACAAAATCGTTTAGGAAGGAAACCAAGAACAAATCATAAGTGCATGCAGATATCCCGTATGACATGTACCCAGCAATTTGGCGACACACACAAATTTATAGATAAATATTTAATCAATGAGGCAGGCAAGTGTGAAAAACTTCTTAAATATATTCTTGATTTTTTGGTTGACAGTGGGAGCACAGAAATACAGTCATGGTCTCACTCCAGTAACATACACAAACGAGTAGAGTTTTGTAGCAGTGTGTGTCTTGTATTCACGAACTCAAAACAGATATACGTAAAGACAAAAAACGTTGCTTCTCTTTTTTATCGGCAAGCGCTATAAGCTAAGGCTTATTTTTAATTTAATTTTTTTTTTTTTAATTTTTGTTTTGCTTTTGCTTTTTGTTTAAGGAAAAATTGTTTTGATTTAGTTTTGGGTTTTGTTTAGTACGTTGTTTTTAAAGAAAAAAATTTAAAAAAAAACTAAACAGAAAGAATGAGAAACTAAATGAACATCTAGACAGCAAGCCTACGGACTAGACAACGGAGACGGAAATGTTGGAGAGCCCCAGTGGAAGTGAAGTCTTGTGTCTACACATCGAGAGGTAGGCGATAGGGCACGATGCAGCAGAAGAGAAACTAGCGCTAAATGGGAGGCAATATCTACAAGGGTTTTCGAAATAAAATATCCTTCGATGAGAACAGACTTTGGTCTTTAATTCCATTCCTTTTACAAGCTGCACACAGTAGAGAGTCACACTGCGCACAATGTAGTCAATTTTGCCAGAAATTTTTGAAAGAATACGTGAAACTTTAGGCCTGCCAGATAGATGAAGTCAAGACTTAAGATCCCTCGTTACAGTCTTTTCCCTACGACTAAGCATTTCTGAGATATTAAAGGTCAACGAAGTAGCTTTAAGCAGAACGGCAGAGCAGATTCTTGGTTCCTTCGAAAGAAAAATTCTGCGTCAGATGTATGGTCCTATCTTCGAAAAAGGTGAATGCAGGTGCAACCGCGAACTCTGTAGGCTGCACCAAAATGTGGACATAATCCAATGCCACGGTAATTGTATATATCTTCCACTTGACTTTGATGCCGCATTCTGTGTGAACTTCTTTTAGTCGCCTCTTGTTTTGAGCTCTGAGTTCTAGTAAAGAAACACCACCAAGCGATAACTGGAATCTCCACTTTCCTACGGGAGTCATCAAGGACAACTTTCACTGGTCCACGAAGCCGAAAAGGGCTTTATTTTGAAGCGATTTTTGTGGAGTCGGAGATTGTAGTTGAAGACTAAGAGGCATTAAGCAGGCATGGTCAAAGCCAAAGCCACTGTAGATGAGATGTTGTTTTATGCAAACACATTTCACTGGACAGTGATCCAGTCTGAGGAAAAGGGAGTTCATTAAAGACTCACCCCATCCATCACTCTGCCTAGACACAGGCAAACTGCCCTTTTTCCTCCCTTGTTACTGCGCATTTCTTTGAAAAAAGGCATCCAACCAAAGTCTTCCTTTGAGCAGTTATAATGAGGCATTGTGGCATGTGAATGAACAACCAAAACTCCTTTCAAGACAAAAGCACTCCTCCTCACGGAGCCCAAGCACAGCCCAAGCTCTGGTCCTGTGCACCACAGTTGAACAGAAAAATCGCGCAAAGAATCAACAGATGCAACAAATGCAAGGACAATTACAAAACCCCCCCGGGGAAAAGGATTGAACGACGAGCTCATATTCAAACCATTAAACGACGGACGAGGATGGTGGCTAAAGAGTCATATTTCAACATCAGTGAAGTGCAGCAAGATGGTCCCTTAACCATCTTCAAACATCTTGTGCGTCTCATTAGCGGCAGAAGATGCTCTTCAATCGAAATTGAGTTGACTTCCTACGAAAACGGGGCGGAATCTGAGATATTTTCTTTTCAATTTTTTAATGAAGGAAAGAAGGAAGGGCGTGTATGAGATATGGTTAAGTAGGATGAGTCCTTTACGCAACCACTTGGAGTTTAAAAATGTCAAGGTATTAGGGACAATTGCATTCGATCGATACGGGGGGTGGGTGAAACTTGGGAACTGAAGGTAAACATCTGAATCAGGAGGACTACGCAGAAGGGGACAGACACGATTGAGGTGGCGCACGAAAGTGGAGAGGGACCTCACGCAAATTGAGAGAGACATCTGTCAAGGGATAGAGCTCGGTGAGCAAGCTTGCTGTTTAAGGCTTAGGTCTGGAGACAGCTAGAGAAAGATCGTGCTAGCTAGAGACGCTTGTTGGTTGAGGCCCATGTCTGGAGACAACTCTCGACTGTGAAAATATGAGGGATTGGCAGACATACCTTCAGTAAAAATTTCACACGTTACTTCGACAGAAGGGAAGTCAAAACGGTTCCCTTTTGGTACAGAACCCTAAAAAGAGGCGAATGTTAGAGTTCAGTCTTGGTTGAGTTGAGTTTGAATGTAGCAACACCGGGTCCACGAATTTGGTGACCAAAAAGCTCATAGTCGGTCCCAGTCATGAGTCCCATGAGGAGTTTAACTCTAAACTGAAACAAAATGGCGTCAAGAAGTCACTAAGGGACGGCATAAGTGACAATTCGAGGGAAATGGAGGTCAGTACGTGCTGGCTGGAGAGGCATGTTGGGTGAGGCCCAGGTCCACCGCGGACTGTAGCGCCCTAAGAAGAAGAAGGAGCTCAGAACCAGGCGTCTACGGATCCAACGCCTAAGATGTCGAGGCCACGTATCGCGCATGGACAACTTGTCTTCGGCCCGAAGAATCTTCGACTGTGAACCAGTGGGAGACTGCTGGCTTTCTACGATAAGCATGCGACCGCACCAAACATCTCAGAACTCAGACGAAACCGTTCTACAGTCTTAAAGCGGGGCCTCAAGCCACAGACAGAATGCGTCTAAAAAAGGAAGAAAATGTCGTCAAATGCGACAAAGCCACTTCGGCAGACGTAAGAATCAGTGTCAAGTAAGAAAACATCGTAGCGCGTCGAACTTCACTGAACTGTCCAGGAAAGGTCTTCAAAGAAAAGTTCTTCTTGACTATTTGTAGACAGCCAGGCTGCACTGAAGTCAATAGGATCCCGTACAATGAGTTCAAAGGCTGTTATGAACTGCCACGACTCACTGAGGTCCATCAGCCAACACAAGGTCAAACTCTGCTGGGTCCCGGACCACAGCTCAATCGCAGGGAACGAGAGAGCGGACGAATTGGCCAGACAAGGGTTTGAAACGAACATCAGAAATGAATATCATTAAGGGTCTGAAACGAACAGAAGCGGACACGTCACTACGACAACCGATGAGTGCATTATACCGGATCATAAGTGAGACAATACAAAAAGAGGCCAACTCGTCTTGGCTTGCAAGAAATGACTGTCGCACGACAAGATCAACGTGGCCAGAGCCAGACAAACCAAAGAAGCTTCTGGCGTTGGACCGAGACTCAACCCGTGTGCTCGTTGGAGTAATCACAGGACACTGTCCCATCGGAAGAATGCTCCGGAAACGGAATGCGGAATCCAGAGATCTCTAGAGGAGCTGCTGCGATGAGGAAGAGACCGAGACGATCCAACATCTGCCCAGCTCCCCAGAATAGGCGCCTAGCTTCGTTGGGTCAAAGATTATTCTTGAGTCCTGAGTGAGAAGATTCTAGAGATTTTCAGCGTCTATGTGGCAGAAGTGGCAACAAAGTCGTATTGGGACACCTGTTGCCTCGACGGACAATGAATAAGAAGACAAAAAAAAGTTGGGACCAATCAGACAACAAACTAGAGGCGGGTGACAAATTTTACGACCTCAAAAACAATCACAAGACTGAATTGGAAAAAAATCAGAAACCTCTGCGTCGAAAAAGGTTGGGCCTAAAGATCGTCGCGACAAACCAGTTACCCCTGCAGAGACGAAGAAGAAGAGGAAACTATACCACTCCTCTGCACATGTAGGGCCCTCTCCACCCGCAGGAGACAACTGGATGGCGCAGTTGATTAAGGGCCTGAGTTAAAGGGGTCCCAGGTTCGAGTCCCAGTGAAATCGAATCTGGACCAGTCACCATTTGCCGTTGGAATCAAATTATCGGCACTGGAGTAGATTGCTATCTGGAGGTACAATGGACCAGTTTTGTGCTCCAATGTAGAGCTTCGAAAAACTCAGAAAAAACAAATATTAGGACCAATCAGACAACAAACTAGAGTCGGGGGACCAATTTTACGACCTGAAAAACAATCTCAAGACTAAATTGAAGGCAATCAGAAACCTCTGCATAGAAAAAGACTGGGCCTAAAAATCATCACGATAAAGTAGCTACTCCTGCAGAGACTAAGAAGAAGAGGAAACTATACCACTTCTCTGCACAGGTGGAGCCCTTTCCATCTGCGGGAAACGACTGGATGCCGCAGTTGATTAAGTGCCTGCCCCAAGTTAGAGGGGCCCCAGGTTCGAATCCCAGTGAAAGCAAAGTCAAGACGATTTAATCCGGTTTTTCAAATCTGGTTCATTTGCCACTGGGATCAAATTAACGGCACTATCACTGGAGCGGTCGATCAGTGGTAGTCCGACTGTGGGTATCACAAGGGACCAACATGGTCTAAGTGTGCTGGGGAATTCACTAGCAGCCGCCTAACCTAACCTAACTTAACCCGCAGGAGAACCTACTTTGGGGCCTAATTTTTCATCGACTTAAGCGGGCTGAACAACGTCGGCATGAAGCAGCTTAAACGCTTCGTAGCAACCACCCAACGGTTGAATGGTTAGGAGATACCCGATCCGCGTTGCTGAACAACGTCGGCATCAATTAGCTTAAGCGCTCCGTAACAGTAACCAAACGATTCAATGGAAATGAGACACCCGATCCTCGTGGCTGAACAGCGTCGACTTTAGTCGACCCTAACGCTTCGTAGCAACCACGAAAGAGTTCAATTGATAGGATCCGCGTGGTAAATGGACTTAAGTGAGACGGGTATCCTTCAGTCAGCCACCTGTACCTAACCCAACCTAAGCTGCTACTCAGAAAACCATCTAAAACCCACTGACCATCAAGAGAAGACACCGCAGGACAAGGCTGTTCATCTACAGACACTTGAGACTACACATCAACTAAACTAAACATCAACTAAAACCAAAAAGAAAACAAGAACAGAAAAAGAAAACTAAAACATATACGACAACGTATGACAGTTTATCTCGCTTTAGTTAATGGTTTGCGTTTAGGTTTTGTTTAGATATTCAAACACACACATAGAATATATATATATCGCAGATAATAAGCGACAAAACTTTGGTTTGTTTGACAAATACGAGTACGAGTACGAGTATACAGTATGTATATATAGATATATGTGTAGTAGTAGTAGTGGTTGATAAATGTAAGTAAAATAGCTTATGACACAACAAAAGGGTCGCTCTTCGGGTTCGGGTACATGTCACTTACCAAATTTAACCACGCGTTCGTGGTAAGAATCTGATTCTTTTCGTCCTAAAAAAATACACAATATTAACGAGATATTTGAAAAGTTAAGATGAAAGATTGATTTTTGATTGATTTAGCGGTATTCAGTGATCGTTGGATATTTGTTGATTCAATTAGGAGTGTATTCGTGCGGTTATCGTCGAAAATCAATTCGAGTGGGTGTGATTTTTTTGGTTTTTTGTGGTTTTTTTTTCTGAATTTTGAAACGCATGAAGTATGCGCTCGTTTCGATGGTTTCGCTTGCTAGTCAAAAGGTTTTGTTAGTTTGCTTTTATTGGTTATTCATTGAAATTTTTGGTGAATTTTGATGGGGAGTGTGGGATGGTTGGACTTACCACGTCAATTATCTGCTGGAGTGTTAGACCGAATTTAACGTCTAGTGGTTCCGATTCATTTGCTACTGGTCGTTCGAGGGTATTATAGTTGGCGAGTAGGTGATTTAATAAGCGTTTTTCGTGTGGGCCTTGGCAGCTTTCTGAAAAGAGAAGATAAAAATATTTTAGTTCAAGGATTTAGTGAGTTTTTTTGGTCTTAAATTAAGCTTCTGTTCGAACAAAACCCTGTGTCAAACCCCCTGTTCATGTTTTCGTACATGGAATTCACTTCCGTCGCTAAGCACAGTCCAAATCGTATTGAATGTCGTTTGTGTAGTTTAATTTTCCCCCACGACAGAGAAACACCTTAACCAGGTTTCCATTTATTTAGAACCAACCTCCTCACATCCGCGACGACTTGGTCTCTATATCGGATGTTCGGTGTCCGAATGCTTCTAGAGCCATCACAATACTCGAAGGCACTCTTAGTCTGGACCTACTACCTGGATCCCCACTTGGAAAAGGCTCAAAAAATTGAACTACTTCCATATGTAAACATAGTCCAGATCATAATCGAATGGACCTACAACTAGGTGTCATCTGATGCACAGCCACAACGCAGGGTTAATGATACCAAGTTTTTGCTTTGGTCCTTAATCAATTCTTGACCATATTCTAGAGCAGATCAGTCCATATGTTGGCAATGAGACGACGAACTTTGAATTAGGGTTTTTGTAGAAAATGATTGAGAAGATGCTTGGACAAACCGAAGTGCTCTGAGCAGTGGTTGTCAAAGGCGGCTCTACTTATCAGCTCGACAACCCCTCACCCCTGGAGGATGATGAGCCGGAGCATAAAAATCTACGACATTCTATACATTTTGAAACAACCCTCCTTAATGTCCATTGAAACAAGAGGTCGTTGTAAACAAAAACACTTTGGAACAATTTTGCACTCCAGCGCTTGGTACGCTGCTTCCAGTTATCAAGACCAACTCGTAGCTCAACTGAATGTCGTTTGTGGAGTCCACGT
This sequence comes from Myathropa florea, assembly GCA_930367185.1. Classification (NCBI taxonomy): domain Eukaryota; kingdom Metazoa; phylum Arthropoda; class Insecta; order Diptera; family Syrphidae; genus Myathropa; species Myathropa florea. The sequence continues at coordinate 7,822,208 of OV884005.1, read as the reverse complement.
TTCCCTCGAGGTAGAGGAACACCTTAACCAGTCATGGGAATGCTACTCCCTTTTACCTTGAACCAATCTTCTCCCATCCGTCTCTGGATCGGATGCTCGGTCTCCGACTCATTCTTGAATCACAATAAAACTCGAAGGTATCCTCAGCATGGACCTACTACCCTACTCACGGGCGGAAAAGGATCAAAAATTGAGCTAGAGGCACAATTGGTTATAACGACCTTCAAGGGACTGACGAATTTGGTCGTTGTGAGCGATTTATTATGCTGTTGGATTACATTATAATGGAGCTCAGTCGGGACCTAAGAATTTTGTCGTTATAGCCGATACGTCGTTATACCCGATGTCGTTGTAGGAGATTTTGACTGTACTTCCGTCTCTAAACACAGTCCAAATCAAATTCAAATGGGATTTACTCCCACGTTCTAGCTCCAACCTTCTATTCGCGCCAAACTGGTCAAACCCCTATTCCTGCAGTCGTATTCTGCCTCCACTGCACGATGTCTGTCCAAAAACAACAAACCACTTCAACTCCACTTCATTTCTGACAATTTCCCTTCGCCCAGCATGTTTTAAGATCAACTTTTAACAAACATAATTTTCCCCATCAAAATCCCATGCATGGCAACTCCATAGTCCGTCCGCCAAATCACCGAAAATTAATCTCCACGAAAAACAACTCAATTCTTCCATTTTCCGTACAAAAAGCCACCAAATTCGTGTCAAAACACATCACACACCCATCTAACCTCCTTTCCCTTTGATTTTCACCCGAAATCCATCAGTTGATTTCTGATTTTCATCCGCGAAATCCCGAAAAACATTTTCTCGAACAACTCCCTCAACTGTCATGCAAGCCAGGCATTGCCAGAGAAGCAGTTATTCTTCTCTTTCCATTGATTTCAATGAGTTCATCTGTGACGTCATGGAAAATGAAAAATTCACTTGTCTCCAATTTTCCTCGATTTCCAATGAAATTTTCGATGCAGCTAACTGTGTTTCGCATTTCCACACTCAGCCCCACGCATTTGAGGTGAAATTTGAGCCGAAATTCGAGGAAAATCGAGTTTTGAAGAAATGACACGAACCACACGAAAAAATGCAGTAAAGTCATAACAGAGCTGGGTCGCATTTTTTTGCTGAAAAACAACCAACTTTCGTCAGAGTGGATTTGATGAATACAAAATTTTGTAAAACGAATTTCTCGGGATCTAGGACGAATTGAGGGATATGGGATATCACGATGGAAAGAAAATTAAATGCAGAAGCGTATTCAGTCATGGTCTTGTAACGGGAATGCCGTGGTTGAGTGTTAGGAAGCACAGTTCGGAGGATCTTCCTTTTTTCGCATGAAATGCATGATCTTGGAGGAAATGGTGTTTTGTGAAACGATCTTCTCGACAATTATGACGAGCTGAGGGCTGAGAGAAATCAAAATGGAATGGGAATTTTATGTAGAAGCGTAATGAGGTGAGGTTTATAAACTGGAGCCATGTGGTTGGTTTTTGGGCGCAAAAGTTCAGAGGATCCTACCTTTTTGCATACAATTTATGATCTTGGGAGACATGGCGTTTTGTGAGATGATTCTCTCGATAATTCGGATGAGTTTGAGGATGTGGGATATCAGAGTGGGTAGGAAATTGATTGGAGAAGCGTAATAAGTTAAGATTTTGTAAGTGGATTGCTGTGGTTGGTTGTTGGGAGACGAAATTCGCGAGATCCTATTTTGTCCCATAAAATTGAGGAATCGGAGAGGATTAGTGAACTAGCTTTGGACAAAATAACTTGAAATTCCTTCAATATTGTCAGCAAATTGAAGTCAATCTAGTCGTGTCTATGGATTGAGCATTTTAGATAACTGGGACATATTGAGCGCATGGACAACTTAGCTACGGCCCGAAAATCAAACCGAAAAATCTTCGACTTTGAATCAATGGGACAACGCAACGGAGGTTGTCAAGCACCCAAGTGGAGAGACACTTTAACCAACTTGGCGTGCGCAATTAGTAACAGCTGGCAAAAGATCATGTTGGCTAGAGAGGCTTGCTGGTTAAGGCCCAGGTCTTCTCTGGACTGTAGCCTCACTAGAAGAAGAGGAAGGAGATCTAGTCGTGCGAGACGTTCTCAAAACGTAGACGGCTTTCAGTGCTGCCTGGCTGTCGGAGCATCGTTGTACATTTGTGAAGGAACTCCTTAACTTGGACTGCTCCCCCAAAACGTCGAGAGTTTGATCAGATGGATGGTCACATGGATGACAGAGAATAGAAGCCCAGTTAACTGATTACAAGGATCATGGAAATCAGAACGTCGCATCAGCTGATCAACATCCAAGGCCCTAGGTTCAGTCTTCTAGACTCTTCTGAATGAATGCCGCCATCAGTCGAAGCGGCGGAGAGTATTTTTTTTTTTTAAGAAATTTTTTAGACTCCACTGTAGCACTCAGACTTAAAACTGGTCCATTGTACTGCCAGGTAGCAACCTACTCCATTGCCGTTAATTTGATCCCAACGGCAAATGGTGACTGGACCAGATTCGATTTCACTTGGATTCGAACCTGGGACCCCTCGAACTTGGGGCAGACACTTAACCAACTGCGCCATCCAGTCGTGTCGCGGAGAGTATAGCTCGTGTCTTGTGCTATGAAATAAATATGTCAGTCTAACTGCTCCAAAAGCCGTCGCTTCCCTACTGTTTGTAACCACTGGGAGGAAGTGGGAAACTATACCTTATGCAGCTGGCTTGTTTCTCAGTTCTCCCCTGATGCAGCAGCAGCCTACAGTCTTCTTCTCAAGGCAGATGCAGCTTACAGTCTTCTTCTCAATGCTCCATTGTCCTCCATGCAGATGCCCTTAGATCTGTCCACACAACTAAGGGGATTGCAGTCTGTAACTTTGTCTAAACCCATCCACCAGAAATGTGGCAACGAATGGCTTCAAAAAGACAGAAGCTTGAGGTTCCCTTTCACAGATCCCTCCTTGACTCAAAGGCTGAATCACAAGCTCTATTACTTCAAGTCCTCATTGAGGCCCAACTGTACACGCGACCAAAAGACCCATCAAGCCTCTTTAGCCACGATTCCACTCCCACTTCATGCAAACAATTCAAATTGACCCACAAACACTCGCCTGCATGCACTCAAAGACACCCTCTAAAAAAAACTCCTCGAAAATCGTCTCAAAGACTTCACTAATTGCCATCCAACGAAATGCACACCAATCCACACTGAGTGCCGACTCTCAGATTAATTCCAAGAGTCGTCTAAGTCGATTGTGTTTCTCGAGAACTGCTTAACGACACATTGTCAACAAATTCAGTGCCTAGTTGGCTCTCATGTCGGCACCACCTCTCCCACCACTGACTCTCTCTTTTAAGCTGACACCTTGTACCTGTGTCTTCCGGTAATTATCTTAGAAAACAACAAAACCCCACTCAAGGCCCACTTCTCAACGACGGCAAAGCATCCCATTAACCTTCATTACCCCCCATTCAACCGGGCGTGCGCCATTTTTTAATTTTTAATACCGTTTAATGTCACTCGCTTTTCTCTCCCCCCCACTCTCTCTCTCTCTCTCTCTCAGTGCACACACACACTCCCTCCCTCATTCCATTTAAACGTAATTAGTGGAGAGAAAAATATTCATCATGCACTTAGTGCCTCAGTGCGCCTCCCACCGAACCGAAGCCGCCGCATCGGAATCAGCCTCAGCTGGGCCTGGATGACACCACCCCCTCGCGAGCGCATCTGTAGGTACCGCCGCTGTCATGATTTATGACACAATATTTACGCTGACCTAGATTCTGTTGAAATTTATTTACTCCAGCAGCAGCAGGAGCGAAGGGGTGTCGGTGGATCCGACCAAAAATTGTATTACATCCAAGAAAGGAGGACGAACAGGAGCTGGGGCAGGAGGAGGAGGAGGAGGGTGAGGCTTTTCCTGGAGTGTTGGCGCATCATCACTCACTCGCAAAGCGTTGTTTAAATTCCACTAAAATGAGACAAAGCAAACAGCGAATTGGCAGGCCTTACCAGAGGGACGTTGCCGATGTGCATGAACCAGGCGGCAACCCCTTCGGCAGCTTACGCAGAAATTCACTTGGAATTAAGCTCCTAACTAAGGAGGACCTCTAGCTCTAGTTCTTGGGCTGGGTGCTAGGGTTGGGGCTGGTTCTGCTGGGACTGGTTCTGCCGGTGGAGCGGGCGCTGTTCCTTCCCCAAAACGGAAGTGTTTGCGAACCACTTAGCTTCGGGGCGAGGAGCGTTTTTTAATCATATGCAAACAGGCCCGTAATTGCACTAGGCTAATAGGACTAATAATCTAAATAAGATGTGTACTCGGTACTTATGGCCTTGTCATCATCGTTCCCATCCCGTCCTTCTGCAGTATTTGTGCTCTGCAATGTCATCTTACAGTCCGGGGATTCAAGGTGACAGCGGAGTGCTTTGAGAAGAGACCGGTGAGGGCAAGAGTGTGTGTGTGTGTGTCCTTGAGGCACACTCCTTCTGATTGTCAACAGCAACAGAAGCTGGAACAACCATCCCTGGGGGATGCATTAACTTTAATCTGCAAATTGTTGCCGCAAACCCGAGAGCCGAGTGCTGCAAGAGATGAAGTGATAATTGCGGTTGATGGAGCAGATTCATCTTCTTGTGCATGAGCTCTTTATGAAGTGAAAATGGAAATCAATCGCATTTTGGATGAATGCAAAATACATCGTCTCTGAGAGGGGGGGGGGGGGGGGGTGTCGGTTCGTTTGATGCTGATGAGGTAAGTCATCAGCTTGTGCCAAGGATTCTGATGATTGATAGTGAATGGGTTTAGACGAGTGTATGGCGTCATTAAATCGATGATATCGATGGCGTTTGAGGTTGAGTGGGGGTGGGGGAGAGGGCGTAACTTCACGATGTGTCGGAATGGAAGCACTGTTCGGTTCCCTTTGAGAGGATTTATCTTCGAGCCCGAGGTTGGAAGTCTTTTTAGACGACTTTCAAGTCGCTCAAGTTGAGTTTGTGACGATATTTTGACTGAAAGGAGTTCAATGAGTGGTCACTTTGACTACAACTCAGGGGAACATGACCACAAACTGTCGCGGCACTTGGTCCGCAAATTAGTCTGTGTTCAGAGGAATGCGACTACCAACTGTCGGTAGTCGGTCCGTCGGTTGAAGTGGCTAACCAAGGAGAGTAATCATTAATCTAGAGCTTCTCGTAGGGCAACAGTACCTGCGCGTCGTCCTAAATTGCTGCCAAGAGACCTCCAGCGATCTGCGCCAAGATTGCATGAGCATGAGCATGAGCATGAGCATGAGCATGAGCATGAGCATGAGCATGAGCATGAGCATGAGCATGAGCATGAGCATGAGCATGAGCATGAGCATGAGCATGAGCATGAGCATGAGCATGAGCATGAGCATGAGCATGAGCATGAGCATGAGCATGAGCATGAGCATGAGCATGAGCATGAGCATGAGCATGAGCATGAGCATGAGCATGAGCATGAGCATGAGCATGAGCATGAGCATGAGCATGAGCATGAGCATGAGCATGAGCATGAGCATGAGCATGAGCATGAGCATGAGCATGAGCATGAGCATGAGCATGAGCATGAGCATAAGCATGCAGGCGTCACATTCTAAGGATCCTCTAAAAATGTCCCAAAGTGGAAAAGCCTGCTCCTGGCCACGGTGCGGCAAGAGCAGACTCTGTGTTCAGATGTTTCCCCATTCTCACAGCAAAGCCGGCAGGAGTTGTTTTTCTTGGTCCGGAAGCTAACTGCTCCCTGTTCTCGACTACCTCCTTAACGTGGCAGAAAGAGTCATCAGAGAGGAAGGCTAATGGTCCAACAAACAGACGACTATCTCCTCCTTTTGCAAGTCAGGCCTTTGCTCTGCGCCAAGACATAGCACTCAGCTCCTGACGAACTGAGAGCATTTGACATGCTTGACAAACCAATTTTCGCTCGATTCATGGCGCAGCAATGACACATCCTTCGCCTTCTCCCGCTCTAATGACATCTTCCTTCAAGGTCCACCAAAGATTCAAATTTGTGCACCAATTCCGTCGAAAACACTCACTGAAAATCTCTAATCCCCCTCTCCTTGAAAATTAGAGCTCTCAAAAAAGGAGGAAACGAAGGTCCTGAGTGTCGAAAGGTGCCCTGGCTTTGTGCAGCTCAAAAAACGAAGCACCCATGCTCAAAAAAATCCAAATTTCCTCTGAAACAGCAGAGAATTCAACGAAACTCACTAAAAACAAATTTCGTACTTTTTGATTCTCATGCATTCATGTGGGCACCCCTGCACAACATCACATTTCTCTGTCTTTCTTCTTAAACCACAATTTCCAGATGAATTCATCCCTGAACTCAAAATATGATTGAATGCGTCTGCCACAGAAGCAAAACAATCCCTTCCCCCTTCCCCCTCCCCCCTAAAGCGATTGTTTCAATTTTTTTGCAATTTCACCACACATCTGCGAAGCAGTTGACGTCAACTTCTGTTCCATTGTTTCATTCTCGCACCTCGCACAAAAAAAACTGTGAAACAACTTATGACACTGACATTTACAACTTCTGCACCAGCAGGAGGGTGCACAAAATCCATTGGCAAACTATGGAAAACTTTTTCATACGATCTTTTGCAAAGTTCGTGATTGCCATAAAGTCACTTTTCTCACCTCTCATGCACACACAATTAGCACGCAAAAAAAAAAAAGAAAGTTTCCCTCCTCCCAACAAAGAGACTTCAAAGAACAAAGGCGAACATTCTTTTGTGTTTCCTTTTTTTGGAGAAAATAAATGAGTTTACCTCAGCAAAACTAATTTGATGTGTAATTACACATTCAGCTGACGTTAAATTACAATCTGCTGCTGCCCACGGTCCGCCTTTGTGTAATCAATAACGCAATGGCCGGCCTGGAACCAAGACGTAACAAAGAAAGTTACCCAAACGACGAAACTCCCAGTCATCTTCAGGCATTCATCGGCCCCTCTCCTTTCGCCCTGGGGTGAACAGATGGTCAATCAATGTCATATTAATCAACAAAAACCGAGTCCAGAGACTGTGTGCTGTAGTCAAACCGCTGCCATCGCCTTTCGCGAAAAAGGATAACGATAAATTTCCAAGTCAAGTTGAATTTTTGGTCCCTCGAGCCGGATAATTATAAATCCCGACTCGTTACATCATCCAATTTATGCAAGTCTCCTCCTCTCTCACTCGGCACACAATCGCACGCTGAAAAGGAGGAAATCCTGTCTCGAGAAGGCGCTGACAACCATCTGAGGATGGATCGCTTTAACCGACCTACATCAGCGCCACGCCCACAAGGCGGCCCACCGCCGTCATCAACACCACCGCCACCACCGCCACCACCGTCGCCGCCGCCGCCGCCTGAATGCAATTAGAGAAAATCTCATCTGAATAATTGTAACATTTACCTCGTAATAGGCTAGTTCATTTTCGCTCGGTTCCTCGATAAATCTTAACCCTTCCTCTCCGCCGCGCTCCCCCGGTGGTGCGGGGCCCTCCTCTTAGTCAAAGAGATAAGCATACGTTGCCGACGGTGTGGCGGAGCGACAGAAAACAAACGACGAGCGGGGAGCGACGTCCCGTTCCCGTTCCGCTCCAGTTTAACTAACATCATTAGATATTACCGCCGAACGTGCATCAGCATCAGTTCTCATCTGTGGATGGTCGTGTGTGCGGGGCGAGGGTGTGGGGGAGTTGGTGAATTTATTCCTGACGCATACCGAGAATATTTTCGTGCTAAATATCGCCTTCCCCCCATTTCAGGAATAAACTCCGCCCCGCCCACCATCTGGCCCGTTCAGATACAGATACAAAACACATCAACTGCCGCAAGAAAAGAAAAAGGAGAGATACAAAGAATAAATGCAGAGGAATAGGCGATGGGAGGGGGCGTGTGTCGAATAAAGTTATTACACCCCCACGGGGGCCTAGCCCGTTCAAGATACAACTTAACATCCCTCGATGAACTCGTCGTCGTCGTCGTTGTCGTCGTCGTGCATGTGCTGTGCTCTGAATTGGATAGAAATGTATCTGCGAACGTATCTATATGCTGACGACATACAACTCATTCTTTTGTTCGTGCATCAGCACCTTCATGCCTTCGCACCCATCCGACCACCACCCACCCACCCACTGACTGGCGCTCGTGGTGACAATCTGTTGGCAGCTAAAGTGCTTGCACGCTTTCAAGTTTAATTTCTTGTGACATATCCTTTGTGGCAACTTCCGCAATTATTTCCGATTATGTTTCTTCTACTTTTGATATTTTCACCATCCACGACTTGGCATTGTTTGTGATACACCTCCCTTCATCCCTTCACACACACACACACGCGAGCGTACACACACACACAGCTGTTTGTTCGCCGAGGACGATCTGGCAGGATACAAAACAAGCTCTGGCTCAGACGTGTGGCCTACATTTATTCCTGAATAATGAAGAGCCACTAAACATTCTAATGGATGGAGGCATTTATAGCGGTTCAGCTCGGTTCAGTTCAGTTCAGTTCAGTTTGGTTCGCTTCGGTTCGGCTTGGTTTAGTTGGTCGCGTTTTTCCCCCCCCCCCCCCGTTTTCCTCTCCCTTTTCTGTTCGGCTGCCGAGTGTGCACAGGACGTGGGTGTGCCAAAGAAAATGTTCATTCTTTTCTCGCCTTCCAGTGGCAGTGGCAGTGCCAGATACAGAGTGTGCATTCTTAATAGTGGCTGCGGAGTGAATACTTACACGGCACATGGCAGCGGATCGTGTGTGGAGAATGGGTGCCACGAAATTGGTCGTTTAAATTATTCTAGTGGAATACGTGAGTATGTCGCTTCCTGCGGCGATGGAATGTTACTTGACAATGGCTTGTTAAGAGGTGATGGCAGATTGTGTTGTGCTGCGTCCAGTCCTGAAAGTTTTGCTCTAGTGAAAGCGACTTGACCTCACCGAAGTTATAATTTATGCGAGATAATTGGTTTGGAAAGCAGGCCTGAGTTTGGATATTAGCCTCCGCTCCTCGGCTGTGTCATGAGAGTCAACTTTGATCGAGGGAGAATCTTATCAGGGGACAGGAGGAGGAGTGAATCTAATCAAGGGACAGACTGGTGACAAGAGGAGAATTTAAATTTGTATTTTTGTCTGTTTTTGTAAGTGACTTTGGGATGAAGGAGGAGGCTGGAGATGAAGGCAAACACGCGGCTGGAGATGTTCGAAGTTCTCCATCGGTTTTGTGCACAAGAGCACAGCACGAGCAAGGGAAAGAAGTAATTGAGCTAACAGACGGAGAAAAGTTATCGAACAGGACGACCAGGGCACAATGGACCCAACTGTTTGTCTAAGTGAGCCGCAACACAGTCGCGAGAGCATCCTATCACCTACCTACCTATCGAACAGAACTCACGTCTTTCTGGATACGGGGGAGATGATGACTGCCTTCAAGAGGTGATGCAGAAACGCAGGAAGAAGTTAAGAGATTTGGAACGATGGCTACACCTTTCACACAAGCGTTGTCCAATTTCGTCGACATATTTTTTGGACCGCCAGGCTCAGGCTTTGGCTCAGGCTCAGGCTCAGGCTCAGGCTCAGTCTCAGGCTCAGGCTCAGTCTCAGGCTCAGTTTCAGTCTCAGGCTCAGGCTCAGTTTCAGTCTCAGGCTCAGGCTCTGGTTTAGGCTCAGGCTCAGGCTCAGGCTCAGGCTCAGTCTCAGGCTCAGGCTCAGTCTCAGGCTCAGTTTCAGTCTCAGGCTCAGGCTCAGGCTCAGACTCAGGCTCAGGCTCAGGCTCAGGCTCAGGCTCTGGTTTAGGCTCAGGCTCAGGCTCAGACTCAGGCTCAGGCTCAGGCTCAGGCCCAGACTCAGGCTCAGGCTCAGACTCAGACTCAGGCTCAGGCTCAGGCTCAATCTCAGTCTCAGGCTCAGGCTCTGGTTTAGGCTCAGGCTCAGGCTCAGTTTCAGGCTCAGGCTCAGGCTCAGGCTCTGGTTTAGGCTCAGGCTCAGGCTCTGGTTTAGGCTAAGGCTCAGGCTCAGGCTCTGGTTTAGGCTAAGGCTCAGGCTCAGGCTCAGGCTCAGTCTCAGGTTCAGGCTCAGTCTCAGTCTCAGGCTCAGTCTCAGTCTCAGGCTCAGGCTCAGGGTCAGTCTCAGGCTCAGGCTCAGGCTCAGACTCAGACTCAGTCTCAGGCTCAGGCTCAGGCTCAGGCTCAGGCTCAGGCTCAGGCTCAGGCTCAGGCTCAGGCTCAGTTTCAGTCTCAGGCTCAGGCTCGGGCTCAGGCTCAGGCTCAGGCTCAGGCTCAGGGTCAGTCTCAGGCTCAGGCTCAGGCTCAGGCTCAGGCTCTGGTTTAGGCTCAGGCTCAGGCTCAGGCTCAGACTCAGGCTCAGGCTCAGGCTCTGGTTTAGGCTCAGGCTCAGGCTCAGGCTCAGGCTCAGGCTCAGTCTCAGGCTCAGGCTCAGGCTCAGGCTCAATCTCAATCTCAGTCTCAGTCTCAGGCTCAGGCTCTGGTTTAGGCTCAGGCTCAGGCTCAGGCTCAGGCTCAGTCTCAGGCTCAGGCTCAGGCTCAGGCTCTGGTTTAGGCTCAGGCTCAGGCTCAGGCTCAGGCTCAGGCTCAGGCTCAGGCTCAGTCTCAGGCTCAGGCTCAGGCTCAGGCTCAGGCTCAGGCTCAGGCTCAGGCTCAGGCTCAGTCTCAGGCTCAGGCTCAGGCTCAGGCTCTGGTTTAGGCTCAGGCTCAGGCTCAGGCTCAGGCTCAGGCTCAGGCTCAGGCTCAGGCTCAGTCTCAGGCTCAGGCTCAGGCTCAGGCTCAGGCTCAGGCTCAGGCTCAGGCTCAGGCTCAGGCTCAGTTTCAGTCTCAGGCTCAGGCTCGGGCTCAGGCTCAGGCTCAGGCTCAGGCTCAGGGTCAGTCTCAGGCTCAGGCTCAGGCTCAGGCTCAGGCTCAGGCTCTGGTTTAGGCTCAGGCTCAGGCTCAGGCTCAGACTCAGGCTCAGGCTCAGGCTCTGGTTTAGGCTCAGGCTCAGGCTCAGGCTCAGGCTCAGGCTCAGGCTCAGTCTCAGGCTCAGGCTCAGGCTCAGGCTCAATCTCAATCTCAGTCTCAGTCTCAGGCTCAGGCTCTGGTTTAGGCTCAGGCTCAGACTCAGGCTCAGGCTCAGGCTCAGGCTCAGACTCAGGCTCAGGCTCAGGCTCAGGCTCAGGCTCAGGCTCAGGCTCAGGCTCAGGCTCAGGCTCAGGCTCAGGCTCAGACCCTCCAGAAGTCGCAGGGTCGACAAGAAAATAGTGCTTCTTGGTCCTTTCGCAGCTTGCTAGTCGTTGAACTCCCCTTGATGTTGGGTTATGAGTCAGTGTAGCCAGTTGAGTGGTGGTCTCATGAGATTTGTGAGGAGAACTACTCAAAAATATTCAAAACCATCCTTTCTTTCGATTCTCATTTATTGACTTTAAAAAACCGAAGACGTTCTTTATGTCCAGGGGCAAGTCTGGGGAATTGGAATGAGTGTCAACGCGAGTGCGTCTAAAAGAACGAAGAGAAATCCAGAAGCATTCTCTTTCTCAACTCTTATTAGCTGACGTTAAGGAAACCATGGGCAAGACTGTCCATGTGTCAAGGAAGAAGAGTTTTGATGTGAGGCGTCTTTGGTTTGGATGTGTCAACGAGTGCATCTAGGAGAATAGGCAGTTGACACCAATGGAAACGTGATCGAGGTAATGCCACGGCATAACAACTGGATGGCGCAGTTGGTTAGGTGCCTGCCCTAAGTTAGAGGGGTCCCAGGTTCGAATCCCAGTGAAAAGCAAAGTTAAAACACTTCTATCAAATCTGGTCCAGTCACCATTTGCCGTTGGGAACAAATTAGCGGAACTATCACTGGAGCGGTCAGTGGTAGTAGTCTGACTGTGGGTATCACAATGAAGCAACATGGTCTAAGTGTGCTAGGGAATTCACTAGCAGCCCCCTAAATTAACCTAAAACCCATCCCTCTTGACAGTCGATCGTGGCGGTCGTTTCTTAAACTTTTATCAATGAGAATCGAAAAGAAGGGTGCTTTTGGGTATGTCCCCATTTTCTCCTAGACCCGTTCGTTGATATTCACTCGCCACCTCACATTTCCCCCTTGACACAGAGAATGTCGTTGTCATCGTTTCCCCTCACTCCATCAAATGAGAATCAAAAAGAAGGATGATTTTGACAATTTCTCTATTTTCCTTCTCATTAATCTCCTAAATCCACCACTCAACTGCCTCCACTGACGCATAAGCCCCCATCGGCGGAATTTCAACGACCCGCATGCCACGAAAGGACCTCGGTCACGTTCCAATTGCCAGCAACCAACTGCTAAAAACCACTAATTATCCATCTCTCCCAGCGAGACAGCGACGAGTGCTGTAACAAATAAAGAGGTCCCAACCGCATCACATCACGCGGTCATAGATTATCTTGTCGCAATTCATTTGGCATTTCGAATGTTTACGCAAAACTTTTGCGGCTGCCACGCCACCCCGACAAATCACATATGTTGCTTCGGCGAACGCTTTCGAAATTCCCAATTCATGGAGGCGCAAGGTCTCTAATTCCTTGGCTGCGGCAATAAATCACACAAATACACAGTCATTTATAATTCAGAAATCCATTTGTTGGCTCCTGGACCACTCCTCGCCAGCCGCCCTGCACATCAAAGCAGCGCACTGGGCACGTTCGGGGTTCGACAGTCATTATCCTCGCATAAAAATCATCGAGTTGTGCGTGTGCCAGGTCGTCGGCGTAGTCGTAGTCGGTCTCTAGGAGTTCCCTGTGCCGTGACAGTGCCACCGAGACCATCGTGTCTGCGGCATGAATAAGTCAGTAAGTGAGCCTACGCGCAGCGCCCTTGTTAACTCATTCATTATGGAGCTTACAGAGCCAATAATTATAAAAATGACACATAAAACGAGCGGCGGCGGTGTGCTGGTGGCCCGAAATTGCCCCTTGGCACGGTTGCCTAGAAGATTTTAGACCCGGGAATTTGCATACGCTCCGGTGAGTGGCTCCGCAGACGTGACACATCCTCCGACCAGCGACGAGCACCCCTGCTTTTTTGTGTCCAATTTGGATGAAAGTTTAATGCCGGGCGGATTACCTTGTCAGGGTGGCGAATCGGCGAATCGGTGAATCGACGAGCGCACAGGATCATTGATTTATGCCATGAAATATGCGATGGGACTCGGGAACACAGGGGCGACAGCTACTGAATGTTTGATTAGTTTGACACCTTCGCCGTCAACGGCTTCGTTCCGTAATCGGGTTATTCTCTAATGAAGTGGCGCGCGGTGCGCCCGTACACCTGAGAGCGTTTTGCTCGTCGTCCCCGGTTTTGTCGGCACTGTGTGTGCACTTGTACGGCCTCAAGGCATCCTTGACATTCCTTCAGTTGCTGTTGCACTGCACTTGAAAGGAAACTTGAAGGACACTTCTCTTGACTCATCCACTCGACTCACACTTGACTCGCACTTGACTACGGATAAGCGGGATACAAGGTGTGCCTCGTGTGTGTGTGTGTGTGTCTGACTGCAAAAGAAAAACCGTGGATGGAACCCCATCTGAGATCTATCCCTCCCCACACACACGCTGCCACCCTCTGGGGGGTGTAGAGCGAACGGTGTGTGAAATCATATGCAAAACGGTTGAAAGGACGATGTCATTAAAAATGCCCAAACACGTTTTGCCTGAATGCCTGCGATGAAGAGTCCTTGCTTCGGCTATTGCCATTGCCGTTCGTTCGTCGTGTGTGTGCTCGTGCTTTCAATGAGGCACCTCCGTATAGGGGGCAAGGTAATAGTTCGCTTCCCATTCACATGTACACATGCACCCATTATCCCTGACCGAGAGCCTCGTCTGGCTGTCAAATGGGTTCGCTCTCCCTCTCTCTTCGGGGGGTAATTAAAGCGCAAAAAAATAACGAACAGAAGTAGCAAATGTGTACACCGAGCTCTACGTGCTTGAACTTCTGTTCTGGGGCACCCCCCCCCCACCCCCCCACCACCACGTGAACGTTGCTCTTTGAGCGCGGCGCGGTTTACAACTATCGATGCGATGCTTCGGTTCGGTTAATTAACTTGAAGGATTCGCCATTACAAAAGGAATCGGGGGCACGAAGGAATTCGGTTGGCATCAGTTAGAGGAGGGTGCAAGCCTTTGATTGTGTTCCGCCAAATTGTGTGATTATGTGATGACGGATCGGAGGCAGGGCTTAAACAAATGGCTTCTCAAATGTCGGAGGGTGGTGGCGTTGGGAAATCGTTTGAATGAATTGCCTGCTTTGTCCTTGGACGGGACAAAAACATCGGGAATTGTCTGCGTTTTGCTGACTCTTTGTTGAGGTGACTCGGCGAATTTGCTGACTAGAGATCCTGTGTAGTGTCAATGTGCACGCTTCATGGGTCTCTGACGAATGGTTTTGCGCGATGATTGAGTCTCTTCAGCTGGGTAATTGACTTAGAATTTGGCATTCAGTTTTTTAGAGAGGGTTTCTAAAGCAAAAGGCTGGCCTCCTTGTTTGTGAACAACCCAAAATCTGAAGAAAAATCGATGGATTTCTTTGCACAAAATAGAGCAGAGAACACCTTTCCAACAAGAGTGTGATTCTGAGCGTTCAATCGACTTGTTTGGCTTTGAAAACTCAGCCATTCACACATCCTGTACGCCATTTCGACGTTTGAAGCTGAAGGCGTTCAAATTGTTAACCATGCAGCGTCTTTTTTCCTGCAAAGTCTTCGTTTTTGACGTAATTGACGAAGAGCAAGTGAAGAAGGAGCACTCGATTTTCAGGATCGCCCATTAAATCATGGGGAAGTGACTGAAGAGGTTCCATGCTTGTGAGACCACGCGTTCAAAATGCTTCTGCGACCTTGTTGTGGAGATGTCTTCGACTCCGCTCCAGTGATTCAACCCAATAGAGGACGCCCAGGAACCTGTTGTCGCAGACAAGTGAAAAAGGACCTCAACCAACTTGGAGGCAGCTGGCTAAAGATTGTGCCTATCGGAGAGGCTTGTTGGCTGAGGCCCTAATCCACTTCAGAGTGTAGCGCCATCAGAAGAAGACATTATTGAGGTTTTCTTTAGATGGTGGTCAAAAAGTGTTGTCTTCTTCCGAGTGCGAGAGGCTCTAGCGCCATACATAAGAGTATGTCTTATGTAGGACCTTACCCTACCCCCAGTATTGTACGCCAAGTTGATTAGGGCCTCACTTAACGTGAGGTCACTCCTTTTTCGTTGTCGTCCTTAGTTGTCGGCTTAACTTAAACACTGTCGGTCCATTGTGATACATACAGTCAAACTACTACCACTGATCGACCGCTCCAGTGATAGTGGCGTTAATTTGGTCCCAACCGCAATTGGTGACTGGACCAGATTCGATTTCACTGGGATTCGAACCTGGGACCCCTCTAACTTGAGGCAGAGACTTAACCAACTGCGCCATCCAGTCGTCTAGTGTGGAGTGTAAAGATTATAATGTGGAATTGATGAAGAGAAAGTCAGTGCAAAATCCAAAACAATCCCTCTTTTCGATTCTCATTTATTGAACTCAAGCAAACGACGGACACGATGGACTTTGTGTCACGAGGGAAGGATTTTGATGTGAAATCCTCCATGGGAATGAGTGTGTCTAAGAAGAGCAAGCCAACGAAGCGAATAAGAGGGTGCTGTAGTGGAAAATGAGGTTGTTAGACGAATACCGAAGCAGTTGAGTGGAGAAGAAGGAAAACTGTGCCATCAGAGTGGGCAAGGAAGACTTTTTTGCCAGAAGAAGAGGGTCTCAGTAGATTACTTAAGCATATCGAGTGATTCTTACAGAATTCTAACAGAAATAGAATCCTAAGAGCCTGGCAACTGAGAAGGTAGATTCAGATCTTCTTCTTTTTTGGCTGGCGCTACAGTTCTGGGTGGACCTGGGCCTCAGTCAACTTGCCTCTCCACTTAGCACGGTCTTGTGGTAGTTGCTACGCACGTTCAGCTGACTGAGGTCCCATTCCAGCTGCGTACCACACCGGAAGCGTGGCCTTCCTTTACCGCATTGTCCCTCGGGGTTGAAGTCGAAGATCAAGATCTTCAATGATTTATCTGAGCAACATTTTCAACGACCGCTTAAGGCCTTAAATCAAGAGAAAGGCGACGAGAAAGTAGAACTGTAGTCGATGGAGTAGTCCTTCTTTAGAAGAACCGAAGTAGGTTACGTTCGAACTGACAACGAGGTGTGTGCTCAGATCTCCGACTCGCACTAGATCTCTGCGGTGATTTGCGCCTTCATGTGATTTTTGCTCTCTAGTGCTGCTGCAGATAGAGCGGAGGACTGGTGTCATCATCTTCCTTAAGTCAGTCAATCAGCTGGGGTTACAGAGACGACATTGGATTCAGTGTGCTGTTGCTAGCGTCAGGCTTATACCGAGCTTGGAGTCAAAGGAGGTGGTCTTTACGATGAAACAGAACTAAATCTTGTCGAAAGCGAAGTATTTCAAAGAAAGGCTGCAATTTTTGGAGCAGCAAAGGACTTTTCCTTGCTGAGAACTGGACTGTAGCGCCGCCATTTCTCTAAAGGACTCTTCCGGGCAAACACAGGACTTCCTCTGTCTTCGTCTTCGTTCTTTCGAAAGACATCGATTATTTGGTCCTGTCTGCTTAGAGGGCTACTAGACAAAGAGACATAATCGGGAACTCAGTGATCTGTGTAAAGGTGTGGACCAGGTCCAGAAGGCATTGATTTTTAGCCCTCGCTGCCCTGACTTCTACGAGCGTGTGAACACCCGAGCTCCGGTGAACACCAATCCGAACGTCAGGTCTTTGGTTCGAGCAGAAGTGCTAGAGTCCAGTTTCCAGCCCAGCATCTCAGGAAGGCTATTAGCCTCAGCTTAAGTTGCTGTCCATCTTTGGTGGTTGAATGCTGTTCCAAGCGCAGAGCCTGAAAGTAGAGCTACCAAAGATGAACATCAACTTAATCTCAGGCTCATGCCATTCAGTCAGTCAAGAACCGCTGGCCTGTTCATGAACTCCTCAATGAATGCTCCAAAGTCATTTTCTCCATCAAATCGCTGCCAAAATCTGCTCTGATTGTGTAACACTTGTTAAGCTGCAACCCAAACGAGATCCCATT
This sequence comes from Myathropa florea, assembly GCA_930367185.1. Classification (NCBI taxonomy): domain Eukaryota; kingdom Metazoa; phylum Arthropoda; class Insecta; order Diptera; family Syrphidae; genus Myathropa; species Myathropa florea. The sequence continues at coordinate 7,805,100 of OV884005.1, read as the reverse complement.
TTCCCTCTAAACAGCCTTCAAAAGGACAGAAGTGCCAACATTTCGTCTTCTTCTGATGGCCGTACAGTCCGAAGTGGACCGGGGTATCAACATTTGAGACCATCAAATTCGAGTTAAGGAAACCTCATAAGATTCAAGAGACAAACATTCCTTCCTCCTTCAAGAGTGTAGCCAGCAGATGTTGATTTAATCAACTCCACTATTCAATTGAACGCCTCTAATGCGGGCTTTTATGAGGCACTTAGCACACACTTCCCCACACACTCTCCGATCCCTGAGCCTGAGCCTGTGTGTAACAACAAACCCATCTTCCGGGTCATTTGACAATTACGTAATCAGAAGTAAACCTGATTGGCAACCTGCCATCTCCCTCTCGCAAGGGTTCAACTGTTGCACTGCTCCATAGGCCGGTGCCCGGAAGACCAGATTAAATAAATCCCAAACCAATTCGATTCACTCTGCTGCCAGTTGTCACATTAAACAAAGATCCCTTTGTGTCCTCTGGACGAAGACAAATACCCACATTCACCAGAATGCATGTTTTGGGGGCACAACAAAGATCTCCCCCCTCACAGAGAGAGTGCCGACAAGATGCATGCCAAAAGATGTCCAAAGCGAGATGTTCACCCACTTATATGCATTCCATTATGTGCTCACATTGATGGCACACAGAACGAGTCTTGCACCTCCACTTGGCAGCGCTCGCTCGCTCGCTGTTGCCCTCTCAAAGGGCAACTCTCGGGGCAGCAGCATTGACAAACGGCAGCACAAAGCCTCAGCACCCCAGACCCAGACCACCACCGGCACTTGCTGGTGTGTGCGGTGCAAGTGCCCTTTTGTTCCTGTTTTCCTGCTTCGTTTTTCATTTCAGTTTGTTATTGTCTCTCTCTCTGTGCACCTCTTTCCCCCCCCCCCCCCCCCCACCACACGAGACTACAAGGATCCTCAAATTATGTTGTCAGCCGATTGTCTAGATGTAAATTGTATGTGGACGAGTGCAAGCGGATGTTGAATCTGTGGTGACGACCCGCTTATGTTTCTGGCACTCCATCGTCTCTGTTGTGCACGCCCCGGCAGCGCCCAGGAATGCACTATACAATTGCGAGAGATCCTTGTAGCAACGCTCACCCGGATGGTGCGCAGTGTTACAACGGATTGTGTGGAGATGAAAATAATTTCACTTCGTTCCAGCACTCGTACAACACTTCTGACATTGTCATCACCGCCACGCTTCGGGCCATAGTTCCGTTTTTAAATGACGCAACACAGGACTCAGACACACGAGGGCAGGCGGAGGCATCCTTTGGCTTGTGAGTTTCCTCAAACTAAGTGCGCGTGTCGTGACCCCGCCACTGAATGGGACACGAATCCAGTGAAGAGGACTCTCACTCGGCGTGACACGTGAGCTGAAGGCACGGCCGACGTATGTGCAAATCCGAAGCACCATCATCGCCGCCGCCGCCGCTGCCACCACCGCCTTCTTCAGCATCTCCACCGGCACTTGGGCGATTAAGTAAGCTGACAAGCTGTTCCTTTAAGAACGCCCAAATGCAATTAAACGAGGAGACTGCCGCCCGAAATGGCGCAGCGGCGACGGCGGCGGGAAACGGTGATAAATGCCCGAATAGCCCGGTGGGAATTGGTCTTGAGAAATGTGATCATCTCCAGCGGGGATTGCAAATGGGAGTGTCGCCATTAAAAGCACCTTAATGCTACATACCCAGGCCACACGACCGAGAGGCAGTTAAGGAAGCGACGCGAGTTAACGTGGCTAACCTCATCGCACTCCCCGCACTGGCCATAGATTCGGCCACCGAATGGCACAGATCCCAATGGAGATATACTCGTACTTTAAAAAGCAATAATCCACTTATTTGCATTTAATTTGATGGCAAAGGTAGGCCCCTCCAAGTGGAAGATAATCAATGAAGCCGCTCCCAGCTCCCAGCTCCCAGCTCTCGTTGGAATAGGGGCGAGATAATTCACCGGGAGTACACTGGAGGATGTGATAAATGGCCAAGGAGAGGGCATTAGGTACAATTTATGTGAAATGTACAAGTAATTCCAGCCCGGGAGTGGGGCCTGCCGAGAGCCTGGGGAAATCGAAGCACGAGCAGGTATTGAAAGGTGGAAGCAGTTGCTGCAGGTGGAGGGTAAAAAATTGCATGTTCACGAATAGTGTCAACACAAGGTTCTACAAGCCATTATCGGATTCCAGAGTTAACAGCTCGGGAGTGTTGAAAAGCAGGGAGGGCGAGCGATGCTATTGAGTGTTGTGCAACTCACGAGGGCATTAAGCGAAATTGATTAAAAATTCACGGAGCGCTTGTGCATACATTTCTGAGAGGGTTTCAGAAAATTTAAGGGCTACAATGACACGTGCTGTGGCAATTTTAATTTGACTTGATATGAAGGAGGTGCTCATGAGTAGAGCTCTGGGGGAGGAGATGGTTAGAAAACACATTCAATTTTGTGCTGCAGAACACTAACGGTGGGAGAGTCAAGTGCATAAGGAAAACTTATCGTTTTTTGCAGTGATCTAGCTGGAGTTTGAGGATTGCTGCACAAGAGATCGGCAAAAAGGAGGTTTCCTCCGCATTTAACGAGATTCCAGACACTCAACGAAATTTGAGAGGCTGATTGATGTCTCCAGAGCTGGTCTTTAGTTTCAAATCTGCGTTGAAAATTCACAAACGATGGACATGCTGCTGCTTTAAGACGAAAGAATCCCCCAGAACCCTCTTGAGCTTCTTCTTTGGAGAAGGGAAAGACTGCGCCGATGGTTAAGGAAGAGCAAATCTGCATCATCCGATGAAGACAACCACTGTCGACACTGGAGTGCTAGATTTATGAGATTTGTGAGAAAGAAAATAGAGAAAAACAGAAAAAAAAACCTTCAAAAGCATCCTTCTTTTTGATTCTCATTCGTTGAGGTCTAGAAGTCGACAACAACGACTTTTTCTGATCCAAGAGGGAAGGACTTTAGTGTGAGATGGGGAGTGTATGTTAATGTTGTGCATCTAAGAGAAGGCCGAGAAGCCAATGCATACACAGAGAGTGACAGTTTGGTACGAATTGTGGAGTGGTGGCATCATTGGACCATTTTTCTTCGAAAATGAGGCTGGGAACAACGTTTCGGTCAACGGTAAGCATAACAGAGCCATGTTAACCGACTTTTTTTTGAAACTGAAATTGAAGACATGAGTTTGGACGACCTCTGGTTCATGGAAGATGGCGCGCCATGTCACACAGCCCATGCCACAATCGATCTTTTGCGCACCAGATTCTCAAATCGTGTTATCAGCCGTCTTGGCAATGTCAATTGGCCGCTTCGGAGGTGCGATTTGACTTTTTTTTGTGGGGAACCGTGAAGGAGCGATGTTATGCCAACAATTCGGAAACGATTCAAGCACTTAAAGCCAATATCATCCAAGCAATCCGGGAGCTACAGCCCGAAACCATCAACAAGGTCTTTGAAAATTGGGATGATAGAATGCGCGGGTTGTGAAGCCAGCCAAGGCAGCCACTTGAACGACGTTGTATTTCATAATTAATGGGAATGTTTGCTCTTACTAATAAAGCTATAAAACATGAAAAACAATTTAATTTTGTCCATTTTCTTACATTTTTAAAAAGAAACTTGTATTTGGCTTACATCATAGACATCGGAGAAAATTAGTGTAAAATCTTAAATCATCCTTCTTTTTGATTCTCATTGATTGAGGTGGACATATGTATACAGCGAATAGAGAAGATGGTTTCGTCCCAAAAAATGTCCGACTCCGAGCCTGTGGATTAGCACAAAGGACACCCACGGTTAGGTTTTAGTGTTGGAACAAAATAACCTTAGACAAGATGAACGAAGTTAGACAAGGAGCCGATAGGCGGTGGGGAAACTTGACTGAACCAGCTCGAGTAAATTAACCACGTCGCGGAGAGAACTTCTCGAATTACACAGTATCATTTGTCAGAAATGTAAATCCAACAAAACATCCCCCTCCCCCCTCCGTTCACAAGCACCAAACTTCACTCATAAACAACGACAGAAGCATAATTTCAAATTAACTATTCCATGCTCGTCACGTCGCGGGGAACAATCAGATCCACTAATTACACAGCGCCTGGGAGCCATGTGACAAAAATTCAAAAATTATTGACAACACAAAGTTTGTCAACATCGCTGCGAGATGGTAACTGCCACAAACGAACTGTCGCCGGCAAGAGTGCTTCTAATTAAATAAAAATGCAATTAGAGGATTGTAGTTGGGATCTGTCCCCCTCCCCCTCTGAACCGACCAAAATCCAGAGCTTAAATGAAAGAAAGAAAACACTCCGCTGCTGGGGCACATTAATAAGCGACTAGAGGGGACATACCGAGAAACTTTTTCGCAAGAAGATTGACTTAAGAAGACAAATGAGAAGCAAACCGGTCCGATGGAGGGTTGAAAACTTCAAATTAATAGTACCCCCGGTGGTGTTTTCGACGACCGAGGGGCGAGAGGCGTGTGCTAGCTAGATCAAAATTAATTATTTACAGTCACTTGTAGAGCGTACAGCGCGCCAAGGAGCGATCAAATACTCAATCCACGTTCTCATCTCTCATCTCAGCCACCGATGGATGAAACGAGGGCGGCGGCGGCGGCGGCGGCGGCGGCGGCGGCGGGAACTGGAGACGACGACTCCATATGAGCGCCAGTGAATGGGTGTGTGCATGTGTATCCGCTCGAGATGGAAAATTTCATTTCGTCTTTGGAACTGACAAAAACTAATTACAGAAAAACAACACTGGCAATTTATAAATTTTTAAAACCGTCCTCCGCCCATCTCGGGAGGAGCACACCGACGACGGGTGCGGCGGTGGCGGTGAGGACGAAATGGTGCGCCCTTGCCGTCGGTTGCCTTGTGCCGTGCCATTTCAAGTGTGTACACTGTGTGCATGAATTACATTCCGTATTTTTCAAGGAGCCACCATCGCATTAAAATATGTCAAGGTTCCGCAACCGAGATGAGAGGGTCGAAAGTATTATGTCGAAGAATTTTATTCTTGAACTTTGCTGGTGAACTTTTCCTCCTGGTTTTTTGTGTTTTTGTTTTTCTTGTTCACCTTTCCCTTGCTGGGGTCTTGCTCTTGCGTCTTATTTGTGATTTGGTAGTGCTTCCATTAGCAGCTGAGCATCGGCACAGCACAGCACAGCACAGCACAGCACAGCACAGCAGAGCAGAGCACATCACAGCACGAGAGAGGTCGCAGCACAATGTATCCCTTTTGGGGGTGAGGCTATCGCATGGAAGATGTTTTACATGTTCGCACACACACCACACGCCAGGCTACAAGGCATACACAACCGACTTCGCCCTGTTTGTGTGATACCTTGTAAAGCTCTCCACCGAAGTAACTCTCAACGGAACCCGCACCCCTGTGCTTCGGTATTTCATCTCTTTTCTGTCTTTTTTTTTTTTGGGGGGGTTTTTTGCAGACTAGACTGGTGTCATCTGACAGCCATGCGATGCGCAGATTCATGTACCAGCGAAGGGGGGGTGAAGGGGGGAAGGGGGGAAGGGGAGAGCAAACCCAACATCCACCCATTCGCCCGCATGGAACATCTTATTACACACGAGCGCAGGGCTTAGTGCGGTGCGGAGCTGCTGAAATACTGCTGGCAGATGCTCAGATTTATCCTTGACAGATGTTTCACTTGAGGACCTGATGTGGGAATCATGAATGAGTCGCACACACACACACACACACACACGAGCAGAGATCCTTTTCATCTTTTCACCTGAGTTCTTCGAGTCCTGTCGTCGCCCGTGTGGTCGGGGGAAATTAAATATTTTCTCGAGGCGGCATCTGGGGACGACGACGACGATGGTAACCAAATCGAAAATGGAACATTTTCATTGTAGTCCTTTGAGAGCGATGCCATCGCTTGGAGGACGGCGGTAGGCTTGCCACTGAGAGCCACTCCTTGAGCGTGCATACACGTCAAGGGCAGGCACACAACAATCATGTCGAAGCTAAGGACATTTGTGCGGTAAACGCTTGGGAATGCTCGATACGGTGGTGGGGATTGTGGTCAGATCAGACGCGCAGGCAACCGGTGAGATAACGCAATTGAGGCTTTGAGTGATGGATTGAGTGTCAATATGTCAAATTGTGTCGCAACCACTTAATCGAAATCAAAGCTATACCCAATTCAGGGTTCAGTGAGACCGCCAATCGAGGACGGACGAGGACCAGAAATGTTCAGTGACATGCTTGTGGCAGACCATGCAGTGCATGGGAAGAGAAAGGAGGAGTGGAGAGGCATTTGCAACAGGGTTTCGATCTGGAAGGTCATAAGATGGTTGGAAGCACAGATTTTTGGTACAGACTGAGTGCACTTCCAGGCGTTTGCTCAAGTCAGGGTTTCTCTAAGAGTCCGCCCTTCGGCCAAGAAGCGACGTCGGATTTAATATTATCTTCTAGGATCTGAATGAATTGACATGTAGAGCGAATGGACACCAAAACTCCGGCCAGGAAAGCCATCGACGCCAAGGAACAACGCGGTGAAGAAAGACCACGCATCCGGTGGCGTGCACAGCTGGAAAGAGGCTTCAGAACGTAACCGGAGCACAGAGTCTCCGGGCTCAGATGACTCGTTTTTTCGGAGGACTTTTTTTGAAACGCTACTGGAGCACTCAGACTCAGAACTGGTCCATTGTAGCAACCTACCCCAGTGCCATTAATTTGATCCCAACCGCAAATGGTGACTGGACCAGATTCGATTTCACTGGGATTCGAACTTGGGACCTCGAACTTGGGGCAGGCACTTAACCAACTGAGCCATCCAGTCGTGTTATCACTCAGATGACTAAGTCATGTAAGGCTACTCCGAGGAACTGCCACTTCAGTTATTCAGTCTTAAATTTGAGGAGTTTTCAAGCTGGAAAGGGTGTACAGGCTAACTACGTGGTAAAAAAGACGACCACGCCTCCAGTGGCGTACACAACTTAAAAGGGACCTAAATCATATGAACGTGCGTAGCTGGAAGGAACTAGAACAAGATCGTTCTGGATGAAAAGGCACGTAAATTGAGGCCTAGGTCCACCCCAGGCTGTAGCACCAACGAGAGAAGAAGAAGACGATGGGTCCGGGACTCAAATGCGTTTACATTTTCGAGCGTTTTGTCGGTTGGACCGCTTCGATCGTTCAAGCCTCAGAATTGCATTTCGTAAGCCTGTATACCCAAAAGGAGACTCTTTCCACTTTAAATGTTCCTCGAATCCAAGACTGGAGCACTAGAGTGACAGTTTCTCGACGAGGGTAGGTAGGTAGGGTGCCCTTGCTCACTGAGACCAACATAATAATAATAATAATGGCGGCGCTACAGTCCGACGTAGATCTGGGCCTAGCTTCTCAACTGAGACCAACAGTTGGGTCCATTGTGCCCTGGGTGTGTCCTACACTTTTACTGCTGATTGGAACCACCCAGATTGTTGTATATATCTCAGGAGGTGCTTCTCTATTTTATTCAGATCCTCCAGCTCCGCGAAGAAGTTACTGCCTAGAGTTAGCAGTCTCCGTCCCCGTAGGGCTGGACAATCGCATAGCAGGTGGCGGACGGACTCTATTTTCTCCTTGTCCTTGCAACTTCTACAGTAGTCGCTATTGGGGATACCTAGCCTACTAGCATGAGTGCCTATCGGACAATGCCCGAGTTTCTCGACGAAGAACTGTCACTGCTCAGCTATTACTGCAGCAGAGGTTAGAAAAGGGTGATTCATTTGAAGGTTACAATTTTGAAAACTCAAAAATTGAACTATTTTTGAAAAAAATATCCAAAATGTTCATTAATTTTAACAACAAAATGTCAACATTTATGAAACTGTATAGATTTGTACAAATTTGTGTATTTATATACCACGACCTACGTTACCGACACTCGTCTTTTTCATACAATTTTTGACCGAGTTTTGGCTTTAGTCTTGAGGTAACCGATCAGCATTGACTGAAGACGGACAGATTTGAATGGAAAATCTGTCTTTGTTGCCAAAACCACGATGGAACAGATTTACGGACGACATTACAGGATATTCGAATAAAATTCCTTTGCCAAGACGGGGTTTTGTGCAACTTCATGCCTGTGGTCTCGTCCAAAGTGTGTTCTTCTTCTTTGTATGCCTCTACAATTCAGTGTGGATCTGCTTACTTACTTACTTAGCAGGCCTTCGGCCCATGTAGGGTCTGAGCCTGATATATCGCTGCCTTCCATCGTTGACGGTTCTGCGCACGCTGCTTGCTGTCTTACGTCCGCGTAGTGTGGATCTGCAGCACAACCAAACTGACTCTCCTGAAAGCGCGATCCTTCGCTAACTGCCTCCTATTACGCACACCAAGTTGGTTAAGATCCCTCTCAACTTCAGTGCGCCACCTTAGACGTGGACTCTTGCATTTGCTTACTCAGAGTCGAAGATTCTGATCTGAAGTCTTGTATATCAAAATCAGGCGGATCTTGTGACTTGGCTTGAGATGATAGGTTGGGTTAGATTTTGGAAGGGGAGTGTGATGGGTAAAGCATCACTTCCACTCGGAGGCCATGGGGCCCATTGTGAATCCCTTCAATTGCGGAGTACACGTGATGGCTGAAACCGTGCTCCTTATGAATTTTAGAAGATCCGATATATCTGCATTCGCTTAGTCCGCAGTCTCTGGCTTGACATGACAATCAACTGAATTTTGAAATCCGGAGTTGAATCGGAGCTGATTCAGAGCTGATTCGGAGGCAGAGATGCGCTTAGGTTGAAGTGGCTGACTGTAGATAGCAGTCACACTTAGGCCAATTTAGGCCCATTGTGATGTTGTTGTTATGATGATGTTGATGATGATGTTGATGTTACCTGATGTTACCTATCCCAAAAACCATTTGGTGCTTTCAACGAGGCTCTTTAGTTGATTAATGCCGACGTTGTGCAATTCGCTCAAGTCGTTGAAGAAGTACGCTCCAAGGTGTTTCTTCCTGCGAGAGGAGAGAGCGCTACAAGTTCAGAGGAGATGCGTTATGCTTTCCTCTTCTTCTTCGCCTCTGCAGCTTCTGCAGAAATCATTGTGAGGGAGTCCCATTATTGAGGCGTGAGTGCCAATGGCACAGTGTCCTCTGACAGAGGTGCACTTAGAAGGAAAGAAAGCCAAACGGTCTGTCACTCACTGCAGCAAATACTTCAGATCAACCGGAATGAAGTTCGAATTAAATCTTACATACTCTCCAGAATTTCCGATCAAATTCATCACATTCTAGTATACAAATACGACCCAATTCAGTTCAACAACAGTTCCACATCTTTTCCTTGCAAAGCTGTGTACCAAAATCACAGGCAAAAAACAACACTCATCAATTTTGGATACGGATTTCATATACAAGTAGCTTTGAAAAATTCCGGGTTCCTTATTCCTAAATGATAACTCTTGGTCATGTGTCTTAACCAAAAAAAAATGCATTATGTTGATCAGGGGCGCAGCACGATTCACTTGAAATTGAAACCTCCAAGTGAATCATCAAAAGTCAACAAAAATGCAGGGATGGCCTACGATTTTTTTTGGAACGACACGAATTTCAAGAATTTCTGACCTTGTCTATAAGATAAGTCTTGAAATAAGACAGTGAGCTGAAATTGAAATCTTCAAATGAATCATCAGATATACAACAGAAATACAGGGATGTCCCACGACTGTGAGTGTGACTGTGACAGGACGAATTTCTGAGTCAAATTTTACAAAATGTTCAGTCTTGTGTATAAGACAAGCAATACCGTTGAAGTTCAAACTTCCAAATTAATCATCGAAAAGAATTCAAAAAATGCAGGGATGTCACACGAGATTTTTTTGTGATGGATCAAATAACTGAACCGATTTTCACGAATTTCGAATCTTGTGTATAAGATGAGTCTTGAAATAAGACTGATAGTTGAAGTTGAAACTTCCAAATAAATCATCAAAAAAACGAACAAAATTGCAGGGATGTCAAACAACTGTTTTGTGAAAGCACGAATTTCTGAGACAAATTTTAAGAATTTGTGGTCTTGTATTTAAAAAGACAAATAAAACTGTTGAAACTTCCAAATGAATCATCAAAAAGAGCTTAACAAAATGTCACAGGGATGTCACACGAGATTTTTTGTGATGGATCGAATAACTGAATCGATTTTCACCATTTTCGAATCTTGTGTGTAAGATAACTCTTGAAATAAGACTGTGAGTTAAAATGTTAACCTTCAAATGAATCAACAGAAAAAAAGGAAGAAAATGCAGGGATGTCAAACGACTGTTTTGTGTCAGCTTGCATTTCTGAGTCAAATCTTACGAATTTCCGGTCTTGTCTTGTATAAGAAGACAAATGAAATTGTTGAAATTGAAACCACAAATGAATCATCAAAGAAAAGAACAGAATCCAGGGATGTTATAATAATAATAATGGCGGCGCTACAGTCCAAGGTGGACCTGGGCCTAGCTTCTCAGCGACCACTCGTGTTGTGCGTGCTATTGTTCTCTAACGAGTGGAGGGGACCTTCAGTTTAATGCCGACTCCGAACGGCGAGATTGAGAAGCTTTTTCTAGACAGTTATACTCTTTGAGCATTGTCAGTGACTCGAAAGAGGTGGAGCCGTGAAAAAAATGTTTGGCGTTTTTTCGAGAATCGAACCGACGACATCGAGCGTAGGGGTCAACGCACCTACTCACTACACCACGCCGCCCACTATGCAGGGATGTTACACGACATTTTTGTGACGGATCGAGTCCAATTTTAAGGATTTCTCACCTTGTCTGTAAGAAGACAAGTAAAATTGCGATGAAATATGTTACAAGCTTTAAAGAGAAAGAATTTGCCTTGACAGGGCCAAAAAGGACACAAAATGGGCGATTGAAGTTGTCTTCTTCTTAGTCCGAGGTGGACCTCACTCAAATTGAAGTTGTCAGTGACTTTAAATTAGAACAAAATTCCTGCTGCCCATCAACAAAGGAAAAACGATGAGGTTGAATAGTCCTTTCCCAACATGTCCTTTGGTTTTGAAAACATAATGCCCATCCAGTCACAAATCAAATTGATTGTGCACCCCAACAGCGAGACAATTCACAAGACAATTACAACACAAAACGATGTCGTATCTGCAAATTTTCAGAGAACTCCGAACAATGACAAAGATTTACGAGCCCCACACAGGAATCATTACGAATTTCGGGGTTGTGAACCTGTGCACAGTCCTATTCCCTTATCATTCATCAAACAGAAAAAAAAAAACGAAGAGGAAGGCTGACATCAACAACCTTTCACAACAAAGTACACGACGGGGGCGGAGAGGACACCTACCACAGGAAAAAACAGCTCCCAAAAAATTACGTAAATTGGAAAAATTCCCAAAAGTCCATATCCTTTGTCCACACACACACACTCACACACCAGAAGGGAGAGAGAAAAAGGAGTAAAGCATCGAAACCGAAACCGAAACCGAAACCAAAACCATCACGGCTGCCATCTTGAAACAAAATGACCAGAAAGCAATTTGTCGCACTTTTAATGGAAGAAACTTCAATTATTTAAGCTCGAGCTTCCACTTCATGTCATCCATGTCCACATTCCACACGACAAACACCATCGCCATCGCCATCGCCATCGCCATCGCCATCGCCAGCGAAACCAGCAGAGGAGAGAGATTGACAATTTTTTAATGGCTCAGAGCTCTTAACATGGGTCTCCAAACGGACAACCCTCTCCCCCCAACCATCCATCGCTGACGCCGCACCACACCGTGGATCCACGGCGAGAGAGACAGGGAGAGGGTGCCCGCCTGTGTGTGTACTCTGCACCGAATTGAATCGTAAAATCAAAATCAAGTCCACATTACACATTGACAGGCGCCTATAAATTTTGTCATCCCTCACCCCCTCGCGCGTTGTTGGAGATGTGTCGTTGAGCAGAGTGCAAGCGCTGGGATACCATCAAAATAACCCAAGTGAATCGAACCGCACTTCATTGTCCTTCACCAGCGGCAAACGAAGCCAGGACAGCGGCAGGGCAGCAAATATAAACACACAGTCGCACACACACACGCCGCCGCAACTGCCAAACAAAACGTGAAAATCGATAAAAAACGATATCAACAACCGCGCGCTGTAAATTTTGCGTTTGGGGGGTGTGGAGTGGAGGGCGAAATGATGGAAGAGGATGTTTTCCTCTCCAAAACGATGACAATTTTTTCGACATAACGCCGCCGGGGAGGGCAGGAGGCAACCATCTAACTTCAGTCGAAAATGGCCAAGCGACAGCGAGGCGATGGTGATGGTAGTGTCGACGACGTCACGGGCCGGGGAAGGGGGTGGAGGGAGGGGGAGGGGGGGACGAGAAAGGGACACGAAGAGTTTGGTAAATTTATACTCGTATCTCAAGACTCGTAAGTTATGTCCTGTTGAATGCACGTCCTGATTATTGTGACGGGCGACAGTCGGGTGACGGTGTTCGGTTCGCTCTGCGGACAGTACAATGCATCGTTCCTACGTTCCTCTGGCCCGGTTCGGTGTCTTCGCTCTCCATTCCCACTCGGCATCCCATTCAATCTTAGTCAGAGCCAACAAGGATCAGGATATTGAAAAATAAACCTACAGGGGGTTGAAATGGAGCACACACCCGAGGCGAGGACTACAAGCGGATCACATAATGGTGGCACTGTGTTATCGAAGACAACTTGTAGGGATGCTCTCTCCCTCTCTTTGTGTGTGTCTGTGTGTGTATGTCAAGAAAGAAGGATTGACAAAGAAACTGGAGGAAGACCATAAACCCCCTAAACGACGCAGCCAACTTCGCCAGCACCGGCACCAGCAGCAGCAGGTTCATGGGTAAATATTGATGAAATGAATGTACACCGTTCGTTTGGCGTTGTATGCTTTACGAGCGAGCGCACTCTGAAAGGATTCCCAGCGGGAATGTGGAAAATTTAAGAACCGAATAAAAGTCTGCCTAGTTAAAGCGCATCCCCCATCCCCCATCGCGACGAAACGATGAATAAAAGAGAACGTCTCACCACCCGACGACTCACTCACCGTCGTCAGTTCAAATATATGCGAGCATTTAAATGAAAGTTCGTACAAATATGAGCGAATTGATTCCAGGATGCAGGTCCTGAGCGAGCAGGGAGAGAGCCTGCAAGAGAAGGATGCGATGTGTGCACTGGTATTTGCAATAAAATGGGATTAGATCGGATATTGAGATGGGAATTTCGTCGTTGTGCATTGAAGCACGTAGGATGCATTTTTTTTCCCAACCGAAGGGGACAGACTTAGGGACACGTTGAAAGTGATTGCCAATATGGAGACGTGGATAAACAAAATTCGAAAAAATAGCTCAGGTCTCGCAGCACCTCTGCCGTTTTGCGAACTTTAATGGGAGACCTCAGTGTTTTCGTTCCGGTCGCTTTGCGGAGGCGACTCCCGTGTGAGGAATCATGGGGCAAACGAGCCATGTGCACATGCACTATTTTTCGTAATTTCATTCTTTTTTAATGGATGGCATTCCGATTCAGGGAAAATTGATGGGCAAACAGTCGTTAACCGTTTTATGTCTCAGTTGGATGTGTAATTGCTTTGCAGTCGTCGGAATGAAATGTGAACCAAGGGGAGCCTCTCTTCTCTCTCTCTCTCTCTCTCTCTTTGCAGTTTCACACTCTCAGTCCTCGAATTAAGGCACTTAATGGATTCATTAACAGAAAGCTGTAAAAATCTGAGCAACCATCAAACCAGAACAATTGTGCAAACTCCAGAACTCCATTAGCGAAGCAAGTGACGCCAATGAGAGCTCTGCATATGAAGCAGACAACAATGTGCAACTACCAGGGAAAAACTTGCCGTTTGCTACAGAGTTCCATTAGAGTTTTAATTCAAAAACACAGCTGGTCCATCGGAAGTAGAAGCACCGCCTACTGGGTGGTCTCTGAGTCGTTGAGTTTTGCTTCCTTAGAATTTTAGACCCTATTTCCTCTCCTTCTTTAGCTCGTCGAGCTCAAAACAACTCATGGCGACGATAAAACGACTGAATGACGCAGTTGGTTAAGAGCCTACCTCCAAGTTAGAGGGGTCCCATTTTCGAATCCCAGTGAAAGCAAACTTAGTACGCCTTTATCCGGTTTTTCAAATCTGGTCCAGTCACCATTTGCCGTTGGGATCAAATTGACGGCACTATCACTGGAGCGGTCGATCAGTTTTAGTAGTCTGACTTACTGGAGAGGCTTTTTGGTTTAGGCCAAGGTCCACTCCGGACTGGCTGCAGAAGAAAGTCAAGGTTGAAAATGAAAATCAGACCCCATTTTTTCGGAAAAACTCAAAAAATGCCTGTTTTTAGAACTTAGAACATGATCTAAGTGTGCTTGTGAATTCACTAACAGCCCCCTAATCTAAGGCGACGAGAAGACAAATTCCGCTGTTGAGCATTCTGCCTGCCCCAGTCAATCTGGACGACGATTGGAGGGATTTTTGAGTTTTTCCGAAAAAATGGCGTCTGATTTTCAGTTTCAACGTCGACATTCTTCTGCATCCAGTCCCAGGTGGACCTGTGCCTAAACCAAAAAGCCTCTCCACCAAACTCGGTCTTTCGCTTGCTGTCTCCAGATCTCGACCTAAAACATCAAGCTTCTCCAGTCTCCTTGGCCGCTTGTCTGCTGTCTCCATTGCCGCACATCATCTTGGCTGTTCTCCTTCTCCACTTCACTTCTTCACTCCACTCCATCTTTAAAAGACAAGCCACTCCAACCAGCATAACTCCTCGTAAGCAGTCTACAACCGTTGAGGTCCTTGTGGGCGCCATCTCGATCGGGGACGGCCTCTGTTGCGTTGTCTTACAGGCTCAGAGTCGAAAAGTTGATCTCTATTTGATCTATTTGGTCTTAGCGTCCTCAAGCTTGAGTCCAAGTGACGAAACTGACTTATTCTCGGTGGGAGAGTGCAGCCAATGACGCCCAAATCAAGCCTGAGCTATATGACAGCTAGACTGCAGTGAACTGGGCTGCAGTGGACTGAACAGCAGGGGACTGGTCTGCAGGGGACTGGTCTGCAGTGAACTGGGCTGCAGTGGGCTAGACTGCAGTGAACTGGGCTGCAGTGGACCGGGCTGCAGTGGACTGAACTGCAGTGGACTGGGCTGTAAAGGACAGGGCTGCAGCGGAGAGGGCTGCAGTGGACTGGGCTGCAGTGGACTGAACTTCAGTGGACTAGACTGCAGTGGACTGGGCTGTAAAGAGCAGGGCTCCAGTGGGCTGGGCTGCAGTGGATCTTGCTACAGTGGACTGGGCTGCAGAGGGCTGGGCTGAAGTGGACAGGGCTGCAGAGGGCTGGGCTGCAGAGGGCTGGTCTGAAGTGGACAGGGCTGCAGTGGACTGGGCTGCAGATGGCTGGGCTGCAGGTGACTGGTCTACAGTGACCCCAGAGAACAGAAAAAAGCCACAACACTTTGTTCAATTTCTGCTTGCAGCCTTGAGACGTCCAAGCACGTCTTGTTCTCTTCTCCTAATCATGCATTTGGTGTCAAATTTTGGTGGTCGGTACTTCATTAAGAGTCAGCCCTCATCTATCTTTCATCTATCAGCCATCCGGCGAGGGCTGCCACAGATTTCAAAACCGCTGATGTGCGCCGGCTCTTAGAGTCATGATCTAAGTGTGCACATCATGACTTTCGACTGCGGTTAACTTGCAAATGCTGCCGAGGTGTGAGACTCATGAAGGAATGAATTAGAGCACAAAGCGTCTCCTTTAAGATAAGGGCTCACTTATTTATCTACTCCTTCAAACAAGAAAGTTGGTCTTAGAATTCATTTCTGAAGTACTAGTCCCTCAGAAGTTTTAGGCGGTTGCTGCGTTGATTCCTCGGGTGGTCTATGCGCTCTACTTGGCGACATGAGCTTAGAGAGCCGTCTGTGGCTCTAATAACTACGGTGGCCAGGCGAGGCGTCTGCGGATACAACGACTAAGGTGACCAGGCGAGGTGTCTGCAGATTCAACGCCCAACTATAGTCTAGCGAGGCGTCTGCGGCTACAACGACTAAATTTGCCAGGTGCAGCGTCCGCAGATTCAACGCCCATCAAGGTTCTAGCGCGGCATCTGCGGCTGCAACGTCTAAGTTGGCCAGGCGAGGTGTCTACGGATTTAACGTCCAACATGAGTCCAGCGAAGCGTCTGCGGTTCCAACGCTTAAGTTAAACGGGCGCAGTGTCCGCAGATTCAACGCCTAAGGTGGCTAGGTGAGGCGTTTGCGTCTCCAACGTCTAAGTTGGTCAGGCGAGACATCCGCAGATCCAACGGCTAAGTTGGACAGCGAGGCGACCGCAAATCCAACGCCTATGGCGAGGCGTTTGCGGCTCCAACGACTAAATTTGCCAGGCGCTGCGTCTGCAGATTCAGCGCCCATCAAGAGTCCAGTGCGGCGTCTGCGGCTCCAACGTCTAAGTTGGCCAGGCTGACTTCCGCAGATCAAACGCCTAAGTTGGCCAGGCGAGGCGTCTGCGGATCCAACGTCTAAGTTGGCCAGGCTGACTTCCGCAGATCAAACGCCTAAGTTGGCCAGGCGAGGCGTCTGCGGATCCAACGCCTAAGGGGGCCAGGCGAGGCGTCCGCAGATCCAATGCCTAAGGAGGCCAGGCGAGGCGTCCGCAGTTCTAACGCCTAAGGCGAGGCGTCTGCGGATTCAACGGCTAAGTTGGCCAGGATAGACTCATGTGGCCGATGAGCCCGTACATTTCTTGGTTAAATCTTCTCCCTCAGTCGCCATCCAAAGGACATGACACAGAATTGACTTATTTCTTTCCGTCGCGTTGTTGCTGACTTACTTCTCAGGCCTGCGACTCCTGGAGGGTCTGAGTCTGAGAAATTCCCGGATTCCCTCGCTGATGGTCTCGGGCACGCTGCTCCAAGTTATCAACAACAAGTTGTCTCGCGTCGGCGATCAGATGGTTTTGCTACCGGAAGTTTGGTCTTCCTCGAACCAGAAGGCACGTATTCGAAGACTCTTTTGACTGGAGCATTGGCGGCCAGTCGCTCGATGTGGCCTAAACTGCCTCGGCCACATCGAGCGATTTTTGCCTTCCGAACTATGCCCATATCCTCGTACAGCTCACAGAACTCGCGGATGTGTCTTCTCCTCCATTCGCCTTCCTCGCAAACAGGACCAAATACTCGCCGCAGAGTTTTTCTTTCGAAGGCACAAAGGATCAGCTCCCCAGTCCGCAGCGTCGTTGCCCCTCTGTCAAATCTTGCACATCTGGACTTGAAGAGTTAATCTGTCAAGGGATTAATCAAAGTCACAAACTCTCTGCTATTCCTAGCCCCAATTCAGAGAGAGTCTCCTCAGAGCATCTCATGTCCCCCTTCCAATTCCATCCAAATTTCATTCAAAAAAGATCCTACATTCGGGCTGTCCCCACCGATTCCCGATCGATAAAGCAATTAACGCAACAGTTGTCCCATCAAGCTAAAATAGATGCGATGCCACCGAGCGTCGTCCCTCTAGCCGCCTTCAATTTCCCAACTAATTACGAAAACTTATTTTTTAAGTATACCTGACACATCTTATGTGAATGTCCGGCACTACATTGGTTAAGGAAACGTATTCTCCACAGGGAAATACTGACTTCAGTGGAATTGAAAAACTCCACTACAAAAGATATACTATCTTTCATAAGGAAAGTGGTAAATCTTTTGGATTAACTCCAGCCCGTCGATACAATAGATCTTTTTAGGTCGCAGTGTCGCAGCCTTTACGGCAGGGTTGTACAAGAGGAAAAGTATACCTGAGCACACTGTCACTTCCAGTTGGCACTTCAAAAGCACAGCCCCCATCGCCCATCGCCCATCGCCCATCCGCCAGCTGAGAGGCAAATGAAAATTGCCGAGAGTGGAGAGGCCTCGGCAGCAGGCACCGTGCAGACTTATTGAATTCATTACTCGAACAAAGACCGAATTAAGTCTGGCAACACTCTTTTGTGATGCGAAAAATGCAGAAAAAGGAAAAAAACGAACAGCAAATTCCAATTGACAGTCGGTCCGTGTACATCACATCCCACCGCCGCCACCGATGGCTGATGCTTGATGGCCGCCACCCACTCCTCCAGACACACCGGGACGTGGAGGGACGAATGGCGGGGAGGAATCGTGAGTGAAAACGTGAACGCAAGTGTTACACGAAAAACGAACGAAGACCAGGACGCACGGGCGAAGCGATGGGGAGCAGCACACATCGGGAGCGAGCAACCCCTCTCTGGTTGGTGTGTATGTATGCCACAAACTGGAAGTTCCAACGCTTCCAGAATTATATGGAGCAGGGCCTTCACTTTCAATCCTGGGTACACACACAGCCCCCGACGTCGTCGTCGCCTCGTCTCTGTGCCGTCGTCGTACGTTCGACAAGTCACTTGGGGTAAGTTCTCCATGGCCGTCAACGAGAGAGAATACGCGCGCACATTTCGTATGCAAGCTATGCGCAGCCATATCCTTGAAACGGCGTTAATTAACACATTTATAGGTTACATCCGAAAGGACCACGTCCCACCAATACCATCACCTGACGCCTCGACAACGACAACAACTCCTAAGCACCACCCGAGGGTCGACCGAGAGAGAGCGAGAAAGAGTGCATTAAGACCTGACTTTTCCACTAAGACTCTTTGCCATGAATATTTCACACTGAGGCTGGCGCTGAATGAAAGGACGTGGAAGGTGAAGGAATGAATTCCTTCTCTCGGGCTCGTCAAAGTCACATGCCATCGAAGTGTTAAGTCCCCCATAAGCCATGCAATTAATGTCGGATAAGGGATTTGCTGGGGAGGACGAAGAAATGAAAACCTCCCCTTCGACGCACACACACACACACACACACCCGCACGCCATTTGAAGTTTTAGAAATCATTTATTTTCCTCCTCTGCTCCTTCTCTTTCTCCTGCTCGTGCTCCTGCGAAGGCTGCGCGGGGTTACATCTTCGCGCGGTGGCCTATATATTCAGGGCAAGGCAGCACACAATGGAAAAGTGTCATCCTAGGTCATCGTCGTCGTCGTCGTCGTCGTCGTCGTCGACGACGTTGTCATGACAATGGCAGGGGAAATTTTATTCTTTGTCATCCCATGCATCCCCCTCGTCAGGTTCCGTGTGACAGGCAAAGCCCAACAGATGTGCCATCGTGTGTGTGTGTGTGCCGATGTGGGCAAATGCTCTCCTGTGTCACATTAAATTTGTGGTTTCGTCAAATTTGATAATCTGTTGATAATTCATAAAGTTCGTGTCAAAGCGTTCGACAGAATGACATTTGATTTGACAGACAGGCCTAAGGACCTGCACCACCACCGTGGTGACCGACGGAGGGGTGGCCCAGGTGCACCTGCACTGCAAAATGTGCACGATTGTTTTGTTGCTGTTGTTGTTGTTGGTCGGGTGAAGTGGTTACAGACCTTGGCCTAGTGACAGGAGCAACGACGGGGGCTGTGGGGGTGAAACCAAAGAATGCTGCTGACATTTCAACTAGAGAACTGAATCAATATGAGAAAAAGTTTTGTGTTGACAATTTTTTAGGTTAGGTGTGTACTTGTGGAACTTGGGGAATGTCATTGGGTCGAGTTGAAGTTAGCAATCTGTTGAGGGTCCTTGAGGAGGTAAATGAAAACGTCTAGTGTCCCAAGTGGTGGATGGATGGTTGTGAGAGGTTGCTTTTATGAACTAATCAGTTTACCTTCAGTTAGATGCCTTGGATGGCATTCGTGTGATTTTTTTCTTCTTCGCCGTGACGCTTTGTCGTTCGAGGATTCGAGTTGAAGGCTGAAAAGGCATCTTTATGTGATGTGTCTATAGAAGAAGGTGAAAGAGATCACACATCAGGTGGGATATTGGCTTTGAATGTGACTTCGTGACAGGAATGTGAAGGGAATTTGTGATTTTGTGACGTGACGTTGTGTTTTGATGGGTGATTTCATGATTTTGAGACGGTGTTTTGATGTCGCACCACTCTAAGGCTCACCAAATGAAAATGTGGCGGTGAGCTGTTGGGAGTGTGAAGTTTTGTTATCGTGACGCTGTGACGTTATGATACTAAGACGCTGTGAAGTTGTAATTTTGTGATGCTGTTTCGATATTTTTACCACTCTAAAGCTAACGATATGAAAATGTAACGACGTTAGGTCACGAATGTAACGTTTTGTTGCTGTGACGCTGTGACGTTATGATATTGCGATGATGTTTTGACTTTGTTCACACATTATGGCTACAAGTATGCAAATGTGGCAACGTGCTGTTGCGACTTTAAGGGTTGGCCTTTGTGACGTTGTGATGTACTGATTTTGTGATTTCGTGACGTTGTGACGTTATGATTTTTTGATGAATTTTTGATGTTGTTGACACTCTGAAGCTAAAACTTTGAGAATGTGGTATCGTACGAATGCAACTGCAAGATTTTTGATTTTGTGACGCTGTGACGTTATGACATTGTGACGTTATGAAGTTGTTATTTTGTGATGGGATTTCGATGTGATCACCACTCTAAGGCTAATCATATGAAATTGTAGCCAGGTTCGGTTACGATTGTGGCGTTTTGTTGTTGTGACGTTATGATAGTGTGATTATATTTCGATGTTGCTAACACATTATGGCTACAAGTATGAAAATGTAGCAACGTGCTGTTGCGACTTTAAGGTTTGGCCTTTGTGACGTTGTGACGTACTATATTTTGTGATCTTGTGACGCTGTGACGTTGTGATCTTCATGATGATTTTTTGATGTTGTTAAAACTCTGGGGCTACATCTATGAAAATTTGGAATTCTACTATTGCCCTTGCAAGATTTTGATTTTGTGACATTGTGACGTATTGATCTTGTGACGTTACGATCGAATATTCTGACGGTCCATTTCGAATTTTGGACTTTAGGAATTGTAGAGGGATTAAATATTCCTACTACAATTATGTAAATTTAAGAACGTGACATTTTGTGACGCTGCAATTTTGTGACGTTGTCACATTTTGAACTGTGGGATTATTGCGTTCTGTTGTGTGATTTATTTCCTTCTTCTGTAATGATCTTAGTTTAGTCCTTTGTGAAGTTGCGACTATAAAATTTTGTGACGATTGAAAGTGTGACGTAACGATGTTAGGATTGAAACATTGTAACACTTTAAACTGTGCCATTGTCACATTTTGTTGTGTGATTCGTTGCTTTCTGTTGTGGTGATTTTGGTTCGGTATTTCGTGGAGGTGCGATTAGAAGATGTTGTGAAGATTGAAAGTGTGACGTGACGTTGATAGAATTGTGACGTTGTAACGTTGACATTTTGAGCTGTGGGATTCTTGCGTGTGATTTGTGTCTTTCTCCAGCTATGATTTCGCTCCTGTGTGAGGTTGTGACTACAAAATTTTGTGACGATTGAAAGTGTGGCGTGATGATGTTGGAATTGTAACGTTGTGGCGATTTAGCCTTGTGACGTTTTAAACTCTACCACATTTTGTTGTGTGATTCGTTGATATCTGATTTAGTTCGTTATTTTTTGAACTTGTGATTTGAAGATTTTGTGACGGTCGATATTGTAACGCAAAGATTTGAAAATTGTGACCCTGTGACTTTAAATGATAACACTGTTCGAAGGATGCTATAAAAAGTATCTAAAAACGTTGTGAATCTCATCTAATTTCATTTCAGTCACACACTGGGTCTCCTCAGTGAACGCGATTTGTGTGTATTGAACTCCATCCTAAATGCTATTCTCTGTGCTCTCGCTCTCTCTCTCTGTCATCCCGATTCTCTCTCTTGAATAGATACCATATCGAAATTGGAAGTTCTTTGCCTTGCAACCCGAACAGATACTTTTCTGCGCAACGTTTGGTTATTCCAACACTTTTTCCAATTATCGTTACATTTCATTGAAATTCATTCCATTATACGCACACACACACGCACAGGGAAACAGAGAAAACACAATGTAAACGCAGAGAGAGAGTATTTTCACCAAAACGAAGAGCTTTCAATATATCGGGAGCTTTCGACCTTTCACCTGCATCATAATTCAATGAACGAAGCGAGACGAAACGAAACAATCAGCCGAAAAGGATACAACGACGATGACAAGCACATAAATAACCACCTACACACCAACACACTGCCATCCTGAGAGGACCTATTCCCCCACCCCCCCTCCATCTGAAGCGAAAACGGTGTATCAGCGCTCACGAGTCCTGATGTAATGATTTCCAATTCATTGTCCTCCACTCACATCGAGAGGAGGCGGCCGATGACGAGGAGGTCTGAGGGGTGGAGGGGATGTTACGTCGCTCAGTGGGTAGTTGAAATGATGATCGTCATCACGATGACATGACGTGGATATCCCTTTTTTTCGAGCCTCACCGAAAACAGAAAAGGATACAAGACCATTCTCCGTTCACTCAATTTGAGCTGTCAAGGACCTCATGCATACACCGAGGCGTGTGTATGTCCGCCGACAGGGTATCCTTATTAATGGGATTTATGAAAAGCAGTCTACAGCCCCCACGCCGAACCAGAAGCACGCGATTCTCAGCAGGAAGGCCCCCATTGCCCCGTTCAACAATTGCACCATTGCGCCATTGCACCAGCAACAGGATAATGGACCACGATGGGGGCGCTTCAGCACCAGCACACACACGCGCGCAAGGGGAAAAAAAAGCAGAATGCGAGTATAAAAAGCGAACCGAGGAACAAGATTGCTCTTGTTGCTGCTCTTGTTGCTGCCCTTGTTTACTGACAGCAGAGCACTTGCATGCCTGGATGTTTTAAACCAGAGGCACGTTGTATAAATACACATCTCCCTCCTCGATGAAAGGAGCGCTTTTGTGCTACTCGCTGCCACTGTTCGAATAAAGATGAGATACGTGTTGCGCTCTCCGACCAACTAAATGAGGATGGAGAGGACAGAGCTGTGTCCTCTGCGACTGGCGATAAGATGAAATGAGATGAATGTGTCACGGGACCATGTACCACCCCCCACTAGGTGGATGCATGTGTATGCCTGCCCTCCTTTCGAGGACGTATCCCATCCATGGAATGGCATCTCATTGAAAAACGGAAAATTGTTGCAAAAAGAATCCGATTTTGACGTCTTGAATGCTGAATGCGGACGGAAGCACTTGAATGCCTCAACTGTGCCGAGTCTATGGAGAGATTGTATCATAAATGTTTTGGCTGTAAGTGGAACGCTTAAGGCGCCTTCATCCTTGTCGTCTTCACCATCGTCCTCCTTCACGTCCTCCCCGTCCGCATCGCCCGGTGCCGGTGCAGTTTGGAGTGCTCTAATTTTCCTTAAGTGCATTAATGAGATAAAGTTTTGTAATTTAAATGGAAGTCCTTTGGTTTGCAAATGGTACTTGTACCTTCTTTCAGTTTCTGCATTAACTCCCACCCTTTTTGGTGGATGGATTGTGGTTGTTCACATGACGGCGTTCCTAACCGAGAATCGGGAGAAACACCGACAAGGAGAAGAGTGCTGTCAGTTTCAATGAAAGTAGGGATGGTGTAGCCTTAAGAAAGAAATTGCTTTGTACACGGAGTACAGGAAAATGCACTTTGACACGTGACAGATGGACGTGACACTCTGGAATTTGCTAGACAGTAAACTTGACTTGGTGAGCTATCAAAAAAGTGTTTGACTTCAATTCGTGCAGAAAGTGGCTGCAGGGATGGTCTTTGGAAGGGACTTTGAGAGAAAAGTGGAGAATGAGGCAATAAATCGGTGATCGCAGTGCTGCCAAACCACTTGTAGGCTATGGAGGCTATTGAAAACCAAAGAGATGGGCTATAAAATCAAGTTTTATTTGAAAATGTGTTTTCAAAGCTTTAACAAAGTCACTGGATTCAATTTGAGGTGACACCAGTGATGCCAAATAGGGAAACAACTGTTGACGTGGGGCACAAAAGAATCAACGCTTCAATTGAATTATAAATCACTATGTTTTAGCCTTCATTGTTATTAGGGATCATATCTGTAGCATTCCGGGAACAGTGCTGCCAAACATCTTGCAAGTGATGGAGAAAATCGGAAAGAAAGAAGATGAGCTATAAAATCAATTTCGATTTGAATGTATTACATATTTTAAGTATTTAACAAAACCACTGGATTCAATTTGTGGTTGTACCAGTGATGCCAAATCAGGAAACGTTTGGAAACCGGCTTGTGCAACTAAGTATCAACGTTTTCAGCTTCGATTGATTCAGAAATTGTAATGTTTAAGCCTGAATTGCTACTAGGGATCAAATCTGTAGCAGTCCAGGAACAGTGCTGCCAAATCACATGTAGGCGTTGGGTGACGAAATTGGAAACTAATACCGAGCTATAAAATCAAGTTTGAATTCTATTAAAGACTAAACAAAATCTAAAGACTAAACACTAAGTCTAACTTTATGAGGGAGCAGTGATGCCAAATTGGGAAAGAAGTTTTGGAAACGGACTTGTGCTACAAAAGAATTAACGTTTTGATTCATTCATAATGTTGATGTTTAGCATTCATTATTATTAGGCATCAGATCTGGGCCAGTCTAGAAACAGTGCTGCCAAGAAACTTGTAGTCGATTAAAAAAGTTGGAAACCAAGTAGACAGAATCAAGTTTAATTTAAATGTATTCTTTTAAAGATTTAACAAAATCACTGGATCTAATTTGATGTGACACCAGTGATGCCAAGTTGAGAAAACATTGGAAACGAACATGTGCCACAAAAGAATCAAAGCATCAATTGATTAATAAATCACTATATTTAAGCCATTTTCAAAAGCGATCAAATCTTTATCTGTCCTGTAACAGTGCTGCCAAATTATTTACAGCCGGAAATTGGGAACTAAGGAGATGAGCTATAAAATCAAGTTTAACTTGAATATACTTTTTTAAAGATTTAACAAAATCATTGACACTAATTTGACGTGACACAAGTGATGCCAAAGCGAACAACAACTTCGAAAATAGACGTTTGACACCAAAGAACCAACGCTTTTAGCATCAACTGATTCATAAGTCCTCATGTCTTAGCCTTCCTTGTTATAAAGGATCGAATCTCTAGAAATCCAGGAACAGTGCTGCCATTTTTCGAAAAACAAGCAAATTCAAGAATTGAAAAGATGAAAATCTGCAAGACCTTTTGTGCGGCACTTCGGTTGAATTTGAGGACGAGATCCACTTCGGGCTGCAGCGCCAAAGAAGAAGACTTCGGTTAAATTGGTGGCAAATTCAGTCATTCTTTAGCTAAGTCAGTCTTATTTCGACACCACGCAGACCATGATTTCGACGTAATTTCTGAGCTCACGTATGTTAAGTTATTTTTTCATAAAATGTCAACATTTTAGCAGTCTACTGATGTCAAAATTTTATCACATTTTTCAACATTTAAATTTTTCATGTCAAATTGAAATTGTAACCTCCAATTGAATCACCGCCTGAGCGAGTCGCCATGCATTTTGAACAAAAACTTTGAGTTTATCACGAGGTGAGAGCACTCTCGTCTTGAGCTGTTCATTTGTCCGAGATGACGTTTTTAAACATAAGGAACCAAGTGTCCTGCCATCCCTGTTTGGGAACGAATGAATTCCACTGGGGGAAGTCTCAACGAACTCGTCACATCCTCTACCAAGCACCGTGTCAAAAATGTCATCGAAAAAAGGTAGACGAGTAATCCAACGACAATCCATCATCAAATTACCACCACGATGCTTAATTTTCTGAGGGTAGCCACGCACGAGAAAGGCCGAACTCCGAAGCACAAACAATGGTTCCTCCCTCGAAACAGCAAACGTCACGAAAAGTAATGCCCAAGTCTAGGTAAACGTCACCGAACTGACATACCAAACCAAGCCGTAGCATGAAAACCCTTTTAAAATGAAAACACTGACGTTGACCAAACATCAGATCCCTTTTACGCAACACTGCATCAGGACACAGCGCATCAGCAGCCTGTCCCGACACACAGCTATGCCCACAATTCAATGTGTAATCGGGACATTTGTCACATCCTGGTCGACTTCATAAATTAATTCCGCAACTCGGCACTTCCATAGGGTTGCCGACGCGCTCCCGCATTCCCACGCCCGCAACGCGACGATAATTGGAACGATTTTGCTGTTTTTTCTTCCTTTTTCCGCGGCTCTCCCAGGCATAGCCTCATTCGAACAATAAATTTAATTATGACACTCAACAAAGGGAAATTAATGCAATCACTTATGCAGGCAAGGACTCAAGGCTGCAGGCTTCCGGATCGCCGTTTCAGAAGAGGAAGAGCTCAATAATTACCGAAGCCTCGCGCGATTGTCCCGAAGTTGTCCCATCAATAAACCGGGCCGAAGGATGCAACAAAATGAATTAAAATTTTAACAAAATCAATATTATTCATAAATTAATGCCGGCTTGTGCCTGGACATCCTGAAGGACTGCGCGGGCCGCACCTACTCTTCGCCACTTATCGGGGAGTATTAAAAAATTACGAGTGCATTTCAAGTGATGTCCTGACTCCAATCACCGGGTTCAATAATTCATTCGTTATGAATGACAAATGGCCAGCGGCTGAGTTGACTCGCTCTCGTCGAGAGCTGCGGTTGTTGGCACAGGCTATGTGTACGGCAAGGCAAGGCCGATTGGTCAGGGCGGCTCAGATGACAAGATGAGATAGCCGAGTATGAATAATTAACGATCAGGATGTGTGAGGATGTGAATGTGGAGGCAATGGCTGGGGATATCGGGGGCTATTGTGGTTGCAGCTGAATGGAGGTCGGACTGAAGTTGACTTCGGTTGAGACTGGAGTGACTGCTGTAAGCGCTGTTGACTGACAGTGGAAGGAGTGATGGGGGAATCATTGGATGACGGGGCGACCTGCTTGGTCGTGAGACGAGTCAGTTCAGTATCACAAAATGCCGCTACCGTCCAAAAATTCCTGACGAGCTAAGCAGTTCAACTGAAACTACGAAGCCACTAAGCAGCTTGCTACCGCTTTGTAGACTCTAAAGGGCCGACTATAATAATATAAGGTAAAATCGGCGGCGCTGCAGTCCGAGCGGGGCGTAGCTTCTCAGCAGAGCCGACTATAATAGCCGTTTGAAAACTTGTCAAAAGCAAAGTAACCACAATCATCGTCAAATTTCAAAATTCCTTATAGAAACTTAAGGAGAATTCTGGTGTCAACTGACATTTGCATACGAAGGAGGCAAAACTTAACGAACTTAACGAAGGTTGGTATTTAAGATGACTTCCCTCACAAATGAAGGATTCACTTAGACCCAGAGGATCCCTTGTGCTGCCACTGAGCCGGCTTCCAACCGCTATTCTGGAAACCACCTTGTTTTCCGGATGAACATCCAGATCTGACTTAACGAAACTGAGAGAAAGAGTTACCATGGTCACAGTGCATTGTTTTGTGCATTCGCTCGGTTCCTCCCTTTTCTCTTGAGTTTCCGTATGGCCATCATAGTTGGCCCTTAAGGCTGTAACCAGAAGTCGCATGCCTGTTCAAGAACTAGAACAGGACCAGAGATTCCCAATCTTGCATGGGGACCTGGTTCAAATCTTGAGACTTAAGACGTCAGGATAAGCTGAACTTATTGACATTACAAAGCGTTGGCAGCTCGAGACGTACAGAGACGAGACGAACAGAATTCTAGACGAAAAACAAGACTTTACAGAGACCTTGCTGATCTCCAATTCAAGCCACGAGAAGGAGTAGACCTCACATCCGTCACGTAAAGACGAATTTTGTAACCGAGGGTATTTAAGGGCAGGGACTTTGATGTTTTCCTTTTTTTTTCTGATGGCGCCACAGTCTGGGGTGGACCTGGTCCTCAGCCAACTCCGATGTCTTTCAAGACCTGTGACATAGGAAAGTCGTCAGATTTTTGATAATGTCCCCGATGCCTCCATGGAGCCACAGAGGTTTTTAAGATTAAGTCAAAATATGTCTACATGCACTTAAAACTATAAGCAACAAAAATGTTTTTCACTCACCTTTAATTATCACAAGAAAGATGAACAGAACGAACAGGAGAGTATCCATGTCCTCGGTTGTGTTGTTGTCGGCGATATGATCCGCCTTGTCCGTTCGATCTGTTAATTATTTGTTGTCCTCTATCGTGCAGTACAGCACGGCGAACACCAAGGATATGTGTGGGTCCTGCTTGGTTGGTTGGAACGCGAACAAGGGATACTTCACCACTCTCGGTGCTATGTCCTTGTCCTGCCGTCGCTGATGATATTCATGCGTCGTCGTCTCGTTGCCAATTGAAACTTGTCCTATATCTTTTTTTGTTTGTTTGTCTAATTATTTGTCACTCGATTCGATTAGGTACTGCGAGTAAGTGTTACCGATCTGTTTGAATTTTTTTTTCAGATTTACCGACGGCAAGAAGAAACGAAAAAAATTAAAGAATGCAAGTGAATATTGTCGAATTTAAGCTCAAGTCCGTTTTGGAGTTTGTTTTCTCGCTCAACACTATCACACTCAATGCACACGCACGGCAAAAAAAAAACTGAACTTTTTCAAAACTCACTTCTCTCCCGTCAGCGGTTTCTGTGTTTTTTTGTTCTGTTTTGCTATTTTTTCATCGTCTGCTGGTCCACTCTTTCTGTGGGACGTGGTCTATTTTTGTACGAGTGCGTGTGTAAGAGTTGGAAAAAAAACGATGAACGAAACGAAACCGAAGAGTCCTTAGAAGTCCTGCGGCACTGGCGAAATGTAATCGCTTTCTCGAGTTAATATCAATCGGTTTTTCGGCTGACTCTCTGCACTCTCGGCTCTCGGCTCTTGGCTCTTGGCTCTTGGCTCTTGGGGCTTGGGCTTTGTTTTTGTTTGTGGAATTTAACTGTTCGCTATAACCTCATCATTGAGACGACTATGAATGGAATTCACTTAAAAGCCAAGTCTAAACGTCGGACGTCGATGAGGGGAAGAGAGAAAAAGAATGAGAGAGATAGAAAAAAAAACGGAAAATTGAAAATGAAATTTTATGAGAAATGCGTTTAAAACAAAACCGAATGCTACTCTCACACATACATTCAAACGGAGCGGGGGGCAGGGGGAGGAGAGCAAGGATACGCCAGCGTATTTAGGTGAGAGGACTGTTTAGTTTGGGCTAGGGTAAGGGTAGCATTCCTGTTCTGTGAAATAACCTTGCTTTTGATATGGAAACCGTCCGTGGTCTTGTGAAACCGAAAACATTTGCAGTTAAATGAATTAAAAGGCAAACAAACATCCCTGGACTGGTGCTGGTGCTTTGTGTGATCTTGACCTTAATACCCTTCTAGATGTTGAAATGAGTCTTTAATATAAATTGCTTCATAAAGGGAGGGCTGCTTTTGAAAGGGAATGTATTCAGAAGATCATGGGAGGATAATGTTTGGCTACGTTTAGGAATTTTTGCAGTTTTTTTTTTCTGCTTAAAATGTTCTCATTAGGAGCGGTTAACTTTTTTGAGGTTTGGCGGTGTCTTTAGCAGGCCCAGATCCACCCGGGAGTGTAGTGCCTGCCAAAGAAAGAAGGCGGTGTCTTGAGCGGTTGAATTTGTAAGGAACCTTTGCTTGTGAAACGTAGTTTTTGTTTTGGAACCAGAAGACAAAAAACGTTTTCCTAAGACAGTGGCTTCAGAAATTGTGAGTACTTCCCATAACCTTGAGAACCTTGTTGTACAACATTTTTGCACACTTTCATGAGCTTAGTCTCGTAACAAATTTTTGCACGCATTCATGTGCATAGTCTCGAGACTGTTGTGGAAACATATTTGTGCCAGTATTCCTGTGAATTGCTGCTACCTCCAGCAAATAAATAAGCACCATCTTCTGAGGTTAACAAATCTGCTTCCAATCAATGGAGACAGTCAAAATTGTAAGGTTATCGTCAAAGTAGAGGAAAGTCAAAGTATTTGAAGTAAAACAGGGCGGGCATGAATTTCAGAATTTATTCACCAATTTAGCAAACAATAATCCGTTCAGCCTCAAACAGTTTTGAACTCAATATTTGTGAACTAAAAAATGTATGTTTCGTTCGGACAGCAGTTCTCAACTCATGTGTTTAAATCGATTTGAAAGTAAGCAAAGGGTCTCGTTGAAAATTATAAGGTTTCCAGTTGCCTTTGGCGCGTGGCGTAGTGGGTAGGTGTGTCGACTCCTACGCTCGGTGTTGTCGGTTCAATTCCCTAAAAATCACCTAAAAAATGTTTGACTGCTCCACCTCTTTCGAGTCGCTGATAATGCTCAAAAAGTGTAACTGTCTAGAAAAAGCTTCTCAATCTCGTCGTTCGAAGTCGGCATTAAACTGTAGGTACCCTCCACTCGTGAGAGAACAATAGCACGCACAACACGAGTGGTCGCTGAGAAGCTAGGCCCAGGTCCACCTCGGACTGTAGCGCCGCCATTATTATTATTAGTACTTGTCTAAATTGTTAAACTCAAAATTTAGCACTTTTGAGAAGGATTGTAGTGCCTGTAAAATTTGAGGAAAATACGATCAGAACCTTGCAGAACATTGATCAATTTCTCTCTGCAATGCTTCAATAGCTCTTAAAAAAAAACTAAACCAATTCGGGCTTAGATCAATATTCAAAAATGAGGGTTTTTAATTAATTAATTTTTAATTATCCAAAAATGTAAAATTTTCTGAAAATTCTGACTTTTTCTAAAAATTTAAACTACCGAAAATTCAGAATCTTTCGAAAATTCAAAATTTTTCTAAAATGAATTTCGAACACAATGAATTTTGTGTCAGAGTTAAGAATATTATGCCAAGGCACAAGGTGGCCATTTGTATTGATAGTCAAGCAGCCATCAAAGCTATTGCCTCTTGTGATTTATACTCTAAGCTAGTACAGAAGTGTCGAGCTGAGCTAGCGTCATTAGAAGACCAGCTCAAAATCTCCCTTATCTGGGTTCCAGGTCACAGTGACCAGGAAATGATAAGACCGATGAACTAGCTAGGCAGGGATCTGTTTGCTTCCAGAGGAGGTGCATATCCCAATAGAAGCAGTCAAGGCTAATATCTCTACACACTTCCTTGAAATAGCTAACCTCAGATGAGACAGACTGACAAACTGTCCAACATCGAGAAAAATATGGCCCGAGTACAAGCGATTCAAAACAAAAGATCTCCTTCGGCGAACTCGACATGACATCACAAGATTGGAAGCTGTCTGTACGGGACATTGCCCGATTGGAGATCACGCCGCAAAACTTGGTATCCCACATATCACATCGCAATTGCAAGAACATAGCTGAGAGGGAGACCTTAACCCACTTCTTTTGCACTTGCCCGGCTTTTGCAAAAACCAGACAGCGAGCGCTTGGTAGACCCTTTTTCAAATCACTTAACGAGACTTATACGAAAGATATTAAGGAACTAATGTATAGAGTCCGACCGAATAATTGGCTTCGGCTAAAAATATCACCTTCGGCGATGCATTCGGCTTCGGTAAAATGAGACCAACGATTTTGCCGAAGCCGAAGCCGAATGTTCAATTTTCTGTTTTCTGTAAAAAAAAAAAAAAAAAGAAGTTGGAAAGAATGGTGTATTTTTTGTTTTGTTATTGTCGGATATTTTGTATTTTGAAAGTGCGATTGTTTACAGCTTTATTTGTACTGGTTTCAGCTAGAAAGAACATCAAAAATGACAGCTAAAAATCCAATTTGGGGTTATTTTGTAGAAATGATCCGAAAGCAACTTGCAAAATATGTTCAAAATAGAGTTCGACAGAACATTCGGCTTCGGCTTCGGCCAAAGGTGATCAAAAAGCCGAAGTTCGACTTCGGCAGAAAAACTGGCCTTCGATCGGACTCTACTAATGTACTTCTTAAACATCTTGGGTTGGATTTAGCGATATCTTAAAAAAACACTTTACATAAAAGGAACCAGAGCTGTGGCAGTAAAACGGTACATAGTGCTAATTAGGTTCTAACCGAACCACCACTTTTACCTGCCTACCTACTTCAGAATTTCTGAACCTCTCAACTGAGTCGAGAACATTTGCAAAATGGTGATGCACTTTAAAAAAAAAACAAAATTTCGTACAAAATTGGAATATTTTTGAACCACTTGGCGTTTTTGAAATTTGGCCTTCTGTCAAAATTTAACTGAGGGCTAGGAAATGTTGTGCACAATACAGAGAGTGTGAACTCTTAAAAAATTGGGCCACCATGAGAACTTTTTTATGGACCATATAGATGTCCGAAAAAGGCTCTTATCAAAATGTGTCTTCTGACGGCAGATTTATCGCGGAATTTCGTGACACTCGTCAAAAATGGGACCCCATCTGTTCCAAAAAACCTCTGCAATCACAAAAAAAAAAAACCCTGCAATTCTTTTGAAATGTATCAATCTGTTCAAAATTTAGTACACACATAACCAAAAATCAAAATGATGCCAGAACCAGATGACACTTCACTCAATTCACACTTTCATCACCGAGACGCGCAATAGAACCTTAAGTGGCTATGAAATCCACAACTGATTAGACACGCCGCCTTTTGTGAGATCATAAAATCCCGAATGCCTACAAACTGAAAGTGATGCCAATGAAACGCGACAAACACAAGACCATCAAATAAAATCTGTCGTCTTTTTTTTTGTGTTTTGATGACACAATCTCACAAAACTGCGACACAACAAGCACTTAACTTTCTTTATTGACAAATACTATAATTCGCAGCTAGTTCAATCGAATTGGCCATCAATTCAACCTCGACACTTGCACCGAGACACTTCAATTTCAAGCCGGCCCTCGTTGTGCCGCACCGCACCGACGGACGTAATGTGAGCAACTCAAGTGAAATGTCAATAAAATCAAATCTCATTTCGACTCCGCGCGGTGGGCACAGGCATCCACTGTGAGATGGATCGTGATGGATGTTGCCTATTGCCGCAATAAAAAATAACTATTTCCCAGAGTTCCCTCCTGTCGATAAAGATTTAATAACAACCCTGCACTGCGCAAACACTCAGCCGCCATCCACTAACGGGGATTTTTGTGTTAAACAAAAAAATAAAAGGAAACTTCTTTCGTTTCCTCCACAAAAGATTGGCTTAATATTTTCAATGCGCTGTGTCGCTCGCTATTCAAAGAGAAATACCATTTTTCAGCCATCGTTTGCCAGGGAATAACCCTGTGCCCCGTTTGTCGTGCTCCTTTATGAGCCAACCCCCACAAATTGGTCGACCGATCATCATTGTGTGCAAAAAATTTCTGCTCCACTAAAGCTGCAATTCCATAAAAGATATAATATTTTCCCCGTACTTTCTTTAGAAAACTCTCAACAACCCTGACTCGCCTCGATCCGCGCGCTGCCGGCCCACCTCAGCGCCCCATCCATTGAGAGTATGACCTTTTTTGTGTGTGAGCCAAGCGGATCCGATATGGCAGCAAAAAATAAAGAGAACAGAATCGATTGCAAAACAGAACACACCAGCAATCATCTCTGTGCACGAAGTGTTCCCATCAAATCGACGTCAAAAACACGCCGCCTCGTGAACGCAGCCCATTCGTGAGGGGCCGGCCACTCTCCGCGGGGCTATGTTCAAAGAGTCGCTCGCCCCCGGGAGAAGGGAAATTCATTTTAATTAGTTGTGCGTAAAAGCACAGCACAGCACAAATGCTGGCTGGGCTAACTTTATTGTTTAGTAAATTTTGCGAATTCCATGGATTAATTTGCGCCATTGTTTTGGCGCATTTAACGGCCAGAAGATAACGCCAACCGTTCACCCATTTGCCCAGCCGCTCAGTCAACCAGTCAAATCAACCAGGCAGCAGCAAAAACGGACCCACAAACCTTGTCGCTGATGTATGGGCTGGCTTTTCTATTTCGCTTAAAAGTTTCTGCTGCTTTTTTCCTGTTCTCTCCTCCTTTCTCGTCTCGGTTTTTTTTTTTGTTTTGTTTCCCTGGAAGAGGAGATGTTTGCTTCGGCGAAACATCCGGGAGAGAGACCGAGTCCCGTTTGAATAGGTGAACCTTTTTCCACGTGGGTGGCTTTTGCGATAAAAATTCTTTTGTATTTAGTGGAATTTCTGATGCTCATTAGCGTTTGATTAAAAGCAAACAGGAGCCACAGCCAGGACACCTTTTCGTCGTCGCATGCTCTAGCATTTCTCATTTCTCATTCATTCAGAGGATGGGTGGATAATGATGATGATTAGTAGACCATAAAAGAATTGTTAAAAAGCCATGAGACTGAAGAGAAACTTTCACTGCGGCCTGGGGGTAGATTTGCGTTGGACATCAGAATGGAGGCGAATGCGACCATAAAGATTTACTTTTACAGCTCCCTGCGAATGCCCTTGGATTTGAAAGGACCTTCCGACTGAAATCGAAAGCCAGTACATAAAGGAAATAAAGACTCAGACAATGCTGCTCAAGTGGAAGATAGTTTCCTTTTTCTGTTCGCCCCTTTTTTTCCTGAGGGTCTGTCGAAATGTCTCCATTAAATAACTTATGCCTGGATTCACTGGCTCATGGTTTGGAAATTTAAAGAAGGTCAAGGCTTGGTAAGTTTAAACAGCGAATAGTTTGGGCGACGGCTATTCATTGCCGTTGAGGGGGCTGCAAAAGAGTTGAGAGTGGAACTGAAGAATTTGTGGTCAAGGGAAGGTCGCATTCAGTGAAAGACAGTCGCTCCGTTGAAGAATAACACAAGGTTCTCGGTTTCGACTGGAGGGTCTCTTGCTGGTCATCCTTAAACCGGTGAAAGCCCAAACAAACTTAAGCAGAAGTTTTAGAACTCAGAGAATTCAGCCGACAACTGACATTTTCATTCGTACCTCATAGAAGTCCTCTGTTCAAAAGAACAATGAATTGATGACGCCCTCAGACGTCATCCAGCAGATCAGACAGCAAGCAAATCAATTAATCGCACGTCAAAAACAGCAAAAGTCACGTATTCATAGCTCCACCGATTGACATGCAAATCAATGCAAGCGTCACCAGAAGGGAGTAAAAGGCGAAGGAGCAACAGGCAACGTTGTGGCATGCCACTGAATATTCAAATCGATTCTCCGCGATTGAAAAATTGATGAAGCTTGGGTAAGAACAGCTAGTTAAGGGAGTTTGTGTAACTTTGGGTGTTATCCTTGGAAATTTGAATACGATAGCTCCCTCCTTTGGACGGAATTTTTAAATGGAAAAGAATTTGGATTATTCAATGTTTTTTTAATCATCAGTGAGGAATTTTCGACTGGGCGCCCGTGGGAAAACGTCCATGAAACCGCTGGTGCACACAAGTGAAGAAGGACCTGAGCCAACTTGGAAGCAACTGGCTAAAGATCATGCCAGCAGGAGAGACTTGTTGTTGAGGCCCAGGTTCACCATGGACTGTAGCACAATCAGAAGAAGAACAGAAGGGAAAGTAATAAAGAACCACACGGTGTCTGCAAACAGCGCAAGCTGCTGTCCAACCTTCGATTTGAACCACAACTCTTTACTGCAGAATTCAAAATTCTCTCCACTTTACCTCCAAAGACAGAAAAAGTCCATAAAACCCCCATCATAAGGCTCTCCGAAGACGTGCTGTGAGGTTGAAAGGCCAAACAAAAGCGCTGGCCGACACGGAACCATTTCGATAAACTAAACATCTCCTTGTCCAGTGCACACACACACCACATCGACGTGAACAACAGCAGCACTCACACCTGGCTAACGACGACCATGGACGTGATAAGGCCCAGACATGTAGGCATGTAATTTTTGTGTTTGAATTGAAGTGGTCGCCTTGTAAATCCATTAGTGTGGTGCAAGAAACGAAACGATGCGTTCTACTTCCGAACAAAAGACAGTCCGCACGTAGGTACGATGGACGAGTTGGTGGGGAATATTGAGCTTTCATTTCGGTGTAAGGATCAAACCTGTGAAGGCTCATTATGCATACCCATATGTTTGGAGACGTGGTTTAGGATGGATATTTGAATAATACAAAAATATCAAATTGAAATGCTATCGAACCCAATTGTTGGCAGAGAAGTGACTCTAAGTGAGTAGACATACAGTTTTCTGCTTAGTCCATGGAAATGATGTCTGCGATTGAGTTGATCTTCTGAGCTCGATGAAAATATGACCAACAGCCAAAAAACCAACTTCTTATTCTTCTCCATCATCTTCTTCATCATCATCTTCATCTTCTTCTTTTTCTTCCTCCTCTTCTTCTTTCAGTCGTCCTACGGTCAAAAGTGGACTTCGGCCTAGCTAATGCAACAACCACTTGTGTTGTGCGTATTATTTGATGCCCACGGGAGGAGGAGACGTTCAGCTTCATGCTGACTCATTGTCAGTGGCTCGAGAAACCTGACGTTGTGCAAATGAAAGTTGGCGTGTCCGGAATCGAACCATAGACCTTCAATGTATGCGGAGCCAATTTTGGTCTGAGAGTGACTACTGACCTCCAATCGGCCACCTTAATCTAAAGGTATGAGGAATGCGATGGTGCGTAGGCATAGTAGAGGAGCTATGCCTAACAAGGAGGTACAGAGTATAAAGGAAGACGATTCATGAGAGTTGACAAACTTGCTAACTCCTCCAAGCCATCGACTGGGAAACAACTTGTGGTCAACTTAAGTCGCAGTCAGCTAGCCAAGAGTTTGTGTTGAAGCCCTTTTATTGTCACAAAAGCAAAGACGACACATTTTTGAGGCTGCAAGTCTCTCGAGTCTTCAAGACCTCAATCGTTAAGTGCGTTCAGTGTGTCTTTGATACGTTATTGAAAGGCGGGGAACTCGGCTAAAGGGAGTGGTACATCAGTCATTTGCATAGCATTTCGTTTAGGATTCTCTTGCATCCTTCCTTTCAATTTCCTCAATTTCTCTGTCACAGGCACACCTCTTTAACTGCGCGCCCATGGAACATCGCAATAGAGGGCGCCCATAAAACTGATAGCCCACACAAGTGGAGGAAGACGTGAGCCAACTTGATGGCAGCTGACTAAAGATCAAGCCAGTTGGAGAGTCTTGAGGGTTGAGGCCCAGATCCATCCAGAACTGTTGCTCCATCGGAAGAAGAAGAAGCCGGAGAGGCTTGTGAGTTGAGACCCAAATCCGTCCACGACTGTAGCGTCATCAGACGAGGAAGAAGTTGGAGAGGCTGCTGAGGCCCAGGTCCATTCCGGACTTAGAAGAGAAAGAAGTCACTCGCACTTTATTCCAAAAATTTGAGCAAATTCAAAACGATACGGAAGTTTCTGAAGCACGAAGAGCCTGTGTCAATGTAAAACAAGAATCCTTCTAGAATTTGCAAAAGAATTCGTTGAATTTTGTCTCGTGGATTCGACTGAAACTAGATTTGAAAGAGATGAGCTTCACGACGTCACAAAACAGAATTCAGTCTGAAACCTTTTGACACCACCAATTAACTCCATAGCAGGAAAAGAATGACTGGATGGCACAGTTGGTTAAGTGCATGCCCCAAATTAAAGGGGTCCCAGGTTCGAATCACAGTGAAATCGAATCTGGTCCAGTCACCATTTGCCGTTGGGATCAAATTAACGGCACTGAAGTAGGTTGCTACCTCACGGTGCAATGGACCAGTTTTGAGTCTGTGTGCTACAGTAGTGTTTCAAAAACCATCCGGAAAAAAAATCACTGGAGCTGTCAATCAGTAGTAGTAGTCTGACAGTGGGTATCACAAACGACCAATATGGTCTAATTGTGCCGGAGAATTCACTAGAAGCCCCCTAACCTAACCTAGGAAAAGAACTCGCATGTGTACAGAGGAGCAAGCTCAACCCTGTGTAACTCCTAAAGTCAGACCGATCAATTATACATCAGAATTTCGGTGCAAGACAACACATCAACTGCAGGTGAATAAAGCAAACATCCTCTGCCATAAATCCAAAGTCACTCCAAAGAGCGCCCAGAAATCCCTCGATAACCCACAACACTTTCAATTGCAAAACAATTCCATTACATATTGACTACCAGCAGGACTCCAATTCCACATCCACATCCCTGCATCAACTGCACAGCAATTGTCAGCGGGCATTTTGCCCTCAATTCATCTCAGTGGCTCAAGTGAAGTAGAACTCCCTCAGGAGGCTCCTCCGTTTAAGCAGTTAAATCTAGATGCGCTGTGAAAATTTAATTAAAATCCTCCAGCAAAGCTTCTGTTTTGAGATATCCAACAAAGTTTTTGTATGCAAACCACTTCACCACTCCTCGCTCCTGTGTATCCTATTACCAATTCAAAGTTGCAGTAATGTAGAAAAACGATTCCCATGCCAACCGGAGTCCCTTCGCACGGCCTATGGATGCTAGAGAAAAACATAGAAAAAAAAACATAGAAAACATAGAACAGGGCAAAAAACATGCCAGGGAGTGAGGAACGAAAGCAATAACCTCCCGCAACAAAGAATAAGAAATACCAGTGTATCTCCTTCGACTCTGCATACACACGTGTGTGTGTGTGTGTGTGTAAGTGTGTGCAACACACAAATCGTTCTTCTCTAGCCCAACCAATTGTTTTTCTTATCCCTCGAACATCGTTCCCTGGCCTAGTTACAAGAATACCTTTTGCCAGCTCCTGCTGGATATTGGATGCTGGATGGTGGCTAGCGCCCGCTGGATACTGAATGCTGTTAGATGATGGTAAGGAGAAGACGCCCCCCCCCCACTATCTCATCTCAATCCCTTGTGCAGGGAAATAAAGAAAACAACGAAAAGGGAGAAAAAAAATAAAACAATCTCTAAAAACGTCCCTTTTCTCGACCCGATATACCATTCTGTCCAGCAACAGCCCACACACACACACACACACACACACACACACACACACGTCCACTTAATTTCATTCGTGTCGGTGGTGTGTGTGTGTGTGGAAGCCGACCATGTCCTTGCCCATATAAATTCTTCTCTAGCACTCATCCTCTGCCAACCCCAGACCACACTCTTGAATGAAGGATCAAGAGGAGCCAGCCAGCCAGCCAGCAGCAGTCAGTTACTGAGAGAGCTCTCCACTCTCTCTCTCTCTCTTTCTCTCCCCCACACACCGATAATTCACTCTCTTTGAATGTGGAACGCATTGAAAAATTACTATACCAATAGGACCCTGGAAAACAGAGCTAAGCAGCGAAAGGAAAAACAACATCTCACCCTCCTCCTCCACCCGTCGCACCGTATCGTCGTCATCATCGACAACAACAACAACAACAACAACAACAACAATAGTAAACACACACAACAAGTCCCCCCCTCTCACTCTCTCACTCTCTCTCTCTCTCGATCCCACACAGGATAATGAAGTACTGTAGTGGATAATGAAGAAAAAAAAAAAAAAAACACAACCACAACAATAAGGAGAAGAACAACAACAAATAAAATCAAAAACAAAAAAAAAAGCACAACAGGACAAATACCTACTTTCAGAGGAAATGCAAATGCAAAAGGACGTAAGAAAAAATGTAAACAAATGAAGTACCGATAGTTTGTTTAAAACAATTTCATGTTGCAGCTCGTGGCAACAATCGATTGCAGTGAATGAGTCAACCCCCACGTCATTTGTTTAGACTCTTCCTGCCTGCCTTCCCCCCGCCCGTTTTTTTGTTTTATTCACAACCAGTTGTGTAGTTTATCCAACCACACAAATGGCAAATAGTTTATTTAAAGTGATTCCTTTTGTTCGGATTTATTGCATGCTGCTTGTGAGGTCTGACGGTACATTACAGTGGCGGGGAAATTTATTCAAACGGGTTTCTTCCCTGCTCTACTCTGGTCTTTTTGTCTTTTTGTTATTTTCATTTGCGGAGGCAGTCGCGCAAATATGAATCCTTACATGTGGCCTGTTGTTGTTGTTTCTTCCCTACGTACGTGTGTGTGTGTGAGACACTCATTATTTGCCCAGAAAATGTTGTTTCTAATATGCGCGCAAGGACTTCTTGTTTTCCTTCATTTTTTTTGATGTTGAATTCTTTCTTTTTTTTTTCTTTTTTTCGCCATCAGTCAGCGGCCTTGGGGCGTATCCTGATTTTGTTTATGATTTCATGTACCTTTGTCAGGGTGATGGCTGAGTGAGAGGGATGATAGGGTTTAAGCAAACAATTCTTAGGGGAGTTAACGTTTGATTGACTTTGAGCTTTAAAGGGAAATCAGATAGCTCTTGACAGAGGTGAAGGGTATGCGCTGGCGGCGCATCATCAAGCTAAGACTGACTGACAGACAGATGAGATGAGAGGAAAAAAAAAAAAAAAAGCACAGCACGGGTGGACCACAAACCACAAGCAATCTCCGGATGGGATGTGCGGCTGTGAGGCTGTGATCGCTGGAGCACGATTTATGCCACGTCCCAGCAATCAACGGCAAAAAAATTCGTCTGTCTGCCAGAGGAACTTGAGTGATTCACGATAAAATATTTGTAGCATGTGGTCTGGACGTCTGTGGGAATGATTTTTTTTTTTTCCAAATTTATCCTCTCTATGAACCGTTGAAGCAGAGATCTGTTTGCAAATCTCTGAATCGGACGAAAACAGAAACAGAGTCAACATCTTCGTCCTCTTTAAGAATTGGAGTTCGCTTTTTAAATTTTCTTACTCTTTTCGAACTCGAAATTGATCCTGCTTCAAGTAGGCAACAGCTAGAATTTGCGTTCTAGGAAAAAAGTGGGTCCCGACTTACAGACGCGATAGCTAGGTAGGTAAGGTAGCTTCCCTCACAGATGACGGATTCACTTAGACCCAAATGGTCCATTGTGATGCAACTGAGTCGGCTTCCAACCGCTACTCTCGAAACCATCTTGATTTCTGGATGAACATCCAGATTCTCTTGACACCTATTTCAGCTATGTCCGTTAGTTCATTTAAGTAGAAAACTCCTAGGGTTTCTTTTCTTGTGGAGGCGATTGCAGGACAGTTGCAGAGAAAATGCGAGGGTGTTTCGTTCTCTTCTTCATCCATGCATCTGCTGCAGAAGTCGTTGTAAGGCAGGCACAGTCTCGCGGCGTGTCTTCCCATAGCGCAAAAAGTTTAACAGACGCGATAGTACATAAAAAAAAAACAGTTTGGATCTAGTGTGTAAAGGAAATGGTTCCAGTCCGAGGTGAACCTGGGCCTAGCTTCTCAGCAACCACTCATGTTGTGCGTGCTATTGTTCTCTCTCGAGTGGAGGGGACCTACAGTTTAATGCCGACTCCAAACGGCGAGATTGAGAAGCTTTTTCTAGACAGTTATGCTCTTTGAGCATTGTCAGTAGCTCAAAAGAGGGGGAGCCGTGAAAAAATGTTTGGTGTTTTTCCAGGTTTACGTTGCCTTTTTTGGCTTAGCTTGAGTTCCTCCACGGAATCCGTCTTCGCACAACCTTAAGGAAAAGCATGCGACCTGTTCCAGTGATCCTCCTCCTCTTAGCCTTAACAGACCAGTTGTATGAACGCAATTTTGCAGCTGAATATCAACATTGGGAACAAGTGGTCTTCTGAATGTGGTAGGAGCTTGTTGCATTTGGGCGTGACGCCGTCCTACTCACCGTCACCGTGACCCAGCCAAGCCTGCTGCAACAAGCTGCGTCCGCAATGATGGCATTATGTGTGCGCTTTATTGTGGCGTTTACCAAAGCTTGATGTACCTTTCGTCATCTTAGATGGCGAACAACAGAAAAAAAAGTGTGTCCTGCGTCGGGCCATACACAGTAGCTTTGTCTACTTAAGAAAAATAATGAGTCCCTGATTTTGTGAATAATGACAAGAGACAGGAAAAAATGGCATTCTAGCTTAAGAGTGATCTCAAGCTTTCGGGAATTCTTTGCAGAAATCAGAAATCAGACACTCGTTGAATTTTTAACCGCGGAATCACAAGGTCATCAGTTTTGAAGGGTCTGATAACTCAGGGTTGGCAACTAGGCCTTGGTTCTTGAATAGGAGGCCAACAATTTACCGAAACTTGTAGCGGGTTAAAAGTCCTATTTTCGTCGTCTGGTTGTGTAGGATAACGTTGGAGAATTCTCACTGTTCCTTCAAGATCGGTAACGAACTTACCGGGTGCTTACTCACCGGGAGCCCAGTCACTTAAAGCCAACTTATCGACACCTTCAATGTCAACAAAGATTTAAGCCAAGACAACGCGTTGTTCATTTTTCTCAAAATTAACTAGTCTCCAGTCAGGTGAAAGGACACAAAAAAAATGGTGAATAGTGGTGAGAAAATAAAATTAAATGAAGAAGAAATTTTCCGAAGACATCCAAGTTGAAAATATCTAAAAAATCGACACTTTATGAGGATAAAGAAATCAGTTTCTCGAAATAGTCTAAAAAAACTTAAGCCTCAAATCAAGCTTGAAGTTGTCTTCAACAGAAAACTCAGCTGGAAATCTTAAGTAGGCCTTTAAAAGGCATTTTATTCCTTTTTAGCCTCAAATGAAAGTGCAAAACTAGCAAAGCAAACACGAAAAAAATAATAACTGGCTCAACGAGTCAACCATCTCCACAAACTTCTTGGGGACAAGGGCACCCTCCAGAATTAAAGCAGTCTTCAAATTTCCCACTGAGTACTCATAAAAAAAACACGAAGAAAGTGAATCTAGGTTAAGGACCAGTGAACAGCGATGGTCAATGAAATGCAGTCAACTTAACCCTTTCGGAAGCGTGATAAAACAACGCTGACTTTTAAATACTCGCCAGTCATTCAATCCCACTTGTTACGGCTTGAAACCCCTTTAAAGAGCAAACCATTTCAACATAAATTTAATCACTGCCACTGCGACGTGATCCAACGGCTGGGGACTCCATTCAAAAATGACCCACATCGACAATTTGGCCAAAACGTCACAATAGGCACCTATAACTTCGAGGCTGTCAACAACTTCGTCTACCTCGACTCTGCAGTAAACACTACAAACAACATCAGTACCGAAATCTAACTCAGAATTACTAATTATCAACGGTTGTTTTGTGGGCAGAAAAGGTAATAGAGCTCAGACCAGGTTGATGTTCGTATAGGACATTGATCATCCCAAACCTGCTCTATGACGCAGAGGCATGAACTTTATCGAAAGCGGATTAAGAAGTTCTTCGTCTTATGGGACTCCCCCACAATGTTTTCTGCAGAAGTTGCAGATACGAAAAAGAAGTGGAAAGCATAACGCATCTCCTCTGCACTTGTAGCGCTCTCTCCTCTCGCAGGAAGAAACACCTTGGAGCGTACTTATTCAACGACTTGAGCGAATTGCACAACTTCGGCATTGATCAACTAAAGAGCTTCGTTGAAAGCACCAAATGGTTTCTGAAAGATATTTGGTCCTTTTTGTGCTAGAGGCGATTAGGGAAGAAGGTTCAACCACAAACTACGGGCTATAGGGTATAGGCTTTTTAATGTGCAACACAAGTTCTTCGGTGTTTGCTAAAGTAGAGGGATAACACTAGAGCATTTCTTCTTCAAAATACCCAAGGATGTGACCACTGTATCGACTCACACAGCTGAAAGTGTACTTGAGTGATTGCCACTCGAGAGTTAATCGAGAGTCATAATGAATAGAAGCGTTGAGTTAAGGGCCACCTATAATAGCCGTAGGAAAATGTAGGCTTTTGCCAAAAGCACACGAAAAGTAAGCAGAAACTGTCCACAATTGCTTCTAGAATCTTGAGAGTTGTTAACTGACATTTGCATGCATTGGGAGCGATTAATTTCAATCCCGGTAAATACACAAAATTTAACGAACTGAACGAAGCGTTTGCTGTGGTCACAGTGTATTGCTTCAGTTCCGGATGACCATTCTAGTTGCCCTTTTAGTGTATAGTTTCAATAAAGACAATCGGACTTAACAAGGTAATTTGTGGGCGCCGTGGCGTAGTGAGTAAGTGCGTCGTGGACTCTCAAGTTTCAAAGTCTAGGATCGATTTCTGAAGAATATCTTGCATATTTTCGCGGTCCCACCTCTTTAGAGTCACTTACAATGTTTAAAGAGTATAACTCTTTAGAAACACCTTCTCAATCTTCAGTATTCGAGATAGACTGTAGGTCCCCTCCACTCCACATTAAAATACACAACACATGTGGTTCGTGTAGAACCTTGACCCTAGCTCCACCCAGGACTGCCAAAAATATCATTATTATTATAACAAGGGCATTGATGACTCCAACTGGGATATTCTGAGTATGAATGGTATCACTGCGGATCCTTTTGATGCTCGACGAAGCCGAAAATCTAACCTAACTTAAGGCCAATATATGTACATCTTA
Organism: Myathropa florea; assembly: GCA_930367185.1. NCBI lineage: Eukaryota > Metazoa > Arthropoda > Insecta > Diptera > Syrphidae > Myathropa > Myathropa florea. The sequence goes on along the minus strand of OV884005.1, from coordinate 7,760,941 downwards.
ATAGGGGTTCTCACTGGCCACTGCACGATAGGTGCAATGGCTAAGAGACTAAACCTCCCGGCGAACGATTTCTGTAGGACCTGTAGGGAAGAAGAAGAAATTGAATCAGTGGAGCATGGAGCTCTACAAGAACGACAGCTCACTCACTTGAAAGCAACGTTCTTTCACGAGCTCAGCGATGTGGCGAAGGCACAGATCCCTGGCCTAAGAAAATTTCTAACTAGAACGGGGTGGTTTTGGTAATTGCATACTGACCCTGAGTTAATTCTCGGAAAGAATGCAATCCTTACAGGGCCTACACAATGGACCTCCACTGCCTCTGGGTGTTATTGCTGGCAACAGCATAAAGCCCTACTAACCTAACTTAACCTAAGGCCAATACGACTTATTCCACTTTCAACGTTGGTAGGTAGATGAAGTCCACAGAAAAATCAGCGCTCTTAAGAGTCTAAAAAAATCAGAAGCCCTTGTGAAACGTAGACGCAGAATTTTTCTTAGACATCGAGCGAATAGGTTGAACCCAAGAAAAAGGGTTTATCCGCTCACTTAACGTGCCTGTAGCAAGCTAAAAACCTAACCCTGGAAGAATCCTTTTTGACTTAGTCTCCGAACCATGATGGAATTCCTTTTAAAGGACCAAATGTAGAAAAATCAAAGGTTATGTAGATAAAGGTGGCATTTTATTTTAATTGGTGACTGAAGCACATGGAAGTGTGTCCAATTTGAATAATTTTATGTCAGTCGTGTAAGACTCAAAATATTGCTAGAAAAGCAAAGGAGCTTGGGCAAAGCTCCTGATGAGTTGGAGTCGATGGCGGAGGATCGATTGGCCTAGAGATCTCGCGTGCGTGCACTGCCACCGCGACCCCTTTAGTGGAACATGTGGTCAACGAAAACGAGATGAAATGAGATGTCCTTCCAGTCTCTTGGCCAAAATGTGACCACATGAAAAATATAAAGTTTCTCTAACGCCTTTTCTTGTCTCTTTTCAGCTCCAAGAGGAACCTTCTCTTTGAAAACCTCTGTGTCCACGGAGACGTACCTATCAGCAGCCTACTTCACTTCATAGCTCTGGTTGGCTAATCTAACTCGTATAGCAGCACTAATTTACATTTAGGACCCACAGGGCTGCATAATGAACCGATGTCTATCTAAGTGCTTTCTCGTAACAGGGCTGGCCACATTCAACCTAACTTAACCTATCCTCCACGCGAAGTTGATCCAATAAAGAGAAAAGTGCAAAACTAGCAAACACGAAAAAAATAATAACTGGCTCAACGAGTCAACCAGCTCCACAAACTTCTTGGGGACGAGGGCACCCTCCAGAATTAAAGCAGTCTTCAAATTTCCCACTGAGTACTCATAAAAAAATACGAAGAAAGTGAATCTAGGTTAAGGACCAGTGAACAGCGATGGTCAATGAAATGCAGTCAACTTAACCCTTTCGGAAGCGTGATGAAACGACGGTGAATTTTAAATACTCGCCAGTCAGGGATGGGACTGAATCCATTTGGGACTTTCAACCAGAAGGCCATAAAACCGTTTCACCATAAATTCAATCTCCGCCACTGCAACGTGTTCCCGTCACTTCATTTTTTAAACAAACAAAAAAGAAAAACATTTAACTCTCGCAACTATTTAAAAATATGAAAATTTAAAAGTAAATATATATTTAATACCGTTTTCTGTTTGAGGCAACATTTTCCATTTGATGTAAAATGTCGATCATTTATTGTGCATTCGTTTTCCATAGCTTCTCGTTGAAATCTCTTGCTTTAAGAACCATGTTTTGTTTTCGAATGTGTTTTGGGTTTTTTTTTTTTTTTTGATGAAACTTTGATTTGGAAGATTTTTAATTAATTTCTAACTACTGAGTAGAACAACGCACGTTATGCATGAGGAGCAACGTAACCAAAAGAAAACTAAGCAAGAACCAAAAAACGAGTATTTCAACACTAAACCGCAAGAGGAAATTTGAGGAAAAAGAAGAAGAAATGAAAAAAAATTTACTGAACTTTCAGTTTTAGTTTAGGGTTTTTTTTTCTTTTAACTTTTTACATTTATTTTTAATCATGTTTTTTAAGATTATATTTTTGGTTTTTTGATTTCGATTTGATTCAGTCGTAACAAGAGATGAAACACGTGCAAGAAATTTATGTTAACCGAGACAAGAGCAAACAGAAAAATTAAAAACGTTTTTTTTTCGACTTAGAAAATAAGAGAAAGTGAACAGAAAATGGTTGGAAATGTTTAAGATCTATTTAGTCTGGGGTATGATTCTTTTTTTTTTTGTTTAAGTTTTGAGTAGATTTGAGATAGATTTTATATAGTTTTTGTTAAACGATTTAGTGATTTAGTTTTTTCTTCTTTGTGTTTAGCATTTTGTTAGGAAATTTGAATTTTGATGAATTAGAATTTTTTTCATTTAATTTGATCTCTCTCTCTCTCTCTTCCGTTAGATGTGGTGATTTATTTTTTTTTAATTTAATTTTTGGTTTTTTTTTTGGTTTTTTTTTAGGTTACATTTTGTACACTTGAGTTAAATTGTTTTGTATTTAGTTTGGTTCATTTGAGATCATTGAGATGTGTGTGAAGCGGTTTAGAAAATTTTTTTTTTTTAAGTTGCAGCAGGCTGTTTATGACAAAATCAACCAAAAAAAAAATAAAGGATTTAATAAGAAATTCAAGAAAAAAATGAAAAAAAAAAATCTCATGGATTTATGAATTTAATGGAGATGTAAAAGAAAAGAGCAACAAATTTGTATTTTTGAAGTCGTTTCTGTTGAATACAAAATCGATTTCATTCTTTTTCTGCACGTCTATACGTATGCACACACAAAGAGAGTATATCTGTATCCACAGGATATACACTGGGCTTATCATATTATTATTTCTTTGATTTGTGTTTGTCTCCTCTCAGTGTGATGCTATAGTGAAAGAGAGAGTGGATTTAAAAAAAACTTGGATATTTGTGTGTACAGAAAAAATTAAGTTCCAGTTTTTCCTTTTTTGTGCAGGTGAACTACTGAAGGAATTGTTTCCCATCTCCTCATCACGCGTTCAGAAGAAGAATGAAATTTACTTTGAGAATGTATATATGAAACAGATATACACACACGCAGCAAAAAAAAAAAAAACGCAGAAAAAAAATGGGAAAATATACAGAAATGAAAAGGAAAACTCGTATCTCTTGTTGCCCTTATCAGAAGTGTTCTTGTTCTTCTTCTTTGGCTTCTTTGGCTGCCCCCTCGGATGTACGAAAATAAAATTTATCAGAAATCTGTTACAACAGAAAATGAAGGAATTAATCAAACGACGAGTGGGGATTCATTTTTTTTTTTTGTGATTTTTTTTTCAAGTTCGAAAGCACACACATACACTCAGAGGAGATACACCTTTTTTTTTCTTTCGTTTGCCATCACTCTCGTGGAATTTATGTCGATATCAACAATTGCCTTAGCTCCACTTCAAGGATTCGCACTTCACACCACACTTCTGATTTTGTTTCCCCCCATTCCTTCCCGATGATGTAGAGCCTTCTTTTTTTGGTTGGAAAAGGATTCACATTTCTTGAACTCAATCAAACTGCTCAATATGTTCCTCAGAGTACCACCACTGATTTGATATGCTGACACTTTTTCTTTCTTTGCCTTTTCACCAGTTGTACACCAGAGTACGGTCTCTGTGAAGGGGCAACAAAAACTTCAAACAAGAGATACACTTTTTTCCCCGAAGATACTGGTAGTGTATCCTATTTTTTTCCGTTTTTTTTTTTTTGCTCCCAAGTTCTATTGAGCACACCAACAACACGGACCAAAATTTAAACCAAAAAAAAAAATAAGCAAAAATTTGACTTGAAAATGAGTTATAATTACTTTAAGGATAACGCGCAAACTGAGACCACCACCACAAGACTCCGAACAAAGACCTGAACGGGATGAACGTAAATTTGTAAGGAGGAGAAAGAAAAGGGACTTTTGGTTAAAAATTTGATTCAAAATTTTGAATGATTTTTCTCTGTTTTTGAAGTTCGCACAGGGTTCGCACCAGTTCTTTGGGATAAATCTTCTCCTTCTCTTCGTCTTCTGGAGTGTCCTTTGAGATGTACTTTATCTTTCTTTCTTTTTTTTTGTAAATCAAAAAAACAACAAAAAAGCGAATTTTTTGAAAGACAAAATTTTGTATTTGAATAGAGATTTGTTTTTTTTTGTTTGGTTTTATTTGATGATTTGAGAAAAATTATAGGAAAACTCCGAACGACTCCGCGAACGAACGTTATGTGTGTCCTTTCTGAGTGTACCCTTGCAACTTATTGAGGAAAAATTTATTCCATGACAGCTTTTTGGCCATGGACCATCGCTAACAGTGCGAACTTAATGATGTATAGTATCCTCGTTGGTCTGTAGTCTGTAGAGTGACTCTCTCTCTCTGGTTTTTGTGAACGGTGGGATGCTTTGCCTGAATGCCTGTTAACTGAATATCCGTGTGTGTGTGTGTGTGTGTCTGTGTTTTTGTGAGTATCTGGTAGAGGCAATGGAGTGCGTGTGAAAAGCTTGCGCAGCAACTTCCTTTTTTGAATGGAAATCCACACCACAACAGCATCCCTCAATGTGTACGTGTGTGTGTATCGTATCCAACCCAGTGACTATCCAAATGTGTTCCATCAATCCATCCATCCATCTATCCATCCTTACTACAGATACTTAGTTATGAACTTTCTCTCTCCATCTCTCTCTCGTCTCAGTCTTCTGTTTCATCACCGTATGTTCCACACAGTCATCTCTTTCTCTCTCTCTCTCTCTCTCTGGCTCTCTCGCTCCCTTTCTCTCTCAGTGTCTCTTTCAACTCAATTTCGCTCGTGTGTGGGTGGGTGTTAGATGCCAAGGATATTAAGGATACTGCATGTAAAGTTGGTAGAACTTTGTGCGTTCGCTTCTTTCACTTCAAGTTCGACATTGAAAAAAAAAACAAAACTCAACAACAACAACCAGAGCAAAGAAAAACGAAAAAAAAAAAAAAGCCACAGTCAAGAAGAATAAGAACCAAAGCTCTGCACACTCCAAATTGAATTTCGAATTGTATTGTGCTCCTGGTGTCGCTGGAGCTGCTGCTCCTGCTGCTCCTGATGCTGTCGTCGCCACCGCTGCTGCTGCTGTTGTTGATGCCCGTCGTGTTGTTGTTGTTCTTGTTGGGGGCTAGTGGTATATACTGGGAGAGAAAGTTTACCACGATACCTTGGGAAAAAGGCTTCGTTCGCTGTTGTGTTGTGTTGGGTTTTTTTTTGGTCCCCTGTCTTTTTTTTTGTTTTGCTTCATTCCTTTGTCAGCGGGGGAAATACGTGGAGCGGAGAGTAGTATATCCTTTTTGAATTTGTGTTTTTCTCACGTACCATGTGGCATGTGCGAGCTCGCATGTGTGTGCGCGATGGTGTGTGGGTGTGAATGGAGAGGCGGTGGGAATATTTAGTCCTTTGGTTTCCTGTCTTTATATGTAAATAATAATTTCACTTTACAGTACTTGTGAAGAATGTGCGTCCTTTCTGCGTGGTAATGAGTGTAGAAAGGCATAACATTCATTATTCCTGTTTATTGCTAATGACACACAAGTCAGTGTAAAGATCGAAAGCAATGACGAGGGGATGATGATGGTGTATCCATCTCACATCCGGGGAGGGGGAAGGGGGGATGAAATTGTTTTTGCACTTTAAGGACCTGTCTCGCGGCACACAACGGGGAGATCCAGAGAGAGAGAGAGAGAGAGAGAGGGAGAGGGTTGATTGAATAAATCGAACTTAAATTGATTGTGGGTTGAGGTTAGGAGGCCGTCTCTGTACAAAAGAACTTTCTCTCAATCCTTCCATCCCTCTCTCTCTCTCTCTCTCTGTCTCTCCGCCTTCCCTCGTCTCTCATCTCTCACTGAATATTAGTTTGTGGTAGGATTTCCGTTTCAGGATCTTAGCCGAGAGCAACAGGAAATTTTGTAGGGACAAAAGCAAGTTTCTAAAGACCGCTCGCCTGTCTTCCTGTCACCCTCCCTCCCCCTTCCCCCCCCTCAAACGTTGGCTTTGATGTATCGAAATTGGATGGCTGTAAAACCAGAGCACACAAAAAAAAAAAACCTCTGAATGAAAACACACAAAATAACGTGTGAAAAGATGAAAAAAAAAAAGGAGAAAACCAATACAAATAGAATAAGTCCTCTTCACAAAACCACTGTGATGTGGAGATGTGGAGGCCTCTGGGGGCGGTTGGCACATAATACGCTATCTCATCGGTGATCTGTTTTAGGCCGGATGCCACACCATTGGTGTTCGATGCCAACGGAGAGGAGTAAACGATGCGGTGTGGATGATAGACTTTTATACACTCTATAATGACCGTCAATACGGCAGAGCAAAAAAAGAAGCGAACTCATAAAACGAGGGCAAAAAAGAGATACATTGGAGGACGACAACGAATAATTGCGTCGAGACAAGTTTAAACACAAAATGAGGGGAAAAAAATCGAACGAGTATACGTCTAGTTGGCCGGGGAGGTTGAGTTTGCTGCCTTTTGTGGGGCAGTTGATTTTGATTCAGAATTCCATTGAACTTGTTGAATGATGTACTGTGAGTGAGTGGCAGTGGAGGGGGGATAACTTCAATGAACCGCACACAAGGCAACAGTGCATCAAGCGCTCGTACCGAATGAGACCTCGTCTTAAAGGGAACGATTTCTTCTTCAGTTCTCCTCTTCATCGCCACAGTTCGAAAATTATTAAGTCAAACTTAGTGGAATGCCAAGAACTGTGCAAGGAGGTGGCAAACAAATGAAGGAAAATGTGCATCAATGGCATCGACTTTTTCGCTTTCCAGTGACACAGTGCATCAACTCAAGGAGCTCATGTTCAAGCAGGAAGAAGCGCACACAGGAATGTGCGGCTTTGACTACTTAGACCTCAGACAGATAGATCATCAAAACAAGCGACGCATTTTATCGAAGATTGAAACCACACCTAGGGTGCTGATGCCTTGTGATCGTCGCCTAGATGGCGCAGTTGGTTAAGTGCCTGCTCCAAGTTAGAGGGGTCCCAGGTTCGAATCCCAGTGAAATCGAATCAATCAATCCAGTCACCATTTACCGTTGGAATCAAATTAACGGCACTGGTGTACGTTGCTACCTGGCAGTGCAATGGTGCAGTTTTGAGTCTGAGAGCTCCGGTGTAGAGCTTCAAAAATCCTCAAAAAAAAAGAATGGCCGCTTAGTATTTCAGGGAGAATTTGCATTGAAATCATTCGAATTCGATCTGATTACGTGTGGGTTTGACTGTGAATGTTCGAGAATGCAAGGACCTGCTGAGTCAGACAGTAAAATCTGTTTGCCCCAGCAGATCAACCTCCATTTAATGCACAAGTATATCTCATTTCATCTCATCTTCAATGACCCGAATGTTTCACTAAAGAGGTCGCGGAGGCAACGCTCGCACGAGAGAACGTACGAGTGTATCCCCGAGAAAATGATCAAAGGTAAGTGTAAACGCAAAGGCAAGTATGCAGTTCCGAAAGCATCAAAAAGGTGCGTATTAGACTGTAAAGAGTTTACTTTTTGATGCGATCATCTTTTTAATGCAATCGTATTCACATCAAACGCAGGCGCATCTACTTGGGCCAGCAGTCTCATCCTGCTCGACCCAAGAGATGCTAGAAGCCTTCGACAAAAAGTCAACCCAAATGTAAAAAAACAAACAGAAGGTCCTTTTCAGGATCAAGGTAAGTATTGTAGAATTTGCAAACTTCCAACTCTAATTCTAGCAAAGAATTCGCAACTCTTAGCAGCGAACCCTCAAAAAGTGCCACTTCCATTGATTTTCTGCTTAAAACACCAGGCGACCAGAAATCTACCAAAAGCAGCAGAAATACCCTCTGCAAAAATGTGTAATAGGAATTGTTAAGAACATGCCCTTTCAGACGAAGCATCATTTGTTGCAATACGAGTACATGCTCAGACAAGAAAGTTGAAAAAGTCTGAAATCTTAGAATTTGTATGAAAATTGTAGTAGGTATATTTTTGCCAAAGTTCAATCTTTGAGTTTGAATATCTCGGCAAGGGGGGCGACGTAGGACAAAAGTAATGATGAGGGATTGTAGGTAATGACGTCCTCTTCCAAATCAGAAAGGCATCAGAAGTCCCGTTATTTGGGTCGAAACTCAGTGCAATAACAAACATTTGGTTGTAAAACGCGCCGTGTCTCGATAACGTTGCAGCTTGTAGGGATCAATCTTTTTTTCAGTAGACGCTTCTATCACGCATCTTTTAAGCCATAATTTTTGGTCATAGGTCAAGCAGTTTCCAAGATATAGCCAAAAAGTGGGAAGGTTTTTACCGAAAATCCCAACTTTTCTTGAAAAATGCGCCATATCTCGAAAACGTTACGTCGGAGCGCGTTTTCGCTTCTGTTCCATCTTTTGGTCAAATGCATTCTTTGCGCACAAAAGTTTTAAGCAATCATTTATGGCTATAGGCCTCATAGTTTTCGAGCTATGGGCAAGAGTTGCGATGTTGTACAAGAGCAAAGGAGAACACAAGTTTCCTTGCAACATTTCACAATTATGGCTATAACTCGAAAACTGTGAGGCCTATGACCACAAACGATATCTCAAAACATTCGTATTGAATGTGTGAGATTTTTCCCCCAAAAAAATCATGGGCTAACCGCTACAATTTCGATGCGAATTTTAAATCACGACCCCCCCAACTTTGACAAGCCACAGTTTCTAAACCAAGCAGCGCCCGGACATAAAACAAGCGTTAACACGTTTCAAGCGTTAGCTGAAAAGACCTACATCCACCAAGGACTGCAGTGTCATAAAACAAGAAATCGTATTTTGTGGGAAAGAAACGACAGAATTTGTTGCATGTCTTGTGGCTAACCCACTAGCACCTAGAAGGGGGCAACCATATTTTATTTTTGGACTTTGTTGCATAAGCAGCGGATGAACTCTGGGATACCTACTCATATTCACGAATTTTTAGTCGCCTGATACATTTATTTTCTGTGAAAAAATTGTGAACTGTTGCTTGTCAAAGTTGCAGGGTCAGGGCTTCAGGATCGCATCGAAATTGCAATGGTTAGCCTTGGAATTTTGTTGGGGTGGAAAATCGAATTGTCTGAAACTCGCATCAATGAAAATTCAGATCAAGAGCACTCCAGAAATGGCGGTTTTATGTCCGGGCGACGCCTGGTTTAGAAACTGTGGCTTGTCAAAGTTGGGAGGTCGGGGTTAAAATCTCATGAGCAGTAAGTCCACCTCGCAGAAAGTGGAGTTATTTCCCACCTCGCATGGGAATCAAGTTCACTTCGCTAAAAGTGGAGTTATTTCCCACCTCGCATGGGAATCAAGTCCACTTCGCTAAAAGTGGAGTTATTTCCCACCTCGCATGGGAATCAAGTCCACTTCGCTAAAAGTGGAGTTATTTCCCACCTCGCATGGGAATCAAGTCCACTTCGCTAAAAGTGGAGTTATTTCCCACCTCGCATGGGAATCAAGTCCACTTCGCTAAAAGTGGAGTTATTTCCCACCTCGCATGGGAATCAAGTCCACTTCGCTAAAAGTGGAGTTATTTCCCACCTCGCATGGGAATCAAGTCCACTTCGCTAAAAGTGGAGTTATTTCCCACCTCGCATGGGAATCAAGTCCACTTCGCTAAAAGTGGAGTTATTTCCCACCTCGCATGGGAATCAAGTCCACTTCGCTAAAAGTGGAGTTATTTCCCACCTCGCATGGGAATCAAATCCACTTCGCTAAAAGTGGAGTTATTTCCCACCTCGCATGGGAATCAAGTCCACTTCGCTAAAAGTGGAGTTATTTCCCACCTCGCATGGGAATCAAGTCCACTTCGCTAAAAGTGGAGTTATTTCCCACCTCGCATGGGAATCAAGTCCCACTCGCTAAAAGTGGAGTTATTTCCCACCTCGCATGGGAATCAAGTCCACATCGCTAAAAGTGGAGTTATTTCCCACCTCGCATGGGAATCAAGTCCACTTCGCTAAAAGTGGAGTTATTTCCCACCCTCGCATGGGAATCAAGTCCACTTCGCTAAAAGTGGAGTTATTTCCCACCTCGCATGGGAATCAAGTCCACTTCGCTAAAAGTGGAGTTATTTCCCACCTCGCATGGGAATCAAGTCCACTTCGCTAAAAGTGGAGTTATTTCCCACCTCGCATGGGAATCAAGTCCACTTCGCTAAAAGTGGAGTTATTTCCCACCTCGCATGGGAATCAAGTCCACTTCGCTAAAAGTGGAGTTATTTCCCACCTCGCATGGGAATCAAGTCCACTTCGCTAAAAGTGGAGTTATTTCCCACCTCGCATGGGAATCAAGTCCACTTCGCTAAAAGTGGAGTTATTTCCCACCTCGCATGGGAATCAAGTCCACTTCGCTAAAAGTGGAGTTATTCCCACCTCGCATGGGGAATCAAGTCCACTTCGCTAAAAGTGGAGTTATTTCCCACCTCGCATGGGAATCAAGTCCACTTCGCTAAAAGTGGAGTTATTTCCCACCTCGCATGGGAATCAAGTCCACTTCGCTAAAAGTGGAGTTATTTCCCCACCCTCGCATGGGAATCAAGTCCACTTCGCTAAAAGTGGAGTTATTTCCCACCTCGCATGGGAATCAAGTCCACTTCGCCTAAAAGTGGAGTTATTTCCCACCTCGCATGGAATCAAGTCCACTTCGCTAAAAGTGGAGTTATTTCCCACCTCGCATGGGAATCAAGTCCACTTCGCTAAAAGTGGAGTTATTTCCCACCTCGCATGGAATCAAGTCCACTCTCGCTAAAAGTGGAGTTATTTCCCACCTCGCATGGGAATCAAGTCCACTTCGCTAAAAGTGGAGTTATTTCCCACCTCGCATGGGAATCAAGTCCACTTCGCTAAAAGTGGAGTTATTTCCCACCTCGCATGGGAATCAAGTCCACTTCGCTTAAGAGTGGAGTTATTTCCCACCTCGCATGGGAATCAAGTCCACTTCGCTAAAAGTGGAGTTATTTCCCACCTCGCATGGGAATCAAGTCCACTTCGCTAAAAGTGGAGTTATTTCCCACCTCGCATGGGAATCAAGTCCACTTCGCTAAAAGTGGAGTTATTTCCCACCTCGCATGGGAATCAAGTCCACTTCGCTAAAAGTGGAGTTATTTCCCACCTCGCATGGGAATCAAGTCCACTTCCGCTAAAAGTGGAGTTATTTCCCACCTCGCATGGGAATCAAGTCCACTTCGCTAAAAGTGGAGTTATTTCCCACCTCGCATGGGAATCAAGTCCACTTCGCTAAAAGTGCGAGTTATTTCCCACCTCGCATGGGAATCAAGTCCACTTCGCTAAAAGTGGAGTTATTTCCCACCTCGCATGGGAATCAAGTCCACTTCGCTAAAAGTGGAGTTATTTCCCACCTCGCATGGGAATCAAGTCCACTTCGCTAAAAGTGGAGTTATTTCCCACCTCGCATGGGAATCAAGTCCACTTCGCTAAAAGTGGAGTTATTTCCCACCTCGCATGGGAATCAAGTCCACTTCGCTAAAAGTGGAGTTATTTCCCCACCTCGCATGGGAATCAAGTCCACTTCGCTAAAAGTGGAGTTATTTCCCACCTCGCATGGGAATCAAGTCCACTTCGCTAAAAGTGCGAGTTATTTCCCACCTCGCATGGGAATCAAGTCCACTTCGCTAAAAGTGGAGTTATTTCCCCACCTCGCATGGGGAATCAAGTCCACTTCGCTAAAAGTGGAGTTATTTCCCCACCTCGCATGGGAATCAAGTCCACTTCGCTAAAAGTGGAGTTATTTCCCACCTCGACATGGGAATCAAGTCCACTTCGCTAAAAGTGGAGTTATTTCCCACCTCGCATGGGGAATCAAGTCCACTTCGCTAAAAGTGGAGTTATTTCCCACCTCGCATGGGAATCAAGTCCGCACTTCGCTAAAAGTGGAGTTATTTCCCACCTCGCATGGGAATCAAGTCCACTTCGCTAAAAGTGGCAGTTTATTTCCCACCTCGCATGGGAATCAAGTCCCACTTCGCTAAAAGTGGAGTTATTTCCCACCTCGCATGGGAATCAAGTCCACTTCGCTAAAAGTGGAGTTATTTCCCACCTCGCATGGGAATCAAGTCCACTTCGCTAAAAGTGGAGTTATTTCCCACCTCGCATGG